>VWZW01002386.1:935565-1391143 GCA_013397115.1 Edolisoma coerulescens
ATGGGCGGCCGCCCCGCGCGGGGCTCCGCGCCGCCCTGCGCACGCACCGCGGGCCAGCGCCGGGCACGGGCTGGGGCCGGGGGTCCGCCCGCACCCCGGGCTGCTGCTCCCCCGTGCTCGGAAGGGAGAGGGTGAAGGCACCCCCTGAGCGGGACGGCAGCTTGAACCTCGGGAGAGGAGAGAAGGAAGGCAACATGAGGGGAGTGGAGAAGGGGAAAGAAAGGGTAAGGAGAGGAAAGGAGAACAGAAAGCAAAGAGAAAAGATGAGGAAAAAAAGATCAGGGAAAGAGAAATCTTTATGGGAAAAAGCAAGTCCAACAAGCCAATTTCCATTTCTGCCGTGCTTTGAAAAACCCACATACACAACCCTTGGACTGTCCTCTGTGAGCTCTGCAACTGGCTGCTGAGCCAGGACAATCTTTTGAATTTGCCCTGAATTACTTTCTGGTGGCAGTTTTGGGTAGGTGAGCGCACAGGCAAGGAGGTCTAAGAGGACCCACCAGAATGTCACTTAGAAGAATAATGGTTGTAGCCACAGCACACATGATCTTAACACTTTCTCAAAACAAATCTTGCTTGAGAACAAAATACTAGATTGCCTTTGAGATTTCTAACATTGCCCTAAATACGTTGTCATTCTTATGTGATGTCAGTCCTAAGCAGATCCATACCTTTTCTCCAACCCGTACCTATCCCAGGTGAGCATTGACACATCATTTCTATAGTGACAATAACAGTGATCACAACTAAGCTATTATGTCTGACAACAATTTATTCTCTTATAAATGATGGATGTCAGCACCCCCAGTTCCACCCCAGAAATAAGCCATGGCATTTCTACAGCATTGCCTGAAACCCCTTTTCTTCAAGGAACAATGTAGATGCCATTCTTGCCTAAAACTTAACTATAATAATTCATGGAACAGATTGCCCAGAGAGGTTGTGGAATCACCCTCATGGAGATATTCAAGAATGTCTGGATGCAATCCTGTTCCATGTGCTCTAGAATGACCCTGCCTGAGCTGGGAGGCTGGGCCAGATTATTCGTTGTGGTCCCTTCCAACCTCACCCATTCTGTGATTGTTATTCTGAATCTCACTGTGAACACTTGGGTTTAGCCCATGAGTCTGGGCATGATTTTGGACACGTCTTTTTCTTTTTTAACATTAAGTCAAATCAAGAAAATCAGAACCCGGAAGTGTGCGGTACTGCTGGAAATCAGTAATGGGCCCAGAATAAAAATACGCTGATTCATTGTCTTTGACTATGTTTTTCATGAGTCACTATGTCTCCTTCTCTAACACAACACATGACTGCTTATATCTTAAAAAAGTAGTAAGCTAACGGAAGTATAAAAGTGGAGTTTGTATTCCAATGAGTCCTGAATCCTTTAAAAGATCCTTTACCACCCCAGTGGTTAACTGGGAGCCTGTGGGCTCAATCTTTGTCTAGAGATAAGGGAGGCTTACTGACATGCCATCAGTATGATTCCTGAGTTTCTAGGGTGGTCAGAGACTCCCAGAAGACTATTACCAGTAAGATACACTTCTAAATTGGGTGCATTTCTAAATACTGTTGCAGGGCTCGGCTTAGTCTTCTATTTCAACATATTAAGTTGCTCAGAAACTCATATACACACACATCAGCTGTTTTACAGCAGAGGATACCAGTCTGAAGTAGAAGAGAATTTACAGAATTAGCAGGTTAAAAAGTTCATCACCTCAATGTCAATTCAGCAAGCAGTTGCTATGTGTATCATCTCCTCTGCATTTGTAATCAGTGTTGGGATATAAGCATGTCTTAATCTGAAAATTAAATTTGTTTCCTGGTCTAGGAAAACCTCAGGCACTTTTGACCTACAAAGTGCAAATGTTGGCACAAGTAAGTTTTTGTTGCGGAAATGCCACTCACATTAGAGCATCTTGGCAGCTGTAAATCTGTCATCCTGCAGTGCCTGTACTGGAAACAGCAGAACATCTGAGGTTAGATAATTAAACACAGTAATACAGAGATACCACCAAATTGGGATATTCGTAGCATTTAGGAAAATATGATGACAGTTTACTTTGTGTAATTGTGGTGCTTTATGATGATTTTTTTTTTTCAGAAATAAATTACATAGTTAAAATTATGTTTTCTGTAGGAAATTAAAATTGTTCTGAAAAGTTTTTAGCATTCGGGATCTTGATAGACTATTGTGCTGTGCCTCAGAAGTCTCTGTGCTATTACACATGTAATTCTGATAGTGAGAGTAAAAGTGCATAGGTATTCTCACTGTCCTTAGGCAATTTAGATATAACATATGCTATAGCATTCTTGCCATTTACTTTGTTAGATGCAACTTCCAGGCTCTTGTTATTGATGTGTTATTGATGCCTCATAAGTCGTTTAAGTTAGACCTTTTTTTCATGCCCTGTGGAATCCAGAAAAATGAGGTATTATGTTTATGGTTGGACTCAATGATCTTAAAGGTTTTTTCCTAAACAATTCTATGATTGTATGATTTTAATATTCATTACATGCTATTCTAAATTGGTGTCAGGGAAGGTTTCTGATAAATATAAAACTTCCACATGGTTTTGATATATGTTTCTATTCTTAGCCAGTTTTCATAGAAGAATTTTTATAAAATGTACAGGGTCATTTCTGTTGACCCTGCATATAAATATCCATGGGAAATTTGTCTTCTGTTTCCAATTTCTCTAGTTGAAGAGTTGACCTAACAAAACAAAACGAAAAAATTATGCTGGAAATGAGATATCTTTCTTTCTGAATGCTAGCAGAAGTGATTACCTTATAGTTAGATGTAGCGTAAATCTCCATCTGCTTCTAAAAGTTTCCTATCTACCGCTCAAATTTTTGTCAAATACTGCCACTTGCTGGTTTTATTCCATACCAGTAATTTAGTTTTATAGCTTTTGCTTTGCTGAAGTACTAAAAAAAACTTTCTAAAAGATCAAATATTTAAGACTTTTTTCTTTTGTTTTTCTAGAAATTCAGGTATAAGAAATATACACTCAATCCTCTTCAGTTTAGTTTATATCTCCATGTTAGCATTCTATCTTTGGATATAAAATCAGGAATTTGAGACATTTCAACATATCTTCAGATACCTGACAATGAAAATGCTTTGCATTGTCCTTAGCAGACACCTGGCTTAGTTTATTAATCAGAACTTTTCAGTCAATAATAACAGTAACAGTTAAGAGGACCAGATTGACAAAATCACTAATGAAGCACAATAGAAACTTACATTTAAAGTGTTTTCATTATAATATACCAGCACAGGGATCTAAAGATTAAACATATGTGATCTTTAATTTTTAAAGGCAGAAACAAAACTCGAACTGGTTTTGAAAGCATATAATCTTACCCTTTATTTTTATTATATATGCAAAGGGAATGTCATGGGGTAGCTGGATGGCATGTCAGCAAGTGTGATAAATGCAATTATTAAAATTCATAAATGCTTGTTCATAAGCATTTCTCAGCTACCCAGGAAAGCTTAGGCTATACTCAGATACATTGTTCTTGAAACACCTCGTGCATCTTCATAGCCAGATGTGTCAGAGGCAATGTAACTTCTCTGACCATGGGCATTTGAGGGTTTATGATATCTGCTGGCACATCAAAGAAGACTGAGGATGTTGTCTCCACATACTCACAAATACTTCTTCCTCTCAGCTGGGATAGAGATGTTCTTGATATCTTGAAAAGCTGCCATTCTTCTTTCCTGAATATAACACGAATTTCTGGAGGAAATAATTCCTTCACTGGTTCAGTTATAAATAATGTTCCCTCCAAGTTTGAACAAGAGTATGCCTAGCTCTGGAATGTGCTGGGTAACTCTATTTGCCTGATGACTTGCAGACACCTGAACAAGCACTGTTAGTTTCTTTATAATAATAAATTCCTGTGACTGACAAAAAACCCGAAAAGGTTGTCTTCCAAATTATCTTTGAATCTTCACTTCAACCAGACTACCTGGTGCTAGTGAATATGTTCAAGGAAAGATGCTTACTGTATCTTAAATCAGCCACTATAACTTACATTTGCCACATATTTCTGTTCTTTCAGCCAATGCATTTTAATGTTTCCTCCCTTTCAAAGGGACAGTTTTTTACATGCAGGAAATGGACCTTGCCTCCCCCTTATCTGATATTTAGGAAAATAAACCATAAGCTTGGTTTTTTACCAACTGCAATAAGGATCTATTAGACCTAATTCCTTTGGTTTGATTCCACACAACTCTCACAGGTAACACAAGAGAGGTAAAACACTTATCAACCTGCACTGGCTAGTGAAGCCAGGCTTGAAAAGTAGATAGCACAGGAGGATAACCTGTTTTTATCCTTCTGGCTTTTTAAATTATATGCTAAGAAAAATACTGAATAAAAAAATAAGAATATTAAGCTGTGCTTTGGCAAGCCGCTTAAAATGTAGAGAAATGTGGCCAGCCAACATACAGTAGAAGAGTTTGCCTGTGATGATAAAAGAAAATAAGAAAACTCCCCTGAAGAGACTTTCCCAAAGGAAAATGTACTTGAACCAATGAGCTCCTGGTTTCCCACAGAGTAATTTTCCTTAATATCAGCATAGCGGGAAATTTGGTGTTATTAGTTTAATCCCTTGACTACACTGAGGAAATACCTCACCCAGAAGAGATTCCAGGCTATGATTTGTTCTGCAGCTGTGCCTGGAGGCCTCGGAGGATCAGAGCCTCTTGCCACATGTTTTACAATCATAAATAAAACCAAATGCCCTCTCCGAAGACAGATGAATGCTGTGGGACTGTGCCCACTTCCCAGCTGGGTACTGGGTTGATCCCGGGCACCTTGAGCCCAGGGGCCTGGCTCTTGGGGTGCTGGGACAGTCTGGGAAGAGCAGAGCAGGTCCCTGGGCAGAGGGAGCTGCTGTGAGTAAGCCCAGGGCCCCTGTGAGGGCAAGCAGACCTGCTTCCAAACAAACTGCCTTTTCCAGCCTGGCTTCAGCACATCCCCACAGCCCTGCCCAGACATCCCAGGGCTGTACTGGACACCGGTTCCCCCTGTGGGCCTGACCACAGGTCAAAATCCTGACCCAGCCTTGGCTCATCCCAGTCCCCAGGGATGTGCTTGATGCCCCGGGCTGGCTGCCCTGTTCCTGGCAGGCAGGAGGGACAGGCCCTAGCCAAGGGCATAACAAATCCTAGGAAGGGTCCTGGAGGCAGCGGTGAATAAGTGCTGTTCAACTCTCCAGAGCAGCATAGATGTTTTCTGGTCTTAATTTTAAATGAATGAGCATCATCAGGAGAAACACGGGCAGCAGATCGAGGGAAGATGCTTTCCTCCTCCACAGCTGGTGCACGTGAGGTCCTGCCTGGAAGGACACATCCTGCTCTGCCTTACCAGATCAAAGGGGATGACAAAAAGCTAGAAAGAGGAACACCATGATGCCCAAGGGCCTTGAGTACATGACCTGTGAGCATAGACTGAGGGATCTGGGCTTATTTCATCTGGTGAACTTTGGTTAAGGTTGTGATCCAATAGCAACCTGTGACACTTGGAAGAGGAAGTACAAACATTGATAAAGGAAAGCCATTTTTTACAGTGGCAGATGATATAATAGCAGCGATATAGGTGTAATGGTTGTAAATTCTGGTTTGAGACATTTAGGTTAGATACTGGGTAAAAATATTTTTACACTAGGATGGCAGTGTGGCACTGGCACAGGTTACATGGAAATGCTGGGAATTGTCTTTCTAAGAGATTCTCAAGATTTGATTAGACAAAGCCGTGGCTGCTATGAGAGATTGCTGGCAACAGTCCTTATCTCAGCAGGAGGCTGGCCAAGAAGTCTTCAGACATTCCGTCCAGCCATCATCTGTTTTTTTCATCACCTGACTTGCCCTTTGGCAATGACACCTCACTGTTAACAATAGCTGAGCCTGGGTGAGCAGCTTGGGCAAGATGCTTCACAAGCCTAAATGGTGAGTCATTAGCAACTTCACCAACATGACACAATCTGGGACAGGAATGGTCTGCTCCATTCATCGTGACCTTAGCTTCCAGTGAAATGCAACAGTTTTTTCTGGAGCAAAATCAATTTACCATAGTTTGATTGGAGTAATAGTTTTATAAAGGTCTTTAGAAAACCAGAAGTAATGCAATACTTAACAGGACATTTAGAAGAATATGTATTTTTCCATATAGATGTTTGTGTTTAAAAATAATATACCAGAAAGATGTACTTTCTCAAACCTTCTGGTCAAATACCAAAGTACACCAAGAGGCAAGAAGGTGTGTTCAGCTAGGTTGTCTGAGGTTGAGGCTATCAACAGACCTCCCTTAATTCATCCACGCTTTCCAGGCTGATCAAAGTCAATAGGACTGTTCAACTAGGGTGGGCCAGCTCAGTCCTGTTCTCTCCCTCAGGGCACTTCCAATGTCCTCTAATTGCTCCCTGGATTGACTAATTGCTGTTTGATCTTCCTCCTTTAGTCACCTTTGATGTTCTGTTGTTTGTTACAGGGTCTCTGGTTAGAATTAAGTAATTTTAGAGAGTAAGACAACCCTGTGAACGGGAATGCAGACAAATAAGTACTAAAAAGAGAACAAAATAAAATAATGTTCTTTGCCCAAGGGGGGCCAACTCCGAGTTACAATAGCAGTGAAATTGGGGGTCTTGATTTCTAACTCAGGTTATTGTATCATGACCAAAATATCGTATTTGCAGCCATGCTCTTTTCCTGTTGGCCGCTGAATTTATAAAGACCCCCCAAGAGAGCAAAACAGCCATTTCAGATGCAAGACTTAGATAAGAGTAAGCAAAACAGAGTGTGCTAAAGAAACAAGTGGAGGGAGAAAAACCCCACTATTAAAACCTGTAGTGATATGGGCACTTTTTACATGTAAATCAATGTAATGTGCAATTCTCTTCAGTTTCACAGACAGTAATCGTATTCTCCATGATCCTTGCTGTACATGCTCCACTGGCTTCCACTCATCAGCTTGTCTCATCTCATCCACAAAATGGACATTTGGCTGTTTTGATTCCTTTCTCTTTTTGCACAGCTTGGGAAAACATAATTTATTTCCATCCAGTTCTGACTGAAAGGGGCAATATCTTTAAATTATGAGTTAAGGCTCTATTATTTATCCTTATCATTTGAAAGTTAGGTGGAAGAATTCTAGAAAATCAGAAAATTTTGTATTTTTTTTTCTGCTGATTTTTCTGGTTTTCTTTGTTTTTCTTTCATTGCCAATTCTCATTCTATTCTCACTCTCATTTTTCTAGCAGAACAACAGCCAAAAAAGATCTTAGGGAGTAATGAGGGTGAAAGAGACAGGGTTGTTGTTTGATTTTTAATTACTTTTGGTTTTTTGCTTTATCAAAAAACCAAAATATTTGAAAACCCCAGTGCAATAAAGATGTCCTATTCTGTGGAAAAACAGACCAGAAGAGACCTTGTCCTCTTTAACAAGTATCTATTAAGAAGCTGGCAGCTGGCAGGCATTTTAGTACAAAATAGTAGCCCTTAAAAAAAAAACAAACAAAAAAACCCCTGCATCACTTGTAAGACCAACATGAACAACATACGTCTAATATTTTTTTGTAACTTTTTTCAGAGGCACCAGAATTAAAAGGACACAGTCATTATTTCTCCATTTCAAACTTTCTTTTTTCTTTCTTCTTCATGCTTTCCCTGCCCTTTCTCTTTAATGCACAAGGTTTTTAGGTCTTAGATTAAAAAACAGAACATTAGAAGGTGCTTGAGTGATTCTTAATTCCATTTCTATTTTTGAGTCATGGTGTTAATTTTATTTGACTGTTATAAATTTGTGCTATTGAAAAATACCAAGGAAGGTGAACCCTGTGGCACAGAAGTACAAGGGTTGCTCCTCTGTGTGAACGCCGGGGCCTGGAGCAGTTTGTGTTTGAGAGACCTGGAGCAGACAGCTGGAGTTACGTCTCAGGGAGGGTTTGAGGAGCCTCCTAGGACCAAGGGGCACAAGCCAGGGCTTAGCCAATGACTCAGAAAGCTGTTGGTTAGCTTGGAAGTATGGACATGCTTGCAAAGGAGCTTGTGAGAACACCTGAAAAATCCTTTTATTTCTCTTCTAGTTGTTTAAAAAATAAAACTCCTACTTTTGTTAAAAACCTGTCTTTTTCTGTGTTTAAAATATTTTTGGTCTTCTTTTGGAAGAGAACGCCTACGCAGATTGTCTTCAAAGCCAGCTCAGGACCTTGCCACACTCAAATTTTGCAGTCCTGCTCATTAAAGTCATTCTTTGTCTTGACTGCAGTGAGATTTGGAGGAAGAGCACTTGGAACACTTAAAACAGGTCACTTAATAGATGAGTATTACAGTATATACTATGAGTATATATGCTGCTATATGTTAGTATATAGTATAATAGGTAGCATATATACTTTACATTTTTTATTTTACCTTTTATCTATGCTTTATCTAAATTTATCATTTTTATTTTACCTTTTACCTATGGATTTGTTTGTCATCAGTATTTACCTGTGTATCAGATTCCTTAGGAAATAGTGGGTGAATTCAAATTGGAGTTCGAAAAATCAAGGTTTATCCAGGATTTTCAAAGGGAAGCATGTGAAAACAGTGATTTCCCAAGGTGCTGATCATCTCTGTGCAGACAGCTGCTGATCATGTGTGGACAAGATGCACCATGGGATGGTTTTCATGATCCCTATCTACAGATGAGATCACCTCCTGTGCAGTGCTAGAAGCCTCACCTGAGTCAGCACATCCAATGAGAGGTGCAACCTTTGCCATGAATATTGCTATCATTTCTTGCTTATTTACCCACCTACCCTGAAAGATTTCCTTTTCGTGCCAGTCACTTCAAAATGGCTTATAATTATACAGTCACAGAAGTTATGACTACAAAAACTTAGCAGCTCTGCTGATACTGCAGTATCTGTTTTTAGACATACCACATTTTGCTCTTAGTTTTAAGTATTTTGCATCAGCTGTCCTACAGTAAATGCAATTTCTTAAAAAGATCATTCCTTTCTCTCTCCTGGAACGAATTATTCTTCCAGACAGTATATTCCAGAGCATCTTCCTGGGATAGAAATTCACCTTAAGTAAGTTTCAGAAATTGTCCTCATATGTATTCTGATAACCATAGAGGGTGCAAATGAGAAAGAATGGAACAACTGGAAGGGAATTTCAGAAGACGTTTTTTTTTTTAAAAGGACCATATAACTAATCAGGTGAGAATCAGAGAAATTGGCACCTGACATAAATAAGTTTCTCCTGAATAGGCTTGAATTGGTTAAATTTGCTGCTATTACTGTTGCCATGCCATTTTCCTGGGAGGAGCAGCAAAACTAGATTTTACTGTGAGCCTTTCTTTTTGTAGTTTACTGAAAGTGTTAGTGAAATAAAGATAAAATTCTTTCTTGGTCCAAGAAGTATAGCATAGAAAGGCTTTTCATCTTTTCTTAGGAAACATGAAGTGTTGGGGTACCAGCATTTTTAATCAGAGATTACCTCTACATATGTGTCTGGGTACACAGACATGAGAGGTAAATAGGAATCATGTCATGTGTAGTCAGAAGAGCTGAAATATGTATTTTAGTAATAAAGATTAGATATTACTCATATCTGAGCAAGACCTTACTTCTGTCTAGGCCTGAACACGTTGGTGGAGGTGTTAACAATGATCTGCTTAAATATGAATATGGCTCATAGATCTTGGGCATCCCTCTGGGCAGAGTCCCAGGGCTTTAAGGCATGATTGTGGATTTTGTGAAGTGGCACACTTCACCATTTAAGATGTGCACATGTGCACACACTAGTCTTTCATGTTGGTGTTACAAGAAAAAAATTACATCTTCAGTTTCATGCATGTAGAGAATAACCTTTTTAGGAAAAATGTTTCAAGGAAGGACAACATGGTCCATACAGGAAATGATCTCTGTCTGAAAATCTGTTTTCATTTTGTTAATATCTCCTTAATGTGTAAATCCAGTAATGACTTGCACACTTCCATTCTCTCATTATAATAAGCCATGGTCAGTGAAGAACTGAATAAAAGCAATTCCATATGTTAAAAGGGTCTGTGAATAGCTCATTCTTTATAAGCCACATTATTTCCTAGCTGCATACTGCTCAGATACCATTGAATTTAACATGTTTACTTATATTAATTGAAGTAACAAACCCATTTAAAAATAACCACAGCCAGCTCATAATCACCACAAAAATGGAAAAAAACATACTGCTTCTTGTATTGTTCCTATTATAAGTAATAGCAGGATATAAATTTATGCCTCATTTTCATAACAAATTACCACAGAAAAGGATCTAAACTAGAAGTGCTCTCTAAAGCATAGTTTGAAGCAGTTAGTGCTGCTGTCACCCCAGTGAGGTCTTTGCTGCTGCTGCTCTCCCCAGAGCTGCTGCAGGTATTGCTGCCTCTGGGACCACTCAGTGTCAGCAGCCTCAGAGCTGCTGGTGAGGGAATAGCAGGACAAGCATCACCAGAGGAGCCAGAAGCAAGGGAAATCCTCATGTGAGGCTGACGAAGAAGATAACCTGGCCCAAGGTTCTGTCCTTCAGGGGGATACTCTCTTTAAGTGTCAAATGGAAAGTGGGTGCTTGAGCAAAATAACAGGTACTCACAAATCCAGGTCATGCAACATACAGAGTGTCTCAGGGCTGAAGGAAGAAACTTCATCAGTCACCCCCAGAGCACAGTTGGTTGCTCCTCAGACATGTGCTCAATGTCAGCGTGTGCAGCCCTAATGTTTGGTGTGCGGTAGGAGACAGAATATCGGGGGGGTTTCAGTGAAGCAGTTTGACTTTTCAGTGTTAAAGAGTTTCTTATTTTCAGATCACAAAAGTAGGACACATCTAAAGCTAATTTAAGGTTAAAGCTTCTCTCACTGGCATCCTAAATCATGTTGAAAAGGAACAAAACCTTTGGACAGAGCAGAGTCCAGGGCATATGCAAAAACAAGGAGTAAGTGCAAGTGCCAATAGGTGAATATGAGAAAACCAAAATTACTTCTGAAAAACATCCACTTGGCCTGCCTGTGGCACCCTCTAGTCCCACCATACCCTGCATTCTTTTTCTTCTTGAAAGAGCTGTGCTTTATCCCATCATGAGTGTTCCTATCTTTATTTTGCTACTTGCTCCATTTTATATGCCTGCATTTTTGATGGTCTGACTGTGCTGTTTCTTTTGCTTCGTACTGACCCTGTTTACTTGTTCTGCAGCTTCTTTTTTTCTGTTTTGATCCTTTCCCAGACAGTTTGGCTGATCGTGCTTTTTAGAGGCATTTGCCAGAGGAGTGATTGTCAATGTACAGTCAGTGAATCTGGAGAATCCCCAAATTATTCCTAATCATTCATGAGAGGCAGTTAAAAAAATCAAGTCTACTGTCAGCTGGGTTAAATGTTCTGCTTAGAGATCAATTTCAATCCATTGAAAAAAGTGTCTGTAATGAAAACTCTTGCTCTAGACTTAGATCTGGTTTTCTCCACAAAAAGTGTTGAATGAATAATTGATTGCACATGCTCCATTCCACATCTTCCCCACTGCTTTATGAGGAAGTAAAACTCTATATATAGTAATGACAAGACAGATCTCAAAGTTATTTGTGCATACAGTTTCTGTCATTGTTTTTGTCTTTTTGGTACTACTGAGGCACATAATCCCATTACTGATTTTAAATAACAAAACCAGAAACGACCAAAGATGAGAAGATTGATCAGCACAGAATTGATATATTGTACATAAAGAACTTGATGATATGATGGACTAAATAGAAAGGTTAGAGATTGCTTAGAGATAATAGACATTTTTTTTATCTATTCCAAAACTTGATCAAAATGTAGCAGTTGGTCACAGGTTTAAGAGCTGTCAGTGAATGATCAAGAAAAAGCAAAATGTAATACAAGGATGTAGCAACATGCAAAGTATTTCTGGGCAATAGGAACAAAGAGATCAAGTGTTATTTAGGAAGACATTGCTTGGGATACTGGGCACAGGAGGCTCAAGAAGGATTAAGTCCACAAGCACAGAGAACAGCCTGTTGATCCGAACAATGGAAAAATGGTCTTACGAGACCAGAGGAGTTGGCTCATATCCTTTGGCAAAAGGATTTCTCAGAATACTGGTGTTGGCAGGAGACAGAAGCAGGGAGTGGCATCAACTGCTTCACTGCTCATCTGACTACTAATGTAGAGAACATGATGCCTTTATGTACTCTGCATGAGACCAGCCCACTGGCTACCTGAGATTAGAAACACAGCTATCCTCCAAAATGTTCACTTTTTTCATCTGTTCACCTCTTGCAGTTTCTCATTCTTTTTTTAAGCTTTGCTGTTTTGTTGTGGTTTGGATTTTTTCTTCCCATAAAAAGTCTCACAGTAGGAGGTATCAAGTTCTAATATGAAAGCTGCTATGGCTGTACATGATCATAATGTCATAAGGTTAAGAAAACAGATCATATATGAATGATTAAGAATAAAATTTTACATGTGATGCTGAAGAAGATCAGATTTTCTGAAATGTTCCCCATCTTACCTACAAAAACATTTGTATCACATTGTGTATACACACAGATTATCTTCCTCTTTCTTGTGGCGATCTCTGTAGGTGACTGCACGGCTTTTCCTGCCTTTCTGTTCTGCACTCTGCTGTGCAAAGTGTCCTGGACCCTCCCTACGTTTCCCATTCCCCCAGCAGCTGACCAGCCTTTGCTAGGGGCAGAGAGACAGTCTACAGTTTGTATTGGTGCTGCTGTCTTGGTCATTTAGGATGATCTCTAAGGAATGCAATTAAGAGGAATGGCATGCACAGATAATGTACAGCATTAATTATTGATACCCCTGCATAATGCTGGACTTAATATATGCTCAATACAGGAACCCAAGCATATGGTAAAGTCATAATTATGCTTATAAATCAATTAATTACCAATTCCCTATGTAGTTACTCTTGTTTGTTTTCAAGGAAGATGTCTTTAATTAGGTTGTATAACACTGATAGTGGAATCTAAGCCAGTTATTAAGTCACTGCAGGGGTAACATGGGTTACATCGTGGTGCAGAATATGGCATGTGACAGATGTATGGATGGTCTCCGTTCCTGTCACAGGCAGTGATGATCAGAAGTGTTGGCTGACTGTTGTCACTCAACTCTTCAGCTGACTGGTTCTAAAAGCAGCTTGAGGCCTTAGTGCAGATCAGAAGAAAGGGAAAAAGCTTTCCAACTGAGGTTCATTTTCCATTGGCTTATTCCTCATTTCTGAGTCTAGGAACTGATTATCAATGTATTTAAATATATTGCGCACAATACTTCAGTCACACTATTTGGGCCCAGAAAATACTATTCAATTTCTTTCTAGGAAGTTCCGAAATGTTAGAACAAATTTCTTGTGCTTACGCATTTATGGAGAGTGGGAAGAGCATCATTTGAAGAGCCATCCTGTAGGTAGAATGTGAGGAATCAACAGCCAAGTCTTCTTGTTAAAAAAGGTCTCAGAGGATTTCTTTGTTGTAATGTCATGAATGAAATAAAGTGAAAATGCTGCAAGTGATCATAGAACCACTGTGCTACAAATGTGGCAACACATTTTTTTATTTATTTAGAGTAAGATGTGTTAACATCCAGCATGACAAAATTTGTACAAAGTTCACAATTTAAAAATGAAGTATCACAGCAACTTGTGATTCCACACATTTATAGCAAAATTAAAATGTCAACAAATCCATGCCGTGTAGTACAAAAATAAATCAAACTTCAGTTCCACAGAGAGCACAATAAATAGTTTATACAAAATTCTGTCTTAATAAATGATTACTTAAATTAACTTAGAAATGAATATGAACAATAAGTTATAATAAATAAACTCTGATGACTCACAATAATTTCATATGAAAGGTCAGCATTCTAATATGTGACACTTTTGTGATCCCTATATAATAGTCACAGATAACTTTTGATTTGATATTATGTACCAACATTAGATGAGCAGCAGATTTGTGCTTAAAATCCCTTTCCATTGTACATAGGTGATAACAATAAGAATCCAAAACTGATACTATCTATTACTCTACTGAAAGCATTACTATATTGGCAAAGAAGCTGCAGACACAATGCAGTGGAAAAATGCATATGCCATTATGAACAATGAAAGCCCTAAAAGGAGGCTAGGGCAAAAGTACAATATATATGGCAGAAGGTGAACAACAAGCACCTTGCTTCAGCTCTCAAAAAGGCAATTCTGAGCATGGCAGCTACAACTAATAGCACAACAGAAAAAGGGCACTGTACAGATAAGATACTGCAGAGCCCCAAAGTAATTACATAATCTTTTCCCAGCTAGTTATTAAAGTCCTCGTGGAAAACTGTAAGCTTTTGTACAGTGAATAGTATAAAGTGCCGCTGGGATATACATATATTTATACATATATATATACCGAGGTTGAGTATTGTATCAGAATATTTGTTGTGAGATCCCTGTAGTCTCCCTTAGCAATATTACTGGATTGGCCATAATGGCTTCCACTATAATTTGTTCAGGTTTAGTGTCACAAGGCTAATGACACAAGAAATTGCACACCTCCGTATGGATATATAGGGCAAGGTAAGTGCAAATAGTCAACTGGCACATTGTGGGGACAATGACCCTGTAAGTCCTGTTCTGCTAAAAATATTTTATTTTTTACAAAACCCATCTTTTTCATAACAAAATTTTAAAGTACTTTTGTACTTTCTGCATAACATCAAGACATGGAAGGAAAAGATATGCTATCAAATTTAAATAAAGTCAACATCTGTAAAACACAACACATCACCAAATTTACTACTTAAAAAAGAAAAATGTTGTAATAAAAAGTGGTCTTATGCATACATATAGTGCAGTCATTTTGAAGAAAACAATCAAATCTTGAAGGTACAAATAAGTTTTACCTTAAAATGATCCTGTTTAAAGCAAAAAAAGTGCTGAAGTATATTTAATTACATTAAAAATTTGATTGCATTCATTTTTGCAATAGGTAATAGTAGAACAAATACAAAGCATATGTGAATGCTGCAGTAATGATTGTTCTCCAACAAAAAGCAAAACATAAATATTAAAATGTTAAAAATGGGATCGAATGTTTGGCAAAGCAAAAGGAAAAATCTTTACTGAACTGCATTCCTACAACAGAGAGCAATGAATGCAGTTCAGTAACTCTAATAGACACAGATCATTTGTATTTATCCCAAAATTAAAGATGTGAAAAGGCAATATTAACTTTTAAATATTGTCCTCCATCTTGAATTGAAACCACAGAATTTCTGAAAGATGAACTACATTGCTATAACAGATAGTTCAGAGGGGCACTAGCAGTCCGGTAGAAATAAGAGAATGTTGGCTCCAAAGTTTATTTGAAAACAAAAGCTGAAATCTTCATGTTGTCCACCTCTGATATAGTTCTTTTCATAATGGAAGTTCCCATATTCATACCATGTAATGCTTAGAAGTTAATAAAAAAGTGCTGTTTAAGCTGCTTTGAATCTTCTGTCAAGTTTCCATGGCTTGATGTTGTCTTACAATAAATTACCCATTTTGTAACTTACATCTAATCCATGCCATTTTCTTGGAATTCAAAAAACCTCATTTTATTGCCCCCACCACACACCATCCTTCAAAAACAAAAGTCACATAATATTTTCAAGCATTGTTCAAAAATAAAGCATTTTTGCAACCAATTCTTGCTATGAAACAATATGCACACAAAATGTATTTCTTAAATCCCATAAAATCCTCCAACATGAGGCAAAATGATAGTGTTTAAAAAGTGGCTGCAGACCGCAACATTGTCATTCAAAGCTGTTTTTTTTTTTGTCCATTTCAGTTCAAAATACTAAAACATTTAATCACTAAAGCATTAAAAAGAATTTACACTCTATTTATTTTGATCAGCTTACCTCTTCAGAAATATATATACCCCAAAAATGTGCATACATTAGCAGCTATAAACATTACATGGCATATCACACTATGTCAGCTTATATGAAAACGTACAAAATGTGAATGTATTCAAAAAACTATTCTGCAGTTACTATCTTTAAAGCAAGACATAAAATCATTATGAAGTCTTGTAAGCATAACACTGTTTCAAACAGAAATAAATATATAACACTTTCTGGTAAATTACAGCAGCAAAAAACAAGAGGCATCCTTTTTTTAAGCAAGATTTTCATCACTATAGCAGCTGTTCAGACCTGAATTCCTCTCACAGCCTGCTTTATATTTTCCAGTAGGGCTTTATTTTCTGGACTCTGATAACGATCTTGATTTGTATACATGTCCGTCAAAGTGGTCACGTAAGCATCAAAATTTTGTTCATTGATTGGTTCCTACGAGATATTAAATAGTAGTTCATATACAACTTTTATTTTCTTAATCGTATATTCATTTAAGCATAACATATTAGCAAGGCATATTGCCACCATTTTTATAATATTTAAAATGCCTATTTAGTTCTTACTTAATTTTACAGGATACACTGGAACAGGCCCTCCATGTCTGTTAGCAGTTAAATGTATCTCTATGGTTTCAGTGCTGTTACCACAAATATCCAACTGGTTGATGAAACATAAACATAAAAAAGGTATCTATTGTATGAGGTGAACTGAAGATCGCCAAATTCCTTAACTTGTGCTCTCAATCACTTACCATATGTGGCAGCTGGATATTAGCTAGACTATGAATTAAAGACTGGCTTAAATTGGCCAATTCATGAAGAAGAGACTCATTTTGCTGTTCAATTACTTTGTTCTCCTCTTCTATCGTCTTCAGGTTGCTCTCCATTGTGGTAATCTAAAATGGACAAATTTGTGTACAATGTAATATAAGGCAAACTGGTACAAAGCATGCATTCTTTGAATGGGGAGAGAACAGAAATACCAGGGAAAGGAGAAAAGGTCTATTCATTCATGCTTAAAAAGGTTTTGCTTGAGTCTGCAGTTCTTATCATCGCTAAGGCTTTCTTATTCCCACTGTATGTTGTATAACTTTAACAGCTTGTCTTTTCAATACTGGTGAGTGAATGAACTCGGATTTGATTCTGCTCCTTTAGAGCCTTTCTTGTACAGTTGAAAGGCATTAAGAAGGACCTTCCTTCTGCAAGTTCACCCATGCGGCTAAACTCCTAGAAGGAGTCCCTAATCTTAGGGACATTCTGCAGTAAGTCATCCTTTTCTTATATTTTCAGCTACACATATATCTTGTTAATTAAACATGCACAGCTCCTTGCTGCCAGTAAGTATGTAAGCATAATTTGATTCTGTGCCAATTCACAGGGCTGCTTTTGAAAGGTGAAAAACTTCATGTTATTGCAATGTATGTACAAATTCAGAAAGTTTTCCAATACATACAATGACTTGTAAAACTGAAGAAACTGAAGAATATTTGCACATAGCCCTGTGGCATGTACAGGTGAACACAACTGAGACTGTGCTCTGCCTGTGTTTCCAGGTGACCAGACACGTTAGCTCTGACCTTGCATGGTGCCCTACTTGAGCTAAAAGCATTGCTGAGAGGCAGCTTCCCTGAGCTTGTGGAGAGCATTGTGCTAATGGAGCTACAAGGATTTCAGATGAGCACTGGCTTATGTCCAGCTCATCAAGAGCACATGCAGAGCTCACTCACATCTGACTGCACTTTCCTCTGCAGCCCTGTCCTTACTTTCCACATGGGGTGATAACTGTTAACATCTATTACAGAGTGTACAGTATGCTCTGTGTATGTAGGTTAAAATATGCATTGAAAAGAAAAAAGAAGCCAGTGAAGTGGAAAAAATGACAAAGAACACAAGGTTTTGAATTCTCAAAATGAGGTTGATCCATTTCTACACTGGCCTAGAGAGTGAGCTATGGGAAGAATTGATACAATTAAAATGCTGATGGGAAGGTCAGAGGTTTGTGCGGTAGTAAGGCAGAAGGGTATACATTCTTAAGCTCATATTAACTTGACCATGGGTGAGTAAATTTTTGGAAACTGGTAGCACGGTCAGGTAGTTAGAGGTATCAAGTTTTATTTTGGACCTAAAGTTTCAGTCTGCTTATGGAAATATAACCCATCAGTTGATAGAAGTAACTTTGAAAAGTGATGTGTCTACATGAACAGTCTCCAACCTCTTGCTTTGACTATAGGTGCAGTTAATCCAAGTTACCAGTATTGTAGGGATTTGGTTTTGTCACAATTAATTGATTCTGAGATATTTCCACAAAAAATAATAGTAGGGAAAATAGTTTCTTCAGCTTTGAACCTGGACACACATCCTCCTGTCTTATTTTGCCTTCAGCTTTTTTATATTGGGGGGAAATGCTGTATCCAAATGCAAAACATGTTTCATAGGTGCTTGCTACAGTCAAGTCATGCCCCAGTATCTACCCTAAAATTTTTTCTTTATATTACAGACCAGACTGAGGAATCTGATGCCAATGAAAGCTCAGTTCAGTGTGGCATACTGCAGCCACCTCACACTAACTTCATCAGGAGCTGACATTCTACAGATTTTCTATCTAGCTGAGCACTGCAACTTGAATAGATCTTTTTTGCTTTTTTCCTGAGATGCTGAGTATCTGCAAATATGGTCGCAGCTGATCAGCGTATATCACCACTTCACTTAGTATTCATCTGTAAGTATCTTAAGAAAACTGGCATATTCAATTATTGTATTTGTTCGCTTTAAAGGCTGAAATTTCCCTCCCCACATTTTACCCTAAAACTAAGAAATTTTTACTTGTATGTATTCTGAAAATAGGATAATGTGTTGTTTGTATGAGATGCACAACTATTTGCAGATCTTTTCTTCCCCCTCCTCTTTGTGTTTCTGCTTCTCTCATATTTGTGCGTTAAATTTGAACAAATTTACTAGAAAATCTTTGGAGAAAGTATTTTTAATCTAAGTCTTAAGCAAAAAGGCAGCTGAGGAAAGGAGAGTCTTACAAACGGTCCAACTAAGAAAAAGGCTTGACATTTCATTTTATTAAATAAAAAAATTCTACATGGAAGAATTTCCTGTTCCTGTCATATGAAAAACCTTCACTGGCACTTATAATCATATGGGTTGCAAATCTGTATCAAACAAGACTGTTGCTACTTCTGGTGTTCACATAACTTCCACTATTTTCCCATTGCACAATCCCCATCTGTCAAGTCTTACTGAAATCTGAGTTGCACAATGATTTTCTAAAGGTTTATCAGCAAACATTTTGTTATGTCCAATATAATTTTACTGTTGCAAATAAAGGGGACTGTTGACTTTGATCCTCTTAATAGTTTGATAATGACTATGATGTAACTCTCTATGTGTTGTAAATGTAAATTGCTTATCTTCAGGAGAGTGTATGAATTCAAAACTAAGGCGTCTGAATTATTTTGTGAAGTTTAACTCAGCTGGGATTTTCTGCAAGGCCTTCGTAGCTAGTTGGGTAAGAACAGGTAAGTATTAGACCAGATTACCCAGAGATTGCGGAATTTCTAGTATAGGAAGCAAAGAACAGGTTAGACAAGCACCTGTCAGGATTGACTTAGGAAGATCTTAGGAGGTAAAGATGACTGGTGGACAAAATAATGTTTTCATGGTGTCTTGTAGCTCTACATTTTAAAATCCCATTTAACATTTTAATGATAGTACGTGTCGCTGCCAGTCATTCTACCCTTTTTTTAAATCTGCTGCACTGAAGTGTGAAAAGCATCCTTTTAACTTGATGGTAAAATAATCAGCTGAGCTTTCCTTTACCAAGAACCTGCAGTGGTCCCACAAAATGCCTAATCTGATTTCTAAAAATATGCAATGGCACTGGTTTGAAGTATGAAAGCTGGAACTGAGACCACTAAAGTATGGCTTCTGTACTCATTTCAGATCAAAGCTTGATGTCAAATTCCTAGATAAATCTCTGAAACTCAATACATGTTTATGACTGTGATAGTGTTATCACGGCTTTATTTTATTTTTCAATTCATCTGGCCAAATACAAAATTAAAAGTGCAGTAAATTATTGACAACTGGAGCATTTACCTAATGTACACGTAACAGCCAAACTGCTTCACATGTTTTAAAAACTCAGCTAAATCAGTCTGTATGTGAATAGCATCTACAGTGTATTAAGCAGAAGAAAACAAGGCAATTGGAAGCTGCCAGATTCAAAACTTATGACCAAATTTCTCAAGAGTTAATATATGTAATTTTTCTGCCCTTCATTATTCTTCTTGTTTTATGTTCTTGCAGATTTTGTCCTCATTACCTTACAGTTATATTTGGTCACATCAGGAAACAGTGAAAACTATTAATGAAATCCTATGAAGGCTGAATAATGACAACAATACTCTGAATGCAGGCATAAAGTAGAAGTGAGGTTTCAGTATCAGTTTGGGTAAGGTTTAGAAGTCAAATAAAAACCAAGTTGAAGAAGTAGATCTGATCTTGTATTTATGAATATAAAAGAGGAGGAGGAGGAGAATGGACATGGTGCCCATCTCCACAAGCAGCACACAAGGAAGTAACAAGGAATGGTTTACTCTGCTTCCATTGAGATCATTTGGGTGACTATGACCATGGGACTAAAGACTGACAAATGGTGACTGTGATGAATTTCACTGTTGGTGTCTGTGTTCAAATCATGTGAAGATACAAGCACCAGAGTCTATGCTGGACACTGAAAAATTCTAGGGAAATTAAATTGATTTTCTTGTTTTGCTTTTTCCATCCACTGTTAGGACTGCTGAATAATAGGATTTTAGATAATACTCTAATGTTAGGTTTTCTGCTTTTTTTTTCCCCCAACAAATTTATGTGGAATGAAAAAAGAATTAAGCTGGATCTCAGGAACCACTACTACTGCCAAGGGCTGCACCTAGTGTATCACATGATGAAGTGTAACACGCATTCACTTCTCTATCTAAATTTCCTCTGTAACACATGGCAAAAGCCATGTTGTTCATCTGGGCTCCTTCACCTTGTAACTTATGTTAATGACCGTGCTGTCACACAATATTTTAACTGCTATTAGAAAGGCATAGCCTTATCAAGGGGAAATACCAAGCTGACCATGGCAGATCATGTTTTGCCATTATTTTAAAGAATGTATTTTGCTGAGCTCTTTTTGGGTTTTTCACTGTTGGTAATTGATGTGGAAATTGCATAATGAACACTGTTTTTCAGATTTTATAAATAGCAAATTACAGATAGATATCTTAATATATAAGAAACATAAAAGGGAACAATATATTTCCTATATTTCTTTTAATCAGTCATGTAGAAAAACCAGCTTGAATTTAGGGCTTCATAAAACTGTTACCTGAGTTCTGAGTTTAATCATATCAGCTTCCATCTGGGAGTTGGATTCATTTAGTTCTTTGATTTCTTCATCTAACTGTTTAATTTCTTCATCATTTTCTATACCTGTGTGACAGAAAAATAAAAGGGGTGTTAAAATAATTAAGGTTTAAATCAGAGTTCAGTGAATTAATTATTTCCATATTTGAAAATAAATTTATTTCAAGCCAAAAAGAAAAAGGAAGCATTCTTCAAACTTTTATTCTGAAGATAAAAATAAGTATTTTCCACTACTTTTCCTTTTAGAAGTGCAGTAATTCTCCAGTGAAAGTGTTGAAAATGCCTAGAGGCTCAAAAGGACCTTTAACTTTATATACATTCATTTAACTTTATATTATAAGAAATGCACCTGCAGCAACAAATTTCACTCCACTATCATATGTAATTTATTTAAAGTGTGTGTCCAGTTACAGATCTTCTGAAGGAAAGTAAAAAATCCTAATGTGCTAATCTCTTCATACTGCAGCATTATCAAAAGAACCTGTAACTTGTGTTGATACCAGGGGTTGCCCTGACCCAGCTGCAGCACCTTGCCCTTGGTCTTGATAAACCTCATGAGATTCCCATGGGCCACTCTTGAGCTTGTCCAGGTCCCTCCGGATGGCATCCTGTCCTTCAGGTGTGTCACTGCACCACTCAGCTTGGTGCCATCTGTAATTTGTTGAGGCTGCACTTGATCTCTTCATCCATGTCATTAATGATGACATTAATTACACTGGTTCCAATATGGGCTCCTGAGGGACACCACTTGTCACTGATGTCCATCAGGACACTGAGCCATGGACCACTACCCTCTGGATGTGACAATCCAACCAATTCTTTATTCACCTAACACTCTACTCATCAAATGCATCTCTCTCCAATTTAGAGAAAAGGATGTTGTGGGAGACCATGGCTACGGCTTTACACAAGTCCAGGTAAGTGACATCTGTAGCCCTTCCCTTGTCCACTGATGTAGTCACCCAATCATAGAAGGCCACTAGGTTGCTCAGGCAGGCCATGTGTCCAAGTAGCCAAAATATCCACATATTACTCCTTAAGGCATTCTTCCTGGGCATGGCAGATACAGTTTTCAAAACTACCCAGGTTGTAGAGAAAATAACATCCAGATCTTGCACTCCCTGGTTACAGGCTCTTGAACAAAGACAGCCACTGCTTTCTCCAGCTGTGCTGACCATGTGGGCCGAGGTGCCTCCTGCACTGCTTCAGATGCTCTGTGGCTCTAAATGCACTTAACACCAGCAGTTAAGAAGGCATGCACTGTCACAGACTAAGTGACTACATAGTGTTCCAAAAAAACTCAGGACCTGGGCACCTCCCAGACAAGTCTTGCATATTACTTACTTGAACTGAAGCACCTACGTTTTGCTTTCACTACAGTTCAACTACCAGGGTGCTATTCTGACTTTGATCCAAGGTACTTTCACCATCTTCCCTGTAACTCAGGGTTCCCAGGAAGAATTACAGATTACTGGAGCTGAAATGGCACAAAGCCATCTCCGTCTGCCAGAGGTTACAGAGCCATAGGTCCAAAAGAATTCAAGGCAACTCAGGAGGAATTGATATTCCGGAAATAAACCCTTTTTCTCTTCTGAATCCTGCAACAATATAAGACTAACTATCGACCTTTGATGAATGAAATGTGAACCAGCAAATTATAATGGTATATTCTACTTTGCAATATTTTAGAGTTTTAGATTTATATAGACATAATTCACTCTGACTGCTCTACTCCTGGCTCAGGCTTCCAGAGCATAAAACCTGGTTTCCCTTCTACTGACAGTGAATTCCCAATTTACACAGAGTGGATTTATACATGTAGGGGAAAAGGCAATAGAGTAATGGTAACTTTAGTTTACAGAGAATTAGTATTTAAGAAGATAATGATTAAAAATTTACCATTACTGGCCCGCTGCTTTATTGTTAGCATTTGTTCTCCGGACAGCTTTGCTTTCTTCATTGCTGAAGTAGCTCTGGGGCATCCTGATAAACTGTGAACAGTAAGGAGCCTGTTAATTTTGACAGGTCATTGAAAAGAAATCTGTAATCCAAACCTGTAATAAAAACAGTATCAGAGACATAGTTTATCTTCAGTGCCTAGCACTGAAAGAGTGCACTAGTCTGAAAAAGAAAAGGACTTACCAGTAGTGATTTCATAGTTTTGTTTTTTCTTCCAAATTTTTTTTCCATAGACAGCTAATATTAAAGTCAGATATACAGTCCAATTTTCTTAAGACAAAATACTTTTAATAAAACATTTTATGCAGTTATTGTGTAAATACTCCCACTTGAATTTACATGTCCCTGCTCTGAACTTCCACCCTTTTTTGATTCAAATGTTCAAACATGGAACTGAATGATGAGAGGACATGAGCTACCTCTCACATCCAAATGACTAGCTCTCATAAACTGTGCTTTTCTTTGTGATATTGTGAATATCACCTACTGAGCTGACTAAATTGCCGTTTTCTAAATTTTTTCTTAAAATGGCAGTTTTATGCCTTATGTGTCGGCTTTTTGTTGGAGCCCAAGGAAAGTCATTCCAAAAAAAATTACCTCATCTTGATGGGGGATATTTATGTCTTATAATGCATATTTGTTACATTTATGGATGTACATTCAGTTATCTCCTCTCTCATGTTGCAAAAGTATTAAGCTTTTTAATTACATTGTACAAAACAGTTTGACAGCAAATGCAGTCTTAGCAGGCTTTATTGTAAAAAATAAAAATAATGATCAGACAGTGCTCACTATTTAACAAATAATGGTACACACCAAACTACCTCCTTTTTCCAAAATCACATCTTTAATGTAGTTGCACTATCACAGATAAGAGAAAATACATATTAAATCTAATTTAATGATGGAAAACTATTATCTTATTCTGAGGAAGCTTTAGCTTTAGTGAAGGTAATTTGGAAGCTTGCTAAACAATTTCCTGTTGCCTCAACATTTCAGTTTTCATAGCCATGGAAACTGAATAACATCACGTACTTCTCATTGCATATAGGCACATTTATATTTCCTCTCCAGATGCAAAGGAAGACTTTTTTTACAATTTTTAATTGTGCAAATCAGATTCAAATCTAATACTCAAATAATCGCTCTGTAATATGGAGGAAAGTGGTGGCTTTGATTAAAAGCAATTCCTTAAGTAAAGACACAACTTTCTTCCAAATAAAGTCCTCTAATTTACGTATAGTGTTTGATTATTGAAAATGTTTCTCTGAAAAGCCTGCACTACTTTTATCAAGTGCAGTAATACAAAAAAGGATTGCTCTTAGAAAAATATATTAAAAAAATTATTTTCTCAGCAAAAGAATCCATGTTCAACATTTTATACAGCTTTGTGACTAAGAATATGTATAATAAAGCAATACTAGTAGTATCAAGAAATAGCATGACCTAGTAGCTTTTGGCTGTAGCTTAGTTGGTAGGATGCCAAATTACTGTTCCAAGGTCTGCTGTGGACTCAGTGTGTGACTGTAAACAACTGTCCTCTTGAAGTGTCAAAGGGAGCCTTGAAGACGATTAAGGAGGAGAGGATTTGGCGTTTTGGGAAAAAAATGTTGGCACAGAGAAAGAAATGAGATAACAGTATATGCAAAGTTTCTGCATCATTTAACTGACTTAATTTTTGTAACCTTCCAGTCGACTTATTGAATTGTCTCATATTTTGTCTTTTTCGGAAGAAGTTAGCATCACTGGGCATTATAACAACTGCATTCGTTTACTCTCATCTTGTTCTGTAGCCTTTTCCTCTCTAAAAGTCTTGACTGATGACTGCCTAGGGAACCTCACAAAATAAAATCAGCCTTCAAACAGCCTGTAAGTCCAGCATTCAAACAGACCAACAAGAAACCTGGATGCTAGAACAGCACACCTGAGAGCGCAAAAAAATAATCAAACAAAAAAAAATTTTGTTCAGAAGTATTAGAAATCTACTGTGAGACCCACTGTGCCTAAATCCAAATTCTGGTGCCAAGGACGCAATCTTATTTCCAGGCCATGGTTCTATACACCGAGTTTTCAGGACTGCCTAAACCTGTAGATATCTTTTCAGCTTGGTGGGAAGGTTACCTCTCCACTGGTATGCCCAGGGTGCTCCAAGGTGCGCTCTCACCCTGAGGCCCCAGATACAAGGTTCCATATGTGCAATACTAAGCTTTCCTATTCCACAAAATGGGGTGGTCACATTCTAGCTGCCAAACGGCAACTGTCCGTGGCCCGTTGCCATTAGAGAGAGATCGATTGCCAGGCTAGGCATCTATGGAGTACCTATAGCTCAGCTGCAGTTCAGGCACCCTGGCACCAGATGCCTTCTGCCTAAACAGAACCACAAAGATCTGCGTGCTGTGCTCCATCCTTGCTGCTGGAACTGTTGGAGAGTCCTTCTGCATGGATTATTTACCTTCCTCTGGAGGCACCCAGATGAATCATGAGTCAGTGAGGGGAAAGGCAAAGGGCTGCCTATTTTCCGGGCATTCTAGTGAGGATGCAGAAGGCTTCCACATTCTGTAGCCAGATTAGTTTTGTTCTGACCCTCTGGTGTTCTAATACAATATGCACAGACAAAGGAGGGCTTTGACCAAAATGGGTTTCTTGAAATGCATCTGCATGCCTAAGCCACAAGCTTCCTCTTTTTGCTTCCCCAATCCTTACATGCATGGCTTTAATGTGTGCATCATGCACCTCTATGACTACCTTTAGCTGGTTACATGTCCGTCCTTAGAAGAGGCTATGAATGAACAGATGGTCCTACATTTTCCTGTAGCTTTATGCAATTCAAGAAAGCATTCAAAACTTCCAAAGGTACCCTGCTCACCACAGAGGAAGATGCCAAAGCCAGACCATGCCATTGACTTCCTCTGCAGATCTTTTCTGGCAAATCTGTCTCTTCATTAATTGTATATTGTATTGTAAGCAGATTAGCTCACTTTCCTGAGCCAGGCACTTTCAGTGAAGCAGATACCAAGTTAGTAACCTAAATTAGAGTATTGAGTTTTACTACAGTTTGTTTAACATGTCTAAATTCTTCAGAAATGAGTTAGTCAAAGATAACCATGTGCATCCTTTTTGCTTTCCTCTGTTCTTAATTAAGTTACCTAAACCTGTTTTAAGTAATTAAAAAAGTAAATTAGGACTTTTAAAATAAGCTTCTACTCTGCAAGGACATTCAACCTCTTCCATTTTATCTTACTGATTATGTTTACTTCTACTGAAAGCAACTGCTCTTTGTCTGATTTGAGAACAACCAAAAGAAGTCAGGATATATGGGAAGATGAAAAAGAAGGTCAAGTCAGTGTTGCACCAAAAGTGGGCTATTGTACAAAGGCTGAACCCTATGGAGGTGTAAAGTTAACCAAAAAGCTTGAATTGAGATCCCAGTGAGACTGAGAGTTGCCTGAGATGTCTAGAAGACTGGGGGGTAGAAGGAGGCAGAAGGACAGAAGGAGACAGAAAAGAGTAGATAAGATTTTTTTCCTTGTGACTGGCAAACAAAAGAATACAAGTGAAAGCTATTTCAGTGCTTTAAGAGTTATGCAAAATATGCCTTAAATATCTCAAAAATGAAAAAAAGACCACGAGAAACATCCAGGTAGTAGTTTTGTTAAGGATAATACTTATCCTCACATTAAGTATGGTATGAAGCTATGTCAGGGGAGGTTTAGGTTGGGTATTAGAAAAAGGTTCTTCACCCAGAGGGTGGTTGGGCACTGGAACAGGCTCCCCAGGGAAGTGGTCACAGCACCAAGCCTGAGAGAGCTCAAGAAGCATTTGGACAATATTCTTCAGGCACATGGTGTAATTCTTGGGGCTGGACTTTGATGATCCTTGTAGGTACCTTCCAACTCAGGATACTCTGTGATTAAGTTTGAAGCCTTTACAGTTGATGTTTGTCATAGGTTTTCAAACTTTACACTGACTTTTACATAATTCTGCAGTTTAATCATTCCAGCAAAGAACTAGTAAAATTAATCACAGTTATCTCACTTGCTCCTGCCATTATTCTCAAACACATGAGAAATTATAAGAAAATATAAACACAGTTGAGTATTCTTTCCATAATAAAAATGAGTTAGACTTTCTAACAACATTGCTGGGATACTGCTGTAATAAATTCAGTATAAATGTACCAAGCCATGAATTATCTGTCAGACTCTGGATGCCACAGCTTGAAACTACAACATTTTGGTGGGACTGTGAGAAGAACCAGCACCCAACTCCTGGCTCCCTCTGAGTTCCTGATTCACCAAGAGCTGTGAGTCTCTGCTGTATCAACAACCAGATGACCATCAGCACCTTGTTTTGTTGGGATGCAATGTGTCTTGGCTCTTGATGAATTTCTACTGTTGGGCTTAACCTCTAATCTGAGAAAGACAAGTGTGGTTGGGCACATCATCCTAGAAAACCACCCTCTGCCATAACTTACAAAATACCATAAAGACTATATGGTGATTGTATCTATTAGAGTAGAACATAATGTGAGGAATTAATTTTCTTTCTGGTTTAGCACTGTGGCTATCTTAATCCAACCAATGCCTTGACATATATTAAGTGGATTTGGAAAAAGGGTGAACTTTGTTCAAAAATAAAATTAAAATCAGTGGGGGAAAAAAGTTTTAAAAGGGGTATTTAGGTAGTGTTCAGTGCACATTTACTGAGAAATTTAAGAATAAATAAATGTGGGCTAAAATCCTGAACTGTTTCAAGAATGTAATTGCATGCAAACAACAGAAGCCACCAGAGTGGACAAGCATTGATCAAGTGGAGCAATTGTCTGGGTGACCAGTTTTAGTTATCTGGGTTCCAGCTGTGCATTAAATACATTTTTTTCCTCAGCAGACAGATGCAGTTTAGTCCCTCTTGAAGCCAAAGGAATTGAACTTGGCTTGTCAAGTGAAGAAAATATTTTCCAAACAGAGAAGTAAGGATATGGGAAAGGAGTAGATAAAGGTCGAATAAAACACAACTTTTATATTTGGTATGTCAAGTGTTGAAGTTTACAAAGAAAAGAATTAACAGGGTGTAAAGAAACCTGGAGTACCCAAAAAGCATCCTAAGGACAAACTTTATAAACCCTGCAATATGTTTACAGATTCACTACCACAGTGATTTTTCAAAAAGAAAATGAAACACTTCCCCTGTTTATAAAAAATAGCATTGTCTATAGATTAGAGGAAAGAACAAGTCACTTTCAAGGGACCTCTTTTAACTAGAGATACATTCAAAACAAGCCCCAGATGTAAATCCTTTTGAAATTCAGGGAAATACAGATCACAGTGAGAATGACTGTTTTATTTTGTTAATGGCTGAAACCTTACTTTTACGACTAAGCTCCTCAACTATTTACTAATGTTTGAAGTTCAAGTTAAGAGATCAAACTCAGTGATCAAAGTAGCCCTTGGTTTAATATTAAATCCATGAACCAGTCTTTTTTTTTTTTTTCTGTGTTGAAGGGTATCAGCTTTAGCGATTTCCTTATTCCCATGAGTAAATTCTGCTACACACCTTAAAGGATGAAATATTCTATGCACAACTCCAGCAGAGATAAAAGGAACCCTCCCTAAACCAGCACTCACTTTTATTTACATTCAAGGGTGATTGGCTTTTCCCCAGGTTCTTACTGAGATGTGAAGCAAAGGGAATCCAGGAGAGAGGTTTTGCAAACAAGGTAGTTTTGTTTGCATGGAGATTGCTGTGACTCACAGAGGAATCTCTTCTCCCCACTGGCCACACAACCCCAACTGCCTTTGTGTGGTGCTGGGTGTCAGAAAAAAAATAAACTGTTCAGCTCAGTTTCAGAATTCTTCACTGGAAAATAATGATTTTTATTAATGTGGCCCTTTATAGGTCTTGTTTCATGGCTAAAGCTTTTTGTTTGGTTGGTTGGTTGGCTGGTTGGGTTTTTTTGTGGGTTTTTTTTGTTTTGGGTTTTTAGGGTGCATTTACAAGTCACACGTGAATGCTTGGGGTGAAAAACTTCAATTTTGAGTCAGGAGGGAAATCTAATACTAAATACTAATACTAAAAGCTTGATGTAATGTGGAAAGTGACAGCTCTGAATTCAAGTTGCCTTCCAAAGTTGCTGAGGAAAACAGCTGAGATTTTATTCTGTTTAAATAAATCTTTGCATTGGCTTCAGAAGTAAGAAAAATTAAACCACTACCCAAATGGCCATAGAAAAATAGAGCAATTATGATTAAAATGAAATGCAAGCTTTTCAAAATTATTTTACTGATATCTAATCATTGTTTCAGAACAACTTTCTGGAAAGAACTATGTTCTTATTTTAGGAGGGAGGGTTGAATTAGTATTAAAATCTGGTCGGTCAGGCACCAAATGGACAACGAGATAGAGTAAATGGCCACCCAGAAGAAGAGAAGGTATTTGGGGTTTTTTATTGAAGATTTAAAAGGTAAGATAGTGTTATAGCTTAATTACGCCTATCCCTCATAACAAAAGAACAAAGCATGCATCAGGTAAGAAAAACAAAAATAGAAATTATGCAGAATTGTTAACATGGCAAAGTTGAGAGAAAAGGCCCTGAGAGCAGACTCAATTTGAAAGGGAGACCCCTGGGGCATAAATATACACCAGAAAAGGGATTAATGAATTTTGAAATGCTGGAACTGTAAGAGCACTGCCAAAGTTGCCCTTCAGCTGGGCACAGTAGTCCCTTGGCAAATTTGCATCATATGTAGTTAACTGAAGCTGCTTAGGCAGCAAAGAGGCATTGTGGGTGGGCTTCTCACATGTGTTAACGAGCTCTGACCTGTATCATCCCTGAAGAGAGTTTGGCTCTTGCCCAATGCGCAACAACTGTTCAAAAATCTCTCATTTATTTGTTGGTGAGTGAGTACCCACTGCAGCACATTACATGATGTACAGGTGGCCCCAGCACTGAGCCATGCACTTAATGGGGCACAACTGAGAACCCCAGGAGCTGGGGGCTGGCTTTTGCAAAGCTTATCAGCCTCTCCTGTCTGGTGACTGCCCGCAACAGGATAGATGACCTGAAGACCAGTGGATTTACTGGGCTGTTGAATAGGGCATGTATTGTGAAGGAGAAAGCTTGAGACTTCCCTGTACATAAATAGGTAAGGTGTATGTTTAGCTGCACACCTCTGATTAGTGCTCTTAGGCAGCTCAAAATTTCAAGTGATCCATTTAGTGACCAAGTCCAGCTCACTTTGGCACTTAAAATGAAGCACAGTTTCTCTAAACACTTGTATAGACAGCAAAGAAAAAAAGGTACTTCAAGAGGAAAATTCATCCCTCCTGAAATCTAAAAAGTCATCCTGTATTCTCTGCTTTTTTATGGGCTATGTCTGGAATGAGGCCAAGCAGAGTTATAACCAGACAGCTTCTGCTAAGCACCTGAAATCAAGGAGGTGTCACATTGCAAGCACCTGTACAATTGCTGTCTGCTGTAATTTGTCAGGTCTGCTCAGCAAAATGATTTTTCTTGTTTATATTGTGCAGTCTGCTTTTTCTAATATGGATTTCATATTATTTTCTCTGTGATTTTCCCAAGGTAAGTAAACCTCTTAAGTCCTTTTAGATTAGCTTACTTTTTAAACTGTTCTGTTTAACAGACAGAACACCTGATTAAAACAGTATACCATCCTTCTTCCAGCTCATAATGAAAAGAGCTGGCAGAACTACCTACAGTCAAAGGGCCTAACTCTTTCAACAACCAGGTTCTGTATTTAGTCACTTCTAACTTTTGCCAGATTTTAACTGGTCTGACTGAAATCTTCAACAGTAACTGTCTGGCCAGGCTAATTTTTTTTTTTCCAAAATGTCATTGGAAAAATATTTCTCTTTCTCAGAATATACTTCTATTCCACTGTTTTGTCCATATACAGTTTTGTCCCTACTGAGGGGAACAAAAAAGTCCAAATAATTCAGTGAATAACTCCAACTGTCCGTGAATTGGAGCAAGAAATAACATTTCATGGGGTGTTGCTCTGAGTTTAGAGATGCATTCTGCTGTCCTCATGAAAACAAAAGTAGATTTGGCAGAGCTATAAGCCTCTGACAGACTGTCCCTTGGACATGCTAAGTGGATGTGAGTTAGTGTTTAGTGCCAGACCCTCCATGTACTTTGTGTGTATGAGAACTGGAAGCCCTCCCTGCCACCAGCCCTGTTCAGGGCTGCAGGGTCTGGAGCAGAAGAATGCTTGCTGGAAGCAATGCCTGACACTGCCTGTCCTATTCTGCCAGTGCATCAACCACCTCAAAGGCTGGGGACTGAGAAGCTCAGAAGTAAGAATACTGAACACGAGCCACAGGGACAGAGAAGGGAAAAGGGCCAGAACACTACAGTAGGAGAGAAGGAGGATGGGAAGAGGAAGATGTTGAAAAGTGGTTTAGGAAGACCCTTTCCCTTTAAGCTTATGGGTCAACACAAAATTACTAAGTAAAAAAATCCTTTGCACTGTAGGACCCACCTCACAGATTTTATTTTGATTTTTTTTTCTTTAGGTATATTATTATTACATTTAATTGCCACATTTCTTTCATTGTCTTCTTGGAAATGTCAATGCCTGTCATCTTTTAATGATGTCATCACGATGATGCTTATCATTGTCAGTTGTAGCTATTGTTAAATGCAGTGAATTTGGTTAGTTCTTCTATACTCTTAATGATGTATGATGTTCTCCTGCTGAATTGCAATGCACAGCTTATAGGAAAAACTAAAAGATGGTAAAGAGCAAAATAAATCAATGGCAGGGAGGGGACAGGCAGATGAAAACCAAATGAACAAACACCCTAAACAATTTAAAAAGCCTACCAGAAAAAAAGTAAAACAATGAGAACTAAGAGTGAATTAATTTTGACACAAATGTGGCACTCTGTCAACTTACTGTAGCAACAAATAAAAACATGGATAAGAGTTGACCTGACAAGAGACCTGGCTAGAAATAGATACAATCAAATACTTCAATGCATTGCATATTAAAAGCTTCTTACAAATCTGGAGTTTGACAGTATTTATGTTTCATAAATAGAAAAAAAATAGATTTCTCTCTGTAAAGTTTTTACCATTTGCAGTGTACAGCATAGGAACACCTTTCAAAGGATATTGCTTGACACAGACTCCTAACAAATAGGGTATTTTGGAAGTTTAGAGCACCTTGAGAATTCATTTGGCAGTTTGGATCCATTGTGTTTTAAAGGATGCTTGCAACTGGCTTAACTGCAAGCTTCTGGGTGTGCTCAAAACCAAAAGAGAAGTGGACCAGAGATGGAAAAGTGGGCAAATACCCATTGGGAATGACAAGGCTGTTGCCAGGGGATGCAGAGATGCAGCTGGAATAGCAAAAGCTCAGTTCAAATTGAAACTGGCCGGAAATGTAAAAAACTCCAAGAAATGGTTCTTTAGGTACATAGAGAGCAAGTGGAAATAGAAGGAAAATATTGGCCCACTGTTATATGGGAGAGGTGAATTCGTCACCAACAATGCTGAAAAGGCAGATGTTCTTGACACTTCCTTCACCTCTGTCTTTACCAACACCGTTGGGCCCCAGGCCTTGGGATCAAAATTCCAGGTTGCTGCAAACACAGACTGACCATCACTGATGGAAGAGTTGCAAGTGAACTGTTACAGGAGCTGGACACTACAAATCCATGGGCCCTGACATTGCCCACCCAAGGGTGTGAGGAGCGCTGGCTGATGTTGTTGCTAGGCTTTCATAATCTTTGAGAAGTTGTGGAGATCAGGGGATGCCCCAGAAAACTGGAAGAAAGATTGTGACAACCCCACCTACAAGAAGGGCTGAAAAGGAAGATGTACAGGCTCATCGGCCTTATTTTAGTCTCTGGGAAAGTTATGGAATGAATCCTCCTGGGGGCTATCACATGTCAGACGAAGCACATGATTGGGAAAAGCCAGCACAGTTTCAACAAGGGCCAGCAGAGCCTGACAAACCTGCAAAAGCAAATTTGCTTTTTGTGACAAAGTAACCTGCTTGGTTGATGGGGGGTGACCAGTGGACACTGTCTACCTGGATTTCTCCAAGGCTTTTGATATGGTTTCCCATGGCCTCCTCCTAGAGAAACATGCGTTATGGTCTGGACAAGTGGTCTGTGTAGTGGGTGGGGAACTGGCTGAGAGGATGCACACAGGGTGGTGGTAAACAGCTCCTTTTCAAACTGGCAACCTGCCACAAGTGGGGTCTTCCAGGGATCCATACTGGGTCCAACCCTGTTTACAATCTTCGTAAGTGATCTGGACAATGGGACCAAGTGTATCCTGATGAAGTTTGACAATGATACCAAACTGAGTGGGGAAGTGAACTCCTTGGAAGGGAAAGTCACACTGCAGGAAGACCTGGATAGCTGGGAGAGTGGGCTGACAAGAACCTTATGAAGTTCAATCAAGACAAGTGTAAGGTCTTGCACCTGGGAAAATATCATTCAGGAGCGCAGCACAGGCTGGGACGTACCTGGCTGTGGAGCAGCTCTGTGNGGGGTCTTCCAGGGATCCATACTGGGTCCAACCCTGTTTACAATCTTCGTAAGTGATCTGGACAATGGGACCAAGTGTATCCTGATGAAGTTTGACAATGATACCAAACTGAGTGGGGAAGTGAACTCCTTGGAAGGGAAAGTCACACTGCAGGAAGACCTGGATAGCTGGGAGAGTGGGCTGACAAGAACCTTATGAAGTTCAATCAAGACAAGTGTAAGGTCTTGCACCTGGGAAAATATCATTCAGGAGCGCAGCACAGGCTGGGACGTACCTGGCTGTGGAGCAGCTCTGTGGAAAGGGACCTGGGGGTAATGGGGATGACAAGCTCAGTGTAAGTGAGAGGCTCTGCTGTGGCACAGAGAGCCAGCGGGGTGCTGGGCATCACCACAGAGACACAGAAGTCATTGTCCCACTCAGCCCTTGTCAGGCCACACCTGGAACGATGGTATTTAGGTACACACTATGCAAGAGGATGTGGATAGGCTGGAGAGCCATTGCTGACCTAATGATAAGTATTTTTATGTTTTTAATTGCTGAAGTTGAGAAATGCTGCTGTTAAGACAGGATATGACTTCAGGCAAATACTGAAAGCTCTACAACAATTTAGGAGCAAATTCGTAGCCACTAGCCTGTGTTTTATAAAGCATCTGCATTACAGAGCTGCTGCCTCTTTGGGGGCATCCACCCACCCCAGATAAATGCTGGGGTGAGATGCTGTTCTATCGACACAGGTTCAAGCTGCAGCCCTGAGAACCAGGGGGTTTGACTGTAGGTGGTATTTGCAAATCTTCCCTTCAGAAGCTGAGGTTGATCACAGAGGGTTTTTATGCAGTATCTATTTCTAGCAAAGAATATTTCATGAGAAAAAGGATCTGCATATGAAAAATCTACATCTCCAACGTTCTTCCTTCACATTTTTCATCTCCTAAATGCTTTGGGTGTTTGAGAACTTAGAGGTCCTCTGAGGATCCATGTGAGTGTAGGTACCAGCCAGCTTCCAGAAATCAGCTGCAGAGGGCAGCTCCTGTCTCGAGGTTTTCTGGGGTTTTTTTGTCTTTTCTTCTTTTCATAATTTGTCTGTTACCATGCTTAGCAATGCAGTTGTGCAACTCAGAGCTATGACCAACCTAGAATTTTTGGAGGAAACAACACTGGCAGTGCTCCTTTACCTCAGGACATGTGTGTGTGGTAATGGCTGAACAGAGTGAACTGCTGCCTGTGGGCTTTCTGACAGCCTTACCATTAACTAAACCTTCCTGTGCATAAAGTGGATAGCCTGTAACAAGTGTCATATGTAATCATCTCCCATAACCACTCGATAATTTCTGCATACATTCCTTCAGAAGGGAAAAGGCAGTGGATGATGTCCATTGCTTCCTCCCAGCACATCTAGACATTTTGCAAACACAGTGGCATGCCCTTGCTGCTCAAATACAAATCCCATTCTATAAACTTTTTATGGATCTTGGAGTCCTACTGTCCTCAGCGAGGATACAGGTTCACTAAAGAAAAATCACCCTTCTCTATGCCTTCCTCTCTATTTAGCATTAGCTTGTAAATGGGAAAAATAATTTGATCATCTCTTGTATATTACAGCTCTAACATGTTTTTGTACAGGCTTGGCTGGAATAGAGTTAATTTTCTTCAGAGAGTTAGTATGAGGCTGTGTTTTGGATTTGTGCTGGAAACAGCGTGGATAATTCAGGGATGTTTTCCTTACCACTGAGGAGTGCTCACACAGAGTCAAGGCCTTTTCTGCTTCCCACCCCACCCCACCACTGATGGGGCTGTGGGAGCACAAGGTGGGAGCTGGGTGGGGACACAGCTGGGACAGCTGATCCCAAGTGACCCAAGGGGTATCCCACAACATATGGTGTTGTGCTCAGTATAAAGAGTTGGGAGAAGGAGGAAGGGGTAGACATTTGGAGTGATGGTGCTTGTCTTCCCAAGACACCATTACCTGAGCTCTGCTCTCCTGGGCATGGCTGAACACCTGACTGCCCATGGGAAGCAGTGAATTAATTCCTTGTTTTGCATTGCTTCTGAGTGTGGCTTTTTCTTTACTTATTAATCTCAACCCATGAGTTTTCTCACTTTCACACTTCAGATCCTCTCCCCCATCCTGCTGGAAGTGAGCAAGCAACTCTGTGGGGCTGTGGTCCTGACTGGGGTTAAATCACAACAGTTTTCCATAGTAAAAGAAATTTAAAAGCTACATTAATGTATTTGAAATGGGTGAACACTGATGTAAATATAAGTGAGCTAAAGATGGGAGCAAGAACACAGTTTTAGATCTGAAAAGGCATTTCTGCAGGTAATTTCCACTGAAGTCAGCACGAGCACATTTCCTCTTCTGTGCAAAGGAGCAGGGTTGCTAAATCCAAGTATATTCTGAGAAAGTCCCCACTGATCACAGTACTAGAAATGGTGCCATCCATAAAAATCTTAAATCAAATATGGGGATGTAAGGGTCTGTTCAAGAACTAAACTGCAAAGCTACAGTATAATAAGCAATTTACATTTCATTATAACCTATTTAATTTATCTATCTACTGACTCCATGCTTACATGCCTTCCAATTCATTTTCACATTGCTGATACGTCACCTAATTTCACACTGGCCTCTCTTCCTAGCAGAGGCTCCTTTTAGAAGCATAGCACACTTAATCCTATGCTTCAAGTCCCTCCTGATAACTCTCTGCTTCCATTCTTTCCTAATGCAAACTCTTTGACAAAATAACACTATTCAAAGAAATTTCTGTGAACAGGCAATGAAATGTTAAAAACCAGAAACCTTTGTTGGTACCTTTGATCATAGGGTAGGATTCAAAATTCATTGAAATTTATGATGTTTTTTATTGGCTACTTAATTCTGCTTCAGAAGCGTGAATGTAGGAATATGCATATATTTAAATTCCAGACTACACACCAGTTGGAGAAGGTTTTTATTGATTTTCCAGCACTTGTGGATCATCTCCGGTGTCCACTGATACCAGTGCAATGACATCAAATGTACAATGTCAACAGCAGCTCTAAGTAATCTTTACCTCAGAAACATCTTTCCTAACATCTATTTGATAAATTCAACAGTGGGCATCATTTTCACAAGCTGTTCATTTCCAGAGTATTACAGCTGTTTTAATAACAGCATATTAACAGCTATCTACAAATGGCAGAATATAAAAATCTCGGAGAAGACATAAAGGACAACTACACGTGCAATTAATAAATATATATATATTTATATATATATATTTATGCTTAGAGAAGTCTGCTGATAGAAAAATATTTGCACTGCGATGGAAAAATCCCCTATTAGGAGAGCAGCAAGGTGTACTGGCAAAAATGAAGACATTAACTGCTCCTTCCTGAGGAGCTTTTACTGACTCAGTTAAAGGCCACAGCCCTGCTTTCCCCCCGTGCATGCTGAACGGAGCTCTACCTGCAAAAAAAAGTCTGTAAATCTGGTCTCACTGTGTAACTGGCACAGCTTTGCGTCTCTTCAGGATGTGAGAATTTGAGATTTACAGCCATGGCGTATAGCAATATGTTATTAGTGGTAGAGGATAAGACCACAGTCTGTTAGAATGGATACNAGTTAGTATGAGGCTGTGTTTTGGATTTGTGCTGGAAACAGCGTGGATAATTCAGGGATGTTTTCCTTACCACTGAGGAGTGCTCACACAGAGTCAAGGCCTTTTCTGCTTCCCACCCCACCCCACCACTGATGGGGCTGTGGGAGCACAAGGTGGGAGCTGGGTGGGGACACAGCTGGGACAGCTGATCCCAAGTGACCCAAGGGGTATCCCACAACATATGGTGTTGTGCTCAGTATAAAGAGTTGGGAGAAGGAGGAAGGGGTAGACATTTGGAGTGATGGTGCTTGTCTTCCCAAGACACCATTACCTGAGCTCTGCTCTCCTGGGCATGGCTGAACACCTGACTGCCCATGGGAAGCAGTGAATTAATTCCTTGTTTTGCATTGCTTCTGAGTGTGGCTTTTTCTTTACTTATTAATCTCAACCCATGAGTTTTCTCACTTTCACACTTCAGATCCTCTCCCCCATCCTGCTGGAAGTGAGCAAGCAACTCTGTGGGGCTGTGGTCCTGACTGGGGTTAAATCACAACAGTTTTCCATAGTAAAAGAAATTTAAAAGCTACATTAATGTATTTGAAATGGGTGAACACTGATGTAAATATAAGTGAGCTAAAGATGGGAGCAAGAACACAGTTTTAGATCTGAAAAGGCATTTCTGCAGGTAATTTCCACTGAAGTCAGCACGAGCACATTTCCTCTTCTGTGCAAAGGAGCAGGGTTGCTAAATCCAAGTATATTCTGAGAAAGTCCCCACTGATCACAGTACTAGAAATGGTGCCATCCATAAAAATCTTAAATCAAATATGGGGATGTAAGGGTCTGTTCAAGAACTAAACTGCAAAGCTACAGTATAATAAGCAATTTACATTTCATTATAACCTATTTAATTTATCTATCTACTGACTCCATGCTTACATGCCTTCCAATTCATTTTCACATTGCTGATACGTCACCTAATTTCACACTGGCCTCTCTTCCTAGCAGAGGCTCCTTTTAGAAGCATAGCACACTTAATCCTATGCTTCAAGTCCCTCCTGATAACTCTCTGCTTCCATTCTTTCCTAATGCAAACTCTTTGACAAAATAACACTATTCAAAGAAATTTCTGTGAACAGGCAATGAAATGTTAAAAACCAGAAACCTTTGTTGGTACCTTTGATCATAGGGTAGGATTCAAAATTCATTGAAATTTATGATGTTTTTTATTGGCTACTTAATTCTGCTTCAGAAGCGTGAATGTAGGAATATGCATATATTTAAATTCCAGACTACACACCAGTTGGAGAAGGTTTTTATTGATTTTCCAGCACTTGTGGATCATCTCCGGTGTCCACTGATACCAGTGCAATGACATCAAATGTACAATGTCAACAGCAGCTCTAAGTAATCTTTACCTCAGAAACATCTTTCCTAACATCTATTTGATAAATTCAACAGTGGGCATCATTTTCACAAGCTGTTCATTTCCAGAGTATTACAGCTGTTTTAATAACAGCATATTAACAGCTATCTACAAATGGCAGAATATAAAAATCTCGGAGAAGACATAAAGGACAACTACACGTGCAATTAATAAATATATATATATTTATATATATATATTTATGCTTAGAGAAGTCTGCTGATAGAAAAATATTTGCACTGCGATGGAAAAATCCCCTATTAGGAGAGCAGCAAGGTGTACTGGCAAAAATGAAGACATTAACTGCTCCTTCCTGAGGAGCTTTTACTGACTCAGTTAAAGGCCACAGCCCTGCTTTCCCCCCGTGCATGCTGAACGGAGCTCTACCTGCAAAAAAAAGTCTGTAAATCTGGTCTCACTGTGTAACTGGCACAGCTTTGCGTCTCTTCAGGATGTGAGAATTTGAGATTTACAGCCATGGCGTATAGCAATATGTTATTAGTGGTAGAGGATAAGACCACAGTCTGTTAGAATGGATACACTTAAAGTCAGGGAATATTTCATCCTTACGTAAGAAAATGGATAGTCTGTAATTTAGGTGGGATTGAGCTCCAGATTATGACACCTGGGTTTAAACGTCTGCATGGGAACTATGTGTCAAAGCTGCCATGGAGCTGTGGGGCCTGTTCATTTAACAAGACCAGCACCCTTGTAGATCCCCTGCCAGGCACATTCAGCTGTCATAATCACAGAATGGAGTGTCTCACAAGTCTGCAGTCATTTTGGCCAACCCAGTGTGGCCATACTGCATGCCCTAAGAACACTTCAAATGGCATAAAGTACCTATTTGTAGGCAGGGGAAACCCACTCCCCTTTGACACAGTCAGTGACATTTATGGTACAACTGATTAAAGGCCGGTGTCTACTTGACTGAAGTGGACAACTCTCCAGGATCCATTGATCCTGGAAGTGGAGTAAATGCAGACTACATTTCATACAAGCAGATTCTTAAGGTAGGTGAACTGCTCTGAAGTTCAATCCTACATGTAGGGTTTGATTCAGTTGTCCATATACAGGCATGAAATGCCATTTGAGAAGACATATCACTAAGGCTGATAAATATTACACTGGACCTACCTTTCTGAGCAGCAGCTGGAGGCCATATAAATAACCCTAAGGCATCTAAAATGGTTCCATGTGCTTTTCTTTGTGTGAGCAAATGAACCAAGCATTTTTAACAGCCTTAAGAATTCTACAAGAACTAATAATATTTTTAAAATAATAGGGCTTGTTATTAATATTGCCATTGCTTATGGAAGCTTCAAGAAGTAGTTCAATTTGCTCACAATTTAGAATACGGGACCTTTGTTACATCAAGACAATTAAGTAGGATCAATTTACTTCATCAGTCTTTTTAAGAAACCTTCCATCTTGTGGTACTCTCCTCTAACAATGGACCTTTTTGCCCAAAACCTGATCTTATAAGGTAAGCCATTTATATGTCTCTGTTTCTACTTAAGATAGTGGTACTGAAAAACACACACAGCAGCTCTGTAGCTAAGTGTCATATTTAGGTTACTCCATTAGCGTTTTTTTTTTCACGAAAGCACTCCTTTAAAAAAAAAAAAATCTCTAGCCACAATTTGACCTTTAAATTGTTAAACCAGTACATTTCTTTTAGAAGTTAGTTATTCTTGTTGTTGCAAGAATTTTATCCTTGAGACCATAAGTACTATGTGAATACTCCTTGCAAGCAATCTCCCAGTAATTATATTGTACCTTTTAACTAAAGGTAAAACCATTTTGAAATTTTAATGACAGATCTCTTTGAGTTAAATAAATGTTACACCATTATGAAGAAAGTTAAACTGAAATACAAACACTAATACTGGTATTTTACTGAAAGTCAGAAACTTAAATCCTCATGCGGTATCTGCACAAATAGTCAGAGTTTTGCATCTCCTACTTCCTAAAGCCTCTGAGAGCTGCAGGCTGTGTAATACATTTGACTACTCAGGTAACACCTCAGGTCATGGACCAGAATCCCTTCATGGTAGGTACCATAAAACACTGACTAGAAAAACAACTCTGAGCCTAAACAATAAATAGGAACTGTGTGCACAAAGTCTGGGAGGTTGAAGCAAGGGTAAGGCATCTGAGTGAAGCTACAAAGCATTGTCAAAGAAAGAATCAAAGGAAACAGTTACAGGCAAGAGAAGAAAGAAGTACACTTTTCACCTCTGTATCTAGACCTGACTACAAAACAAGATCAAATTGGTTAAGCTAACTAAAGGGTACAGAAGTTCAACTGAGGTCTGCCTAGAGAGGGTGACAAATTAGGGACATCAACTTGACATATTTGAAGTAACAGTTTTATATTAGCGATTATATAATAAGAAATTTGCTCTGACATTATAGTCATTTTCAGGCCTAGATTTCCAGCCAGAGCTCAAAAAAATCCTTGTTTCTTCATAATCTAAGATCTAAAATGGCAGCAAGTTTTATCCCTAAGAGACTGGCCACCTTCTCCTGCTTTTACAAGCTATGAAAAATGTTATCATCAAAGCTCTCTTAGTTTTGCCAAGTTTATGAAAAATCAAGCTTTGTATTTCTTTTGTCAAATATTTACATTCCATTAGTTTTAAATAATGTTCTGTATTCTACATATATTGTTTTAAACAAACATGTTCATTACCAAATGAATGAAAGTACTTTGGTTTTATGGAACTCTTTCCTAAAATTCTTCAGTTCCATGCTCTGATGTTTGAGACTCAAGAATGTGTTTGACATCTCTGAAAATCAGGGGGACTCAGATATGTCTTACAAAGTCTACCCCAGGGTAATTTGTCTAGAAATATCCAATAAAGCAATAGGAAACTTACAGTTACTGTCATGCATGTTTTTTTCCCCTAAAATTTTCTGTATATTATACACTCAAATGCAGGTCTGTATCTGCAAGGGCTGCTAAAAAAAACCTTGTGTGTCTGGATTTCCAGTTACCTACAAATATGTGTAAGCAGATTATTTTTTGAAGTAATAATGAAATTCAAAAGGAACAGAGAAATTCCATGACAAAAAGATGTATTTTAAATCTGACTGAAATACTAAACATAAGTGAAAAACATAAGTCATAGTTACTCACCTACGATGAGTAAGAAAACTACCACTGACATGTCCTGAGCCATCACATCCTGGTGTTGGACATGACATTCCTTCCGTCTTCACTGACTTCCAAGAGAACTGTGAGCCATTTAGGTACCCATCCTTTTGCCTTTTGGCAGCAAGAGGACACCCTGATGCACTGCGATGGGATGCGTATTTTCCAGTTATATGACCCTGACCATCACAGCCAGGAACTGGACATCTGGATAGCAGATAGATGAGATAAACTTTATTGTCTTGACATTATACCTGGTAGCGTCTACAACAAAGTCAAAATAAACCCGACATGAAAAGGAAAGAATAATCCTACACTGTGGTGACAAAAGTAGTCAAGATACCCTGTAGTGGGTAAAATTACAAGCCGAACTTTATAATTTGAAGAAAAAGAAGTTATTTGATAAATTCTAAGGAGGCTAGCCAGTAGATTCAGTCACAGCTGTTGACATTATGCAATTGCAACAAAAAGACTGAGATCTGTATTTGAATTGTAGGTATTTTTCACAGTAAATATCACAGTGGAATTGAAATGTTTACTACTGAGCTCTGATGAACAGCAAAATTGCCCATAAACCCCTATAAGCATAAAATACTACTTAGTATCATCCTTGGTACACTTTATTTATAGAAATGGAACCCAAAGAAGACTTGTCTGAAGTCATGAAAACGTCACGTATACACAGTTAGTTATGACGTGATCAGAGCACCTCATTAGAAATGCTGAGCTCCTTTAACCACTCTTTGAATAGGAGTGACTATATCAAGCTATGTGCTACAGCCCAGAGACCAATGAAGGCAGTTCTGTATTCATCTGATGGTTTTCCTTAATGGGGAATCCCTCCTCACATTTGCTCTGCATTCTGCTAAAAACCAAATAACCAAGGTTAGAAGGAACAGGTTGGAATCTTCAAAGTGAAATGTTTAAAGAAAATCATGGTAGGTTTTTTTTCAGTGTGTTGCTACATAACATATCTAAACTAAAGGCCAATAACTTCACTGTTTGTGAACTAAAATATTGCTGCAACTTTCCACTGAGGATCTGGTCCTGAATGGTCTAAGCAGTCACTAAATCCACCAAGTTCAGTGGCCACTGATATTAGAGCACCTTGCAGGAAGAAATCAAGACCTATAGGTAGGCATTTGTTTCTTGTGCAAACTGCATGAACAATCAGATTTGTTGCAGGAGTCTCATATAAACACTCAATTCCCTATTCCCATAACTACCTTTATTTAGCATGTATGGTTTGCCTGCAGTGTGCAAACATGTTTATGGGGCATTTAGGACATAAAGATCTAAGTGATTTTTGAATATCATGTGAAAATGAAGAATTTTAAACTATTTCTAAATTATAGACGATTGCATCCTTGGCTATTGCTGTATTCTCTGCTGAAAAAAGCACAGCTACTAGACTTGCTCATAGAAATCAATGTGGTCATCTGCTCTTGGATAACTATCACACAATAACATTTAGTCCTTAAAAAAACCTGTGGATATATAAGACCTTGTAAAACACATGAAGCCCTTTGACAATATTTGTTCTCACCTAATTGGCTCTTGGTCTTCTTTGTCTTCCTTGCTTTGTGCTATCCTGATTCCACTTTTCTTTGCTCGCGGACAGCCTGAAAGACTGTGTGAAAGAAAACATTTTAGAATGCAATTTCTCATTCTTGGGTACACTTCATAGGAATACGCTTTCTATCTGAGAAACTGGCAGAATAGGCAATCCTGTCCAGTTTCCACAATCAAAGCTCCGGTGGGTTAAATGAGGAGAGCTGCAGCAGCCACCACGAGGGGGAATCCGTGCGTGTGGGTTTGTGACGCAGGACAGGGCTGCCGGCGCTGTGCAGACCACATGCACAGGAACTCCCCGAGGAGTCAGGGAAAGCAGCTCTTAAACCCTCTGCATAATCTTTCCTTCAGCTGATTCAGCAGCAGCAGTGGCATCTTTAAAAGGAATACAAGCCAGCGTTTCAGGGCTGAGAGACATAATGTCCTCTATGTCTGAGAGGGATGGAAGAATAGAAAAAACAGGAGTATCTCCTCGTAGGACCAAAGTTTTCTCTCGGGAGCACATTAGAAACATTATCAAACCTTCTCAAACATCACATAAGAATCCTATAGAACGATTGAATAAAAACATGATAGAGCTCAGAGCTTTCAATCCCTTCCAGAGAAGGAGTTCAAGTGCTCAGAATTTACCCAGACAAAAAGATTTGGTAGAGACAAAGTTATATGTTAGGCTAACCAATGTTACATTTAACTAAAGACTGAGAATGTTGTTTTCAACTACACAAACTCATCTTTCCTTTGCATATGAAGAATTCATTATAGAAACCACTTAGTAGACTTGACAATGACCTTAACAGATTTTTTTAGATAGTTGATATCTGAGGATACAAGAATGTCTGTTCAAAAAATCATGCTTTGTCCTCTATTTAAATGTTTTTTCCATCTTAACTATCAACAATAAAAAAAGAAATCCACCAGAAGAACACCTTCAAGTGTTGACACAAGAGACAAAGAAGTGTCACCAAAGAAAAACTTCCCTAGAGAAGGAAACAAAATAGAAGATTAAATTTTTGTTTTCAGCATGACAAAAGGTACTTGAGTGTTGTGTACTAGGTCCTATCTTTGCGAAGAAGAGACAGAAAAAGTGGTAACAAAATTTTCAGTTATTTTGTCTTGTCAAAACCAGTGAGGACTGAGGGGATGAAGCAGAAAAAAACGTGATGTAATCACAGACTTTTGTGTTAGAAAATGAAGAATAGACAAAACCAGAGTTTACATGCTGCAAAGTCATAAATTAGTCAATTAAAGAAAGAGAGAAATGCTTGTCCAAAATAAGATTTTGGACAAAGTATATTATCTAGAAACTTTTTGTGAGATGTCATGGCTACATCTATAGTGTTAAATAGAAGGGACCTGGAACTGCTGCTCTGACCCAAGACCAGAAAGTTCACATTTGTAGATCTAAGCTCTCTGTCTCTGTAAAGCAGGACAGCTACACCCATATTGTTTTTAAAGAATGATCTGGACACACACTGAGTCCCAAATCATATCTTTAGAATTGCCTGGGAGACTTTTACTGGCTCAGGGTCAGTGTCATGCCAAGGGTCATGTCAGCATTACTGGAGCAGGCATCTGCACTCTGATACATGGATCTGGGCTCTCACCCCATTTCATTTTTCATTTTAAATGTAACCAACCATTTTCCTTTTCAAAGAAAACTGGTGCTTATTCCAGCTTGCATAGTGGACACCAAAGTACCATAGCTCCTTGGGTACAAACTAAACCTGAGAAACCCTGTGCCAATTAAGAACAGTTCTCTTCAAAAATAATAATTTTGTCTGTAAGAAAGAAGTAGGAGGAAGAGAATCTGAGGGATTCAGAATAAGAGGAAGCTGGCTCCAGGGCAAGGGAACAGTTCAGGAACAGGCTGGTTCACTGCCTGACATACAACCTGGTCTGCAGAAAGTGAAGGGGAGGGGATGGGAGTTAAAGATACCCCTCCTTTATCTCTGAGACTAGTTGTGCTCACTGTGTGAGAATAATCAGAATTTGCATCTGAAAACTAAACAGTTAATAGAAATTCCTCAGAAAGCAGTACTTTTTTTAGTAGGTGTACAGATGGGTATGCTTTTAGATGATGACATTTTCATAACAAAATCTGAACAAAGAATTTCTGCCTTTACTAATGATTTAAAGCTTTCTACATATTAAACCAATTTAATTATCGCCTACTTATTGGTATTTTGGTGCATCATCTCTCTGTAATAGATCTTTCTATTCTGGCACCATGATTTATTAGAAAATTCTAAGACCTTTCAGGTCCTCTAAACAGACATTTCCAACAGACAGCTTCTGAGGCTATGATTAATTCATTTTTCCTCTGACAATGGATCCATTGAGAAAACATATGTCAAGGATGAGCCTTTGCTTAAATTTTTTATCCTATAATAACCAAAGCTATTACAAGGTAAGCACAGTACTTCGTTTTTCTATGAGTTTAATTCCTCATATATGAAGACAAAAGACAGTGAGGGAAATTCAACAGCAGTACACGCTGCTGTAACTTCTTGCATAAATTGAAGGGGTGTGTGGAACTGCAGAGTTATGGCAGTTAAATCTGCCTCACGTGTGCTTGCTGTTGAGCAGCCATTTTAAATACAGATGATACCCAGGCATCTCGGCAGCCATTTAGGAGAGAAGTTTGTCATTCCCTTCCTTCCAAAATTGAGAGGGTTGTAACTGATGGTATCAAATACAAACAAAAATGCTAACTCAGATGCAGGCAGAGCTAAATACTAATTTTCAGTTTGGGAATTAGAAAGCCCAACTGACAACATGCTGTGGGGTCTTTCATGCTTAACAGCTCCAGATTTAGGCTACTGGTTTTCTGCCCTTTAAAAGATTTCATTTTGCCAGCCTCCCACCTCAGAAATGGCCTTGACAGATATCATGATCTGAACAGGGTAAGGCTGGCTCTGTATAAATGTGACAGGTCTCCTGGGGACATCTGTGGATTTAAGCAAAGAAAATGTTACTTCACTGACTACGTGTCAGTGCTTCTGTGCCTGCAGGCAGCCGAAGATATGGGGTTGCCAGAGGCCTTTTTGGAAGAGAAATGAAGGAGTTATGCGGTCAGTATAGACATGGTGGCATTTCAAAAGGCTGCATGTGTTAAATCCCAATGGACTGGACAAATACCATATCTCTTTGTTTTGTAGAATTACTTATTATATCTTTATATGTACTTGATTAAGCTGCACAATCAAATGAAAACTTGGTCCAGTAGTCATCTGCAAAAATACAAGAATGTAAGAATTTACAGACAAAAGTAGGTAACACCATTCAGCTCATGGTCCGGTCCAGTCCAGTCCTATAGTGGCCAGGAGACAATGCACAGGGAAAGGGTTTAAAAAATGAGTCAACATTCAGTGATTCTCCCCTGCCAACCTTGCCAGCTTTCAGGTTTCTTGTTAGTAACACTCTTCTTCTGCATCTTCACTCTCCCACCTGCTTCTGGTTAAATAGATGATCAAACACATAAACAGCTTCCCTGGAGTTGGGGTGGAGTTATAACAAGTATAACGCTGGTAGAGTGTTAGCTGGTGAATTTACATATAGTGAAATATAGTTCTAAATTTGACCTTAAATTCCCTCTGAAAGTGTGATTTAATTTCCTGCATCATGTAAGTGCTTTTAAAATGCTCATATCTTCTCCTTCATAATGCTATTTGTACTTTTGATGTTTAATGCTGCATTACAGAAGGTGATATTGTGATTTTTCATAGCATGTAAAATATGGCATGTTCCTAATCTCTTATTTTATTTATGCTTTGACTTTGAACTGTTTGCTGCTTTTAGTGGGAATACATTTAAACTGGGAATTTGTGTTTTGACTAGTTATAGCCAATTGTAAAACTACAGGGACTTGGTGGAGAAAGTAAATACCCAGGCTCAACAGTACTAGTCTGTGTGGGAGTAAAGAGCCTTTACTAACACAAGAGAGGTGGACTACACTATTATTCACTGTTATTCTTTCGTTAAACAGTAGATAGATATTTACAAAATATGGCACAGCTCTTCTCTACTGATTTAGTTCTCAAATAGCCATAGGGGAATTGCTAATGACACAGCATTTAAACCATTACCTTTACAGTGGTGCCACTGTAATTGATCAATATCCTAATTAGTGAATGAGAAGTGTTCTTTGGCCCTTGGTAAAGTTATAGTTTAGGCAGTCAAGGTAACAGCTTTCATCCATAAATTTCTCTTTCCATTTTTCTGGCTTGATGTAGTACAATGTGTTGCAATTTAAGAACAAGACAAACTTTTTTTCTGAAATGTACTAACAAGACTGGTGCATATCAGGTGAAAGAGGTACTTTTTATCTCTGATTAAAGCTGATAAGGCTTCATCTGGGAGAGGAGGTAAAGAACAGGGCCTAATTTTGTATTTCAAAGAATATGGAATGAGTCTGGAAGAGACTGACATGAACATTTAGGAAATACAATTTGTGGGGAAAAAAAATGCAGGAGTAGGATTTGAGTCCAGACTGTGAAGAGTTAAGTTGTTCAGAACGTAAACCAACAAACATGAATGTTGAATTGCTTCCTCAGGCTACTAAAGAAGGCAGAAAAACTGAATTTATTTTGTACAAAGATTTTGCTAGATATTAGCAAAAATATTCCTACCTATTTGCGTAGTGAGTAATGCTGAAGCTGAGAAACGTTGTTCATTAGTGGTTAATATGAGTTAGACCAACCAACGCATGTCTGTGCAGCACTCAATCCTACTTCAATATTCAGAGAGTCGTTAGGTCAGTTGAGGTACCTTTTAGCCCCTCGGTTTTTTGATTTAAATAATAAAACCTTGTCTTTACATACCTTCGATGAGAAGCATAATTTCCAGTAATATGCCCAGAGCCATCACACCCAGGGGTGGGACACCTAGAATAACAATGGAAGAGACACAGCAGTTACTGACAGGAAAGATATAACTGCCCATTTAAAAATATTCATTGGCTCAGTCCTTGTTTCCTCAGGTGCCAGCCTTTGGGACCCCTAACCATTGCTAAACCTGAGCTTAATTCCACACCAGGGACTAACACAGTTTTCCATTCATAAAATGTTTTTGTTTGCTACTCCTCAGTTGCCCACTCAAATGCTTCCTGGATATCTCAAGTACAGGCAGATTAGTGGAGATTTCCCAGCAATCCAACATCCCTACACCACCAGGAATGCGTAGAGTTGACAGCAAATGGACTGTCCCCATGGTGTATGCTTAGGCAGTGGCTAACATTGCAGCAAGTAATTTTCTTTTCCACTGGAGCTATTGCTCTGATCCCACTGCACAGTGTCATGAGGTCACATCATGAGGAGACCCCTTCACCTCTCCATGAAGCAAAGGAAATGCCTAAGAAAAAGGAAATGTGTAGACAGGGAAGTAATGCTGACCTCTTGCAGAGAAATGGTAACCCACCCAAACACCAAGCTACAGCACCAGACAGAAATGGTACAGCCCTCACTGGAATTTCTAATAGTGGAATGACATTAGAGCCATCAAAGAAAATAGATGGTTTTTTCTGCATTGCAAAGATGATTGCGATCATCAGAGAAAAAGCTACATTATAATGCTAAGTAAAATCATTAGCTGGTATTTGAACTGCTATACTAAATCACAGAAAAGACAAAGAATTAATTTATATGCATTTTACTGAACAGAAAAATGCTACATGAATTCCAAAAAGTCACTTTTCTTGAGCCTGAGTTTTGAATTTTAGCCATGCTATTTAAAGCTTCATTTGGAGAAAGCATTCAAATTCAAAAAAGCTTGCTCACAAATTCAGATGTTGTATTCTAAAACATCAGATTTCCATAACATTGAATTTTTTCAGTATTTCAATCAGGAGTTCATGCAGACTTTGGCTTTTACCCTTTAGTTACATGTCTGCTTTCCTCAAAGTTGGTCCATACCGGTAAACTTTTGTTTCACAAGGTTTCTGCAGAGACTCAAACATTTCTTAAAATCAGTAATTAAGCAACCCAGAATTCAGTGCAATGGAGTTGTCATGTTCCATTAAGCTGAATTTTAGGTGTTTTAAGCTGGTAAGCATTACCTACTTCTGAGGAGCTCAGCAGGGCCAAACTTCAAACATGATTATTGCTACCTTGAAAGACATAAATTAAACTGGAATGTATTCAATGAAATTCCCATATAATCTTCATCTGGACCAGTTCAGTTATTCTATAGAAAACATTAAAATATAGTAGCAGTTCTCAGATGTGAGCTGGTAAGACTTATGGGGTTCCCTACAACATTGAAGTTTCTCTTCTCCATCCCAAACAGGCTGTACACTTTGGACAATAAATCTAAACAACATGCTCAGAGACAATTCTCTTTGTCTTTGCACAGGACCAAATATATGACTGTGATCTTGCATGGAAGGTGTTTTAACATGGCTCTTAATATCTTAAAGACCAACATACAAGTTGACATCACACATCAATCTTTCTGCTTATAGAAAGATAAAGCCCATAATTTCTGCATAGATCCTTCTGATGCCAATTAGGTAAAAATATGATCCTTGATAAAGGAGTCATAACTCAGTCCGCATGGCTCTTACCCTTCATTCTTTGTAGTGGTTGCACATGGCTAGCACAAACTTTGGTTATTTCTTTAAAATATAAGTGGTCAGGGCATCTTATATGAAGGGTCTTATAATTTAAATACTCTATATCTCTCTATATATGTTCTCATTATTTATTTTTATTTTTAGGCAAATGTTTTGAGATCTACAGAGAGACAATCTCTTGCTTCATGTGGTTTTTTTGGTTTTTTTCATGCTAGGTAGCTTCAGTGGTCTGTAATGCCTATTTCACATTTCCATCAAGACTAGCTGCATCACTGAAGCCTGACTGAAGCTTCTAAGATGCTGAATCAAAAGATATCAGGATAAGAATTAATTAAAGGAATTGACTTAATTTTGGCTCTAAATGTCTATGGCATTTAAATGAATAAAGGAGAATCCAGAGCCATGGGACTATTACTCTGCAGTCTGAGGTACTACAATGATTTCTTCTTTACGAACCCATGATTTGAAGCCACCATTTTCCTCTCCAGCATTTCTGTCCTTTTGAGGATAAACTATTAGCAAAACTGAACAATGTTTTTTCTCATCTTTTCCAAGACTTTTTGTTGCAGGCACCATGATTAATAGTGTCTTAACAAACAGGATTTATAAGATGCACCAGTATATCCCATCAATCAGTCTTGAAATAAGACCATTGCACCTCAACCATTTGGACAGTCTTAGACAATTTAAAAGCTAGCCTATTTCTGTGTCATTAAAAAAAAAAAAAATTAAACAACTGAAGCTAAAGAAGAAATCACACTGCTGTAAATTTGAGTATCTTCAGAAATGGCTTTGCACAGTTCATATCCATTTAAAATCATATTTTTGATTAAACGAGATGAGATCTTTATGTTGGCAAGGATTTCAGAAAGACCTTTCAAATTTTGATTCTGGCACTATAATATTTGTTTTCAAATCTCATAACCTTATATTTACCTTCCTGTAAGAGATGAAATGGGAGTTTAGTGCAGTTGGTAAGAACATTTTAAAACTCTGGAACACTAATATTTCTTGCTGTTTCCATTCTATGGGAAGTGCTTCTAACAATGTGACACACAATGCAGATATGCAGCAGTCTGTTACAACTATGAAGCTGTCACAATATTTACTTGCTATCCTAAACAGATTCGATAAGCAGATAACCCCAAGTTCTTGTGCTATTGGAACTGGTAGTCTGTATTCTCCAAATGTCTGAGCATGTGTAGGACTTGCACATCTACTTCGGTATCATTTACTACCTATACATATTTGACTTAATCAATCACATGTACATACAACAATGCCAGAAAAATGTAGGCACGGGTGCTTGTAAGAGGCAGGTGATGTAAAACTTTGAAAATGACTATCAGAGTATGCGGAAAAAGAGAGCTGCAGTTTTCCTTGCTTACTTAAACTAAATCTAATTTGGCAGGATCAGAAACTCATTTGTAGAATCTACATAATAGCTTACTGCAGCACAGGAAATACTTTAGTACTGCAAGGAGGGAGGTGACAAAAGGAACTGACTCTCAGAAGAGTGAAGATCAGGACACAGAATACTAGCACTTGACTACAAATTCAGGGCATCCAGTAAAAGGGCTTTTCAGGGAAGGGGAATGCAGTTAGCAGTGCCTCGATGTCCCATTCATTTCACAGACCATCCCAGAGAAGCATTTTTGGGAAAATAAGCAGAAGCAGAAAGTAGGGCACGTGGCAGAACAGCAACAGCTGTGGCAGCTGGATTTGGCTTGGATTCAATAGCAGGAGGAAAAAAGGTGAGAGTTAAACTGAGAAAAATACACTTAAATCCTGCTACTGATTCTTCACTGTGGAGAGATTGAAGGTGTGCAGCAATTAAAACAAACTTCTAGTAGCTTGAAGAACTCAGGGAGGCTCCTGGGACTGGGGAGGAAATGGATGCAATGCCCAAATGAGCTCTGGAAGGGTTGGTCCAATGGTAATGGTTAAAAGTCTTCTTGAAACCTCAGCTCACAAGACCCCCCAGCTCTCACCAGCATAGGGCACTACAAATGACACCCATATTTAAACCTGTATTCCTAGGCTTTTATGTAGGTCCACAGAGGCAATATAAACTTACATGTAGTGTACACTCTTAGATTTACAGCTTTACTAGCATGAGAGCAAATAGGATTTTATACAAAGTGCAAAGACAGAACTGCAATAGTTTTGTCCTCATTATTGCGTATGACTTTGGTTGACTTACTTTTTCAAATTATTTTAAAACATAAATTAGATCCAAAGCATACTGATAAAAACATAAAAACTACTTCAACATTTTATTTTTGTGCTGAGGATATCAGCTCCCATTGAAAAGATTTAATCCATCGATTTCTTTCACACTGGCCAATTGCAATGAGTTCCTACAAAATACCTTTCATGGCCCATCATCAGTAAGCTGATGTATCAGCACTGAAGACTGATGTTACCTTTGCTGTTTAGTTTACAACACTTAGTACCTACTACACTGTGCATCCAATCTTCCCTCGAGAACAAAGTGAACACAAGTATCAGTCTATCAGAGAGAATATGCTATAAATTACTAATTAACTATTTAATGCTGTAACTATTTAAAGATGCATCTAGCAAAAGAAAAATCATATTGAATTGAACAGGGGAATAAATCAGGAAATTGTGCAAAAATTCAGAATGGCTCTTCAGAATGTTCCCCACTGCGAAAGAACTGGGATTAATAGAAAATTTATCTTTCCTATTGTTTTATTTTGACCATGATGTCAATCTATATAGTAGAGGTGTGATTTTCTACTGAAGATTCAGAAAGGCTAGAGAAATATAATTGTTTCCTGTGGGATTTTTTCATAGCAGAAAGTAGAATTTTTTATTTTCTGGTGGTTTCCAACTATTTGAGATTCTGTTTTATTCGACTGAATCACCAGGAATGGAATTCATCGGTTGAGAGGCTGGAAGACCGACACAATAATACTTGCATTTCTATTTTTTGTCTGAAGATCCGAGTATTTAAAAAACATTACTGAATAAAATCTCACAATACTGCTTTGCAAAAGGGAAGGATTTGGCAGAGGAAAATTGGAAAATAAAGGGTCTAAATTACTTTACACAGAAGAGGAAAATATGCTAGAAGTATAGATTCTTATTCACTGCTCTGTTTGCAGCTAAAAAGCTGTATGTCTTCTGAAACTCCATGTAGATTGATAAACAAATTACTGTAGTTTGTTTTTTTTTTCTAGTGAGGTAGTCCCAAAACAAAAGGTTACAAAAGTAAAATTGTAAAGAAATGGTGTTTGCAGTTCTCTGAATTGAATATGTGAGAGAGGAGAAAAAAAGGAGAGGGCAAGAAACGGAAGGGATGAGAAGAAGCTCTGTCAAATCAAAAATTGCATCTTCTGTGGAGTATAGTAAGTTTATTGTGTGTCTATCCCTTTATGAATTTGAGGACTTGTCAAAAACCACAGGTTTGCAGCTCTCAACAAGCAAGTCCTCTTTTTAACTAGTTAAGAGGCCAAAAGAGAGAACAAGCTTTCCTCCAGTTCCTTCTTGTGCCACTCACCACTAACCTGCAGGGAGTACTCCAGGGTGAGAAACAAGATCATGAACAGAGCTGTGTGGTCCTCAGTGCAGATTTTTGGCCACAGGTGTGTCAGTAAGAGTCAGTGTTGTGGCCGTTGTTATGAAAACACCTCTTTAGCAGGAACTGGACAGATAGCAGCAACTCATTTTGTCTTTATGCTTCTGAGTAGTCAGAGCAATGCCTCCCAGCCATTACTGTTCTCACCAGCTCTGTGAAAGCAATCTGGATGTGTAAATCTCTAAAAATCTTATTTTCAGGCCCAGGTATTTTGGTAGATTGTCAAGCTTTAATTAAGTATGTGAAGTGGGAATGCTGTTGATTCTTTTCCTCATGATGACACAGAAAAGCTGTTGTCTGCTCTAATTCCAGTAGGAACACAGATATTTTCCACTTTAATCCTGTTGTCTTTTATTGTCTATTTTTTACCATAGCATTTGATTTCTGAATTCCAGTGATATTTTCTTTTGATGTCTAGACAAAAACCCTCTACCTACACAACCTATCTATGAACTTGCAATGAAAAACAATTTTGTAAGGATGGATTTATTTTCCCTAAATTTCCCTCAGTGAGATGGCATATCTGCATACTTCTTCACTCTATTTTACTCCTTCCATTTTCTTTCCTGGTACTTCTTTCACCCTATTTTCAATCTGCTATCCTTTTCCTACAGTGCTCCATAGTTTGCTTTCCATCCAGCATTTCTCTTCTGCCTTCTACTCCCTCATTTCCCAAATCCTGTTCTTCTTCATTGTCTCTTCCTTCCTCTTTAAAATTTTCTCTTTCTCCATTTTGCTTCTTTTTTTTCTCTGTCCCCTTTGGCCGACATCTTCAGTCTCTGTTCCTCCCTCATCCTTCCTCCTTTCATGATCTCTAATAACCTTGAAGTCGACATTTCTTTCTTCTTTCCTCCTTCATCTTTGTTGTTTTTTCCCATTATCTTTTCTTTCATCACCCTTGTTGTCCTCCTGCTCTTTTCTCCCAGCTGATTTTATTGTTCCTGCTGCCTGTATTGCTTGTGGTCCTCTCACATGAAATGACTGGGTACACATTGTGCCCTTGTGTCAGAGGAGAAAGTGCTGTGTCTTAAACCTTAATACAGAATTTATCACCTGTCAGGACCCAATGAGTCATTTTAAGTATCTTGCCCTCTTTTACTTTTATTAAAGTCCTTGTGAGCTTTATCACTGGCTTCAAAAGGAGCAGAACCAGGCTAACACTGGGCACTTCTGGAAATTGCATTCAGAGCTCATTTGAACTCATTTGAATTGGTTCAAGAGGCAACATAAACTCTATGAGACAGTCATGCAGATAATGAATATTTCAAGGGGATCTTACATCTATGGTTTCATGTTCAAGGCTAAATTTATGTTCCAGTCCTCACAAATGTACCTATAATGACCATGCAAAGTCAGACCCTTAAAAATATCAAAGTTTCATAAAGATGCATTGTAAGCAAAAAAAAAGAGTTAAATTTAGATTCATTTGTTAATTATTTCTATTTGTTCTAGCTAGAAGGAGTACTCAATCACAGAAATTTGGTTTTAGCAAAAGTGCTAAATATTACTTCTCCACATGTAAAATACAGCTAGCATTTCTCACTTAGCAGAATGCTACTGATATAACGGGTCTCACTGGAGGTAATAGCGAAATTCAAATGCCAAACCCAAAGCAAATATAAAAAACCCAAAGCATATATAAAGGAAGAGGATTTCAGGAAATGACAAGAGCCAGCAAAACCAAAAAATTGTGGTGGAAGGGCAAATGGGTGAATTTAGAAAAATCTTTTTCCATCATGTCAGGGTTTTATTTGGCATTGGATCCAATGCAGTTCCAGTAGGAGTGGGCAGGAGATCAGGGGATCCAGACAAGGATCCCTCCTGGTGGGGCATAACCGAGTCCTCTCAGAAGACACTGGGAGAAGTACAGATTGGAGATTGGAAAGAAATGTAGAATGGAAAGATTTGTTACTGCCACCTTCATTGTACAGTCTTTCTATCCATGAAGGAACAAACAGGCCTGTGGAGCTAGTCCAGGCATGAGACTAAAATAATTTTGGCTCAGAGGCTTCATGGAGTAACTTCAGACTCTTTTATCTCTGCAGAGAGATTGCTCTGTCTCTTTCTCTTTGCCTCTAGAAATCCCCAGCAATTGAATGGTTCTGAACTGGGGCTGGCTGACTGCATACTCCTCTCCTCAGGTAAAATTTAATTAATTCCTTGATTTTCTGCATGTATTGTTTTTTCTGTCCTTAGCTGCTGCTATTATCCGTATTGCATTCCTGCATTTTTTGAACTGTGTGGGGGTGAGAAAGAACATGATATGTTTTTTAATTACACTGAAATCCATTTTCCTATAAGAAGTCTAAAATGCATCATGCTGGGACATAAAATATTGCCTTGCACTCGAATGCACAGATACACACAATGAGTTTAAATTAATTGTATTGCTTTAGAAAAAATATTCCTGTGCCTTCCATTACCACCTCTGCATGCTGCCTGTTTTGCTACCAGTCAGGGCTTCCCAGCTTCCCAGCAGCAAGTGCCATGACGTGCTGCCCGCTGTTCTCACATCTAGCACCAGCACATACCTCCTTAACATGCCAGTTGCCAAAGGCAGGGTATGTGCCTAATGTGAAGTAGCTTCTGTGCACCACCCAGGGGGTGCTCTGTGCTCAGAAGCTGCCAGGGGGAAGCTGTGAATCAGTTCTCCCCCTGGGCATCTTGCCCACGCTTTCTCTCCTGCCAGCATCGCCTGCCTTGGAGGCAGCACCGGGCAGCTGCAGATCCCCTCCCTGCAGCAGAGAGCACTTCCTGGCACCACCGATGAATCAGTTCCAACATATGCAAATTCAAATGTTCATTTCCAAACAGCTCAGCCTTTGGAAAAAAAGCTTCATTTGTATATGAAGGAATAACATATAATGATGGAGGCACAGAGAAAAATGCAGGAGAAGATAGCCTTAAGAGAACATGCCCCACAACTAGGAACAAAGCCACGCAGATTCTCTTGTCTCCTAATAGCATTGCTGTAAGCCTGTGCTCAAAAAAAAACCGAATCAAAAACCCACATGGGCTTTTTTCAGTAAATTTATGTGGACACATCTGTCTCTGAAGAAGAATGTCCTATTCCTAGTTGGTCTATTAATATGGGAACCACTAAGCCTCTCAAGAATATCTGCCACTCAGTCAACACACCGCAAGATTGGTCCAGGTTTGCAGAACAGCCAGTGAGTGACATGATTTCTACAGCTCCCTGCATGTGACAATGGGTCCAAGTGAAGCGCTTGAAGACGGTAACACAGGTATAACATTCTGGTATTCTTCACCTTGAAAGGTGTCTTCAAAAGCTCGTATAACCAGTCTAACTTTTCCGTTTATAACGTAAATGGGAGTTTTAGACCAAAATTAAATTAAAGTTAGGCTGAATGTTGAGTACTTTGAAAATTCACTCTTTAAAAGAAGTAATTTTTCCCCTAAAAAGATATGCCCACTATAGTCAGTAACCTACTGGTTACCTTGAACACCTTAAAATTATCTAGAGTCATTCTTGAATTTTCATCTCTGTGCTGCTGCCTCTCCCATGCTCTGCTCTTTTGTGCTTTGTATATCTTGTCCTAGGTGAAGCAATTACCAAAGGGTCTGATGCGCACAGCAGTATGACCATGAAGCTGTCACTTCCTGTGAGTTTCCTGGAGGTTTGGAATGACTGCAAATCGATGAATCTGGAATACTCAAAAAGGTCAGCACCACAGCAAGGAATGCTGAGAAAAGCTATCAGATTAGGATTGCCAAAAGCAGAGGAAAAAAGATTACCAGCTCTCATGTAAGCTGTGGCCTTAACAATCCACTGAAGCTGTTGGTAGGAGATTGGGCACAAGACAACATTAGCCATTCCTTAGCTATTCTATTTATCTGTTTCTTGTTCAACTTGTGCAAGCACAAACAACAAAGAGAGGATTCTACATGATCACAGGAAAGGAGACAGTTGGATCAAATGGATGGGAAAAAAAGGCTGAGTAGGAAGGATGGAAAGAATAAGAGCATGAAGAAAGTCCAATTTATATGTTCTTCTTCAAAATGGTATATCTTATATGAGAGACCAAGCTTACAAAATATTTCTAGACCTATATAATTAAGAAAGAAGCAAGAGTCCTGCCTCTAATGAGAGTTCTCTCAGCCTAGCATTATGGAAAAGCCATAAATCAGTAGGATTGTAAGCATCTATGAGTTATCTGGGAAATATACCTAGGGCAACATGAAGGCTAAGATGTTTGCAAAAAACCCCCAAGCCCATTAAAATAATCCAAGTGACAAAAAATGTAATGGGCTGGGATTTTCTTCACTATTAACTTTTTTCTTACACTCCTGTTTCAAAAGAGCAATTAAAAACATGATTTTCAGTGCACATTCAGAAATGTAAGGTAAAAATAATAGTTTGGTGTAAAACGTGTTGAAGTGATTAATTGCATCTTAAGGTGCTGAGAGTTATGTTTTGCTCCACATGCAGTCACTGCATTGTGCTCCTTTAGTAACCTTGAGAAGTGCTAATGTAGCGTGAAGTTCCTTACACTGGATGGACATTTACATGTCTTCTGCATGTTTGTGTTCTCTCAGGAAACATATACTATCCAGTAACAGGGACAGGCTAACATTTGGATAAAGGGAACAAACTCGAGTTTTGTTTTCCCAGACAGATAAAGCAGAAATACTACTTTCTATTTTGGGGTGAAGTGTCTACAGCAAATGAGCAAAATACTCCAGTTTTCATTTCATGAAAACAAGCAGCTTTTTCCCTCTAGGCCTAAAAACATTTGTCAGAAGCCTAAGTGAAGAAATATGAAAATACTGAGTGTGAATTATATCAGACTGTGAGAGGCAGTCTGGTCTAGTAAGAAGGCTAATGAACAGTGCAGCTAAGGGATATCCAGTTTTGTTACTGATTTTCCATGTGCCTTTATAGTAATTCTTGAAAACTTCTCGAACTTGCTCTAATTTTTCATGTGGCTGACTTAAGAGTCAGCACTCAACAGGGAGGTTATACTTAAGATTCATGCTCCACATTAAGTTACCTCAGACATGCAGTAAGCATATTTAATTCATACTGAAGGGAAAATTCCCTAGTGAGAGTCTAGTTATGAACCTGTCTGCAAGGAGGACAGTTGGACAATACCACAGCTATGCCCAGCCCTACAAGTATTCCATCCTACTGCCTGGAGGCAAACTCCACTGGTAGACACAGGCAGACAAACCAGAGGTAATGAAGTAACACTTAGGAGGGTACATGTTTTTTGTTTTCTTCCCAGCACTCTGAGAACCACGAACACTAAGGTGCAGGTTTGCACTGCTACAAGACATTGCCAGATGGTTTTGGGCCTGAAGGACTTGATATCCAAGACTGAGGAAATTAGCTTGCTCATTCTTATGAAACAAAGTGTAAGGGAATCTTGCTGCTGTCTAGGAATACCTAACAGGATGGTGTTGTGAATGCATAATAAAAGTTTTCTCAGAGCTGCATGGCTGAAGGACAGCCTATACAGGGATAAAGTTCAGCATGGGAAAGCCAATTTATTATAAATGAAAAAAAAGACCAAAAAAAACCCCACTCTGGTCAAACATTGGAATAGTTGTGGTAACTCTAACCTTGGCAATACTCAAGACTTGACTGGACAAGGTCCTGAGCAATCTGTTCCAACTGGACTTGGTATGAACAGGAACTTAGACTAGCTAACATATGGATATCCTTGTCTACATGATTTTACAATTCTGTAATGCATCTTAAAAGCTGTATCTGAGACAATACTGTTTGGCCTCTTATTGGCAGTACAGATGCAGCCTTTAGTTACAGACTATTCCAGAAAGATCATGCACTATCATTCTACTTGATTCCAGTCACTTCTGGATAGTTCAAGTTCAACCATCACCAAATTTATCTGTATAGTTTTATATATTCAAGATATCTGTGTATTTCTTTGTATTTGTACATGTTCTTCTCAACAATTGAAAGTGATGATTTTGAAGTCCAGCTTACAGAGTTAATGAATGTTCAGAAAATCTTAGTGTGGTAGATGAAGTGGATCACAACAAACATCCTGATCAGTGAGAGGGACCATGTACCCAAGATAATACTCCCAGCTTCTATTCTGGGTATCTGTCTGCCTCTGCTTCGTTGTTTCCTGCTCCCCCTGAAAGGATGCTGAAGCTGTCTGGGTAGCAGTAAAAGAAACAATGGAGCTTTTAGTACAGTATTCAATAACCTGAAATTGGTGTCATTTCACCCTAACCTGTCAGACTGGATGAGGCAGTTTGCTCATTATAAGAACAAAGGAGACATCCCTTCAGTGAGGGCAGGAAACTCTGATAAGACCATTAGAACTGTTTCAAGCTAAACTCTTCATTTTTCTGTTGGAATCTGAGACTGTATTGAACAGCACTTAAGTAATAATTCCAGTTCCATGCAAATGTTCCAAGGTATCATTAAGTAGAGCACTTGAGAATGAATTGTGCTTTTCATTGTCATGGGATATGCCCTCGTGTCTTTTCTTACTTTGGCCCTCCTTTCTTTCTTCTCGGTTAACAAAGGCAGAAAGTCCACCCTTTTGTAAAATTTTCCCTTCTGCAAATCCCACAGCACAAGGCAGTGCAAGCTTGGTTTATGCTGTAAACATGTAATGAAAGAGCTACATCAGGTTTGCAGTCTGAGAGCTGCAGGAATAGTTTCCCAAGCAGCTGCACAGTGCATGGAGGCTGGAGGTTCCAGCCAGGGATAAAGGGCCACGCAGGACAATGGCCCTTCGTGGCTGCTCTGTTGTACCTCAGGGCTCACAGCTCCCATGTACTGCAGAGTTAGAAGAGCAGCTCTCAGTGAGAGGCTAACTTTGCCTTACATGACTTCTACAAGAAGGTTTCCATCTGATTTTTTTTAAAGCAATAAACTTCTTTTCCAAAACCACTTCCGGTTTTAGTGTGCTTATAGTCATATAACCCTGAGCATCTATTTACTGCTCCTTACTCTGGTTTCTAATTGACTTGGTGAGTGTTAATACAAAACTTGTCTAAACTTTTATTAATACTTTTCTTTTTCCAGGCTGGTGAAGAAGAATCATAACTTTCTATTACCAGAGTGAATGTTTACATCTTCTAGTCGAACTCTGCCAAAATATTTTTTAGAAAATCACTATCCTTGCAATCATTCTTGCTAATTAAAAGCCCCTTGACAAGGATTTGGAAGAATGGGGCAGGAACCTAGCTGCAACACAAATTCTCTGTTTTGATTAGCTCAGAGGTTGGGATCCTCAGCTACACATGACATGGAAGAAGAATATCGTATTAAGCTTCTTGCATGAAGTAGAGATAGGCATAATACCACTCAGCACCCATTCAGACACAGGAAAATCACTAATTTCAAGATTAATATAGGATCACAGGAAGGTCAACTGTGGATTAAGTTATCCAGCAAACTACATCTTACAGAAATGTCTCCCATAGATTGCCACTTCCCAGTACTTATTGTTGCCAACTGTATCTCTTGCAGAGAATGTAATCCATTTGCATTGTCTTCAAAAATAGCCAATTTCCCCTTTTTATGGTGAGGGAAGTTTGTAAGGAAAAAACACCCCTTGGATAAATATCTTATTCATTACATTTACTTTACCTTTGAATGGAAGTATCTTCATTGACATGAACGGACAAAATGAAGTTTTTCTTAGCCTTAAAGACAATCCCACTACCTTTTGAATTTTAAGATGGAATAAAAATATTTTTGAGATTGTTCTTGATTATGAATATATAAACACATCTGGTCTGTGGTACATTAGCATTCACAAGAATTTTGCAAAAATTGGAGATATGTGGTCCTGATGTGTTCACTTATTACGACTTGTGAATCAGCAGCATTTACTCTGGCTTCAGTAGAGTTAACACAAAAATTTGGAAAAATTAAATTAGAATCAGGTAAATTATTATTAAACATGGTATTCTGGATAATAGTTTTGCATACAAAATTGGCAGAAAATTACTTCTCATTTGCATTGAATATCAATTTTTAATTTACAGAGGTTTATTGTATTGAATAGAATTCCCACAAAAGTTAAGACCTTCCTTACCAATACTTGAATAATTAAACTTTAAAAATATTCTTTTCTTTAAAAACAAATATGGATAGGACTCTGTCTATGACAGTATCAATCTGAAACTGGTTTTGTCAAGTGGAAGAAGTGCAAACTCTACATGGAATTTGGCCTTGAACTATTGTTCTCACTCCATTAAAAACATGCTGCTCAGGGAAAGCTTTTCAAAGTTGCAGAACTTGGATCCAAAGCCATCTAAAGGCAGTGGGAGGTGTTCTACTGACACAGCTGCCCAGGGACATTGTGGATGCCCCAACCCTGAAGGTATTTAAGGCAAGGTTGGATGGGGCTTTTGAGTAACCCAGTCTAGTGGAAGGTATCCCTGCCCATAGCAGAGGGGCTGGAACTAGATGATCTTTAAGGTCCCTTCCAACCCAAACCCTACCATGATTCTATTACTTAAAAGGATTTTGGATTAGGTCTCAGTAAAGCATTAGAACCACTGAAGGACTTTTTCTGTGAATGGGAATGTTGAGGATTAAACCTTACTTGGTTTAAAAAGGTAAAGAAAAAAAAATTCTGAATAATTTCATTCTTTCAGATTCTTCACACTCAAGTCATAAAAGTTGTATTCAGTGTTATTCAAAAGCAAGGCCCTTGCCCCTCCTTCATTAAACCTATACTTATAGAAAATACTTACGCTTTCCTGACAGATGTTTCTTGATTAGTGCATCAGAAGAAAACAAACACCACCTACAATGGTTCCTGGAGAAGCCTTGAGGAGAAACCCATAATCTATCATTTTTAAAAATTATTTTTCATATATTAGTTATTTTCATATAAATTTTTATGATTTCCTTGGGGTTTTTTTTCTGTAATTTTTTACAACTCTTCTTTACAGGAAACAAAACCAGTGATTTTTCTCTGCAGTGTCCACCACAACCAATATTTACAGCTTTTAAATTAAAACTTATTTGTGAAATTCCCAGCAGTTACTGAATTCAGTCCCCATTAAAACATAACTCTGGGATTTAGAAGAAAAAAAATACAAATCTTTTAAAGAAATAATGAAGATTTTTTTTTATTTTTTACCTATTGTCTGACATTGTGTCTGATTCATTACTGAAATAGGGCTTCTGATCATGGAGTCAAAAACAAATGTTTTTTTTACCTATTAAGCTCTGAATTCAGCATTCAGTAGATTGCATTTAATGCAAGGTGATTTGATTTCTTTTAGCTATCATCAGTTTATACAAGAAATCAAAAAAACCCCTAAGCTCATAGTTTTACTGGTAAAAGGAGTAAGTTGGGATTTTGTAATTCTTCTTTAGAATACTTTTTGTGTGCACCATGTATTCAAGAAAAGTGCCAGACTGGCCTAGAAAAAATAGTTCTCTACCTGTAAAAAAGAAAAGAAAGTCTGTGACTTGATTTTCTTATAAACTACATCTGTATGTTTTGATTCTTTTCCTATTTAATATAGAAGAAAAACACTTGGGTATCTAATCTCTTTTGAATAAATTATAGCTCTTTTAACTGATCATATGTTTTCATAATGATGTCCGTAGTCTGCAGTCTGAAAATTTGGAAACTAGGTTCTGTTCATCTTGGTGTACTGTTAACTGAAGCCTGAAGAAGGCATTTTAAATATCACTCTGACTGACTACTTTACAGCTCATTATTTCAATGAAACTGTCAATACTATAACTATGGAAACTACATCCTAAATATAATTTATTTAGATTCATTTTTTTGAAGGGTCTGTCTTTTTTCCTTTTTTTTCCACAGTCCAAAAAATAATACCTAATAATAATACGTGCTTATACCTCAGTCCTCCTCTGCCTCCTTATTACAGAAAACATATACTGCTGAAGCTGAGTACAGTGCAAGCACAGTCAAGCATACAGAAATAATTAATGATGGCCAGTGTTAAAGTACTCCTCAAAATTTAAGGTTGTTTCATAAAACTGAGGCCATGCTGAAAGAGCACAGTGTTGTTATCTGTGGAAGGAGAAAATCAACAGACTTTGAAGCAGTGGAAATTCTGTGTGTGTTAGGATAGAAGAGCAGTTTTTACATGCAGATGAGCAAATGTAAATTCCACTTACTGGGAATACAAAAATATTGTAAAAGAAGATTATGATGACGTATTTATGAGGGATATGGGATATTTTAGAGATATAAAACATTGATATAGATACTAAAGTGCTGCAAAAAATGTGTGCCACATAAAGTCCCAATAGCACTGAGATAAAAGTAAAGAGATGAACTTAACTGCATGGCAAAATCAGATGTTACTGTGCAGATACAGACACCACATAATCGAGTTAGCAACTGGCCATTTTAAGAAACCAAATAATGCAAGGAATTTTATAACTTCAAAAAATTTAAATAAGGCAATCAAACATGAATGCTAACCCAAGAGAGCAGCTGAGGGCATCTGCCCAGATCATCACTGTTGTATCTTAGCGTAACTCCACCAAAGGCAGCAGAGCTATGCTAATTTACACCAACTGAGGATCCGGACAATCAAGTTTAGGACTTCAAGTGACAAAATTGCTTTTATTTTGGGGTATATATTAAAGGGTTTTGGCAAGTCTGACCAAACACAGAAAGTGCAAAACACTGCATTTTTAATTCCCCTTTTAGCAACTGTATAGTTTATGCAACTTCCCATGGGGATCGCCTCAGCACTTGGGATATACCACAGCATCATGTTGCAGATCTTTGCAGATCTGGATGGAATGAGCAATTGGTTATGATCTGTTGATTTGAAGCAAAAATGATCAACATCACAATGGGAGTTTGCACAATTACCAAATTGTGCCAAAGAAAAGACCCTTGAATTGAATACAAGCAAATGTCAGGCTGAATGAGATTAATTATGTAGGACAAGTTCAGTGACAAAGAAGTATGACCAAACCCAAGGAAGACAGAGGCAACTGTACAAATGGAAAAACTCCAAGACAAGAAGGCCTTAGAGAGATTCATTGGGCATATTAACATAGCTAAACAAATTCATTTATAATTAATCACAATTCAGTGCTCCTCTCAGAATAGTTGCTTAGAAACTGCACAGAATGGCACTAGAATGACTGACAAGAAAAAAGTTTCAAAAATTAAAATAAACCATCAAACAAACATTCACACTGAAATATTTGGTGATTAGTGAAGAGCTAGGAACTAAGGAGTGTATCTTCAAAACTGCCTAAGTTGTTATTGCACACTGAATTCCACTTTCAATGTTAGGCATATAGAAGTTGCAGGGATGTGGATGCCCAGCACATACATTCCTTCTAAAAACAAAGTTTAGACCCTTTAGGCCATACAGGTTGCTTCAAAAAAATTACTCTAATTCAGTGAATGTTCATCTGAATTGAGTCTATTTTGGTAATAACTGAGTGGCAAATGGTTTTAAATACCGATTCAAATCCAAACAGTAAAAAACATACAAGCTACTGTTATCTTTTGTTTTGGATAATTAAGTACATAAAGAAACAGGCCATGAATTGTTTGGCTGTTGTGGATACCACTATGCAAAGGAAGCCTCTAATTTCAGAGCATTTCATAGTATTGACAACTTACTTAGGACCTGATTCTGCAAGGTGCTTCATGCAAACAATTTCATGCCTGCATGGAACGTTTCACAGCATCAGAGATACTGATATGCAGATGGCTTTTAAGGAGCTTTTTAGAGAGTACATGCTTTTAAGACTACCTCTGAGTAATGAAAACAATGATGAAGGGTCTTATGTAAACAAAACTCAAGTGTTTTCCATTTCAGAGACAAAAGTTGACAAACTTAAGTGAGAAAAATGGAATGGCTCAACCTTACCAGAGTCTGAATGAGTTATTCTAACAGAGAAAAAGCCCAGCCACTTCCATATATAAAACTTATTGCGACTACAGAGATGAGGTTGCTGCAGATGATGGGTTTCTATACAAAGGACATTATCATAACACCACACAACATGAGGTTGGAAATGCTAGGTATAACCTACAGTGCCCATTTGAGTATTGAGAAGTGCAGGAACAGAGCCCAAGGTGTTCTGTTCTGGCCAGGCATGCATGCTGCCATCAAAGATAACGTATCCAAGTGGAAATCTGCAATAAATACAGGAAACAAAAATGCAAAAAAAACCCACTGAAACCACATAAGATTCCTAATTTCACTTGGCCCAAGGATTGTTGAACAAAAGGGGAAAGATTATTCCTTATAGGTGAACTAATAATTGGGGGTTTATGTTCCTTGGTTTTGTTTTTAATAATTTAAATTAGACTTGCACACTAACTTGCAATTTAAGAACACATTAAAAACTACAGTTTGTTTTACCACAACATTGCAGATAAGTTAATAAAACACCATCATTTACAAATGGCTCACTTTAGCAATTTTTAGCATTTCTCCAAATACATTACATCTAGTCCTTGCAATCACATTTCCCACACAAAAGTTAGCTAAAGCATCAAGGAATTTCAGAAAGTGTCTGCAGATTCAAAGGATACATACTTAGCATCAAAAGAGTATTTCAACTTAACCCAAGATTACTTACTAGGCTCAACAACCTCAGTATTCAAGAAAAACTGTAATAAAAACTTCTATTAAGTTTCCATTTAGAAAAAAAAAGACACAAACAACAGGAGTAAAAAAGTGATAATAAGAATGGAAATGATTACTTCTCTTGCAACAGAGAGTAATTTTCTAAGATAAAAGTGAGTGAAAACTATATAATGGGTCTCAGTCTTGCTGCATTCTTATAGGAGGATAGATGTAATCTCAACAGGACAAGGGAAGAGGAAGATGGGAAAGGGAAGGCAAGGCAAGGGATAATACTTCTTTGCGGATGAAACAACAAACGTACACCCAGGAACTGAACATCAGAAACACCTCTAGTGGAAAACACTGGATGTAGGTAGAGAAGTCACTCCAGCAGGTAAACAGAATTCTGCAGAAATAAGTGGTTTGAGTACATAAAGTGACTGTATATTGGGAGAGCTATCAAGGTTTAAAATAGTATAGGCACTGGTAAGTGTCCAATAATAATGTGGTTACCTATCTAAAGAGGGAAATGTTTCTGTGGTGTTTTACTAATGCATCCTATTAATTTTTGTCTCTGCATTTTAAATTTATATTTGGAGAAGGCCTATTTTTTGCCAGATGACTAAAGCAAGGAGGAAAATACTACTCTTTTTCAGTAATATTTTATTTTATATACTCATCAGAATAAAGACAATGGAAGCTGCTCCATTTCTGGGAGGGTATCTCTTCTTCCTGGTTCTTGCTGAGCAAATTGCAGTAAAATCAAACCAATAAAAATAAATAATAGATAATATATTAATGCAGAAGAATTTCCCCAGAAGTATGAGGTAAGAATATCCTTTCTATCAAGAAAAAACCATACTGCATGGAGTTGTTTTTCTAGAAGAGTCATGGCTAACAGGGAGAGCTTCAGAGAAGTTTACTTTTCTATGTGAACACCGCTAGGATGACACATCTGGGAACAGGTAGACAAGAGTGAAAGGAAGTTAAGAGAAAGAGCAGAAAATCACCAAGAATATGGAAACCACTATGGCAGAATGACATGGAAAAAAGATGGAGGCACAGAAATTCCAACTCTTACTTTATTGTGGAGAACATGCAAAAATAGACTGAGCTCCTCACTTTGAGTTAAGAAGAGATGTGGCAAACAAAAGCTCTCAGGTTTCACTGTAGTGAGGGAAAGGAGACTGTACTCCTCCCTCCACAGGAAATACCAGAAGACATCCACCACAGAAAATAAGAAAATCCACACAGGTGCTTTGTGACTGAAGGACTGGGCATACTACAACACTATCAGGAAGTACACAAACTTGTAGGCACCTGGTTGAACTGCAAATCTTTCTGAGGTTCAGATGCTTCAGAATAAGCAATAATGGGATTGTCTGGCAGAAAACTGACCCAAGGGAACAAGGGCAGATGTTGACAATGTGATATTTAGTTCCACAGCAGACCAAGCTAACATTTAGTTACCTATGGCCTTTGAAAAACTGTGATTATTTTTACATCAAAGTAGCACTAAGTAGAAATCAGTTTTTCACTTTCTGGGAGTCTCTGGTATCTGAGTTATTGGGTTCCCACACTGACAGGACACTGAGTAGAAATTCTCTCAGTCAGTAGGCTGTGTTTTAGCTGGGATTGATTTACTGATGAACAAAATGCTGCCTTGTAAAAACAGTAATTAATTTTAGCTTTGGATTTTTGAGGTTTTGGTTTTTTTTTAATTTGTTTTGAGTAAGATTTAAATTTCTTCAAAATATTGTTTTTAATACTATTTACAATTCCACAATGAAATAACAGTTTTGAAGTAATTGTAACTGTTAGAAAAACCTGCTATGATAAGGAACAAATAAAGAAAACTGATATGAAAAAACTCCTGGGTAAGGTTACACCAAATTTAACTTACAAATACTTTAATATTGGTAGCTATCACTGGGTGAGCTGTTAACTGCTTTCCCATCATAGTTAACTTTACACATCAATATAGTGTTCCTAGGTCCTTTAAAATTTAGTTGCTTTTCACAAGTACTATAACCAAAATCTTAATACAGGAAAAGTTTGGATCCTTGCCAGATAATTCATTTCTTCAGACAGCCTTAAAGCTGTCTTAAATGTCTTAAACTTATTTTTATTTATTTATTTTTTTTCCAGCAGAAGTAACTGGGAATTAAAGCAGAAGGTATTATTCTGTTATTTGGAGATCACTGACCAGGCTGTAGCTGCTTTAGTCTACTGATAAACTATGCACAAAGGCTCTCACTTTTCTTTTTGAGCTTTGGGCAAAAATGAAAAATTGTGCAGTCTGCACGGTAAACCTCAGCATGAACCCTTACAGATGAGAAACATGAGTGGTAAGGAATAATTATGCTGACCCTGGAACAATTTAATTGAAAGTTGAAACATTATTATTTTGAGAGCCAGGAAATGTGAGTAATGGAATCTTGGAGCCACAATTTCCAAAGGGCAATACAGTAGGAATGACTGTTAAGCAAAATAAACATTTCTCTAACCTTTTAGCATTCTAATATTATTTTATTGTGAATACTATCTGACTGCTATTATTAATGAATATTATTTGAAGTGTCTGTTATTTTATATTTTAGTTGGGACACAAAAAAAATCAGTGTGTTAGCAAAATTTCAGTTAGGAAGCTGAATTATACATTATTTGTATGTGTTGTAAAATACACACAAAGAAATCATGTATTAGTAAAATGTGATATAAAGGCTTTACCAGCACGTGTGATATTTGATAAGTGGCAAAGACATAAAAGTATTAAATCCTTCCAAACTATGCAGTCCAGAAATATGATTCCTATGCCGCAGTATCAATTCTTCTACTACACTATCAATTGTTCCCTGTACTCTATACATTAAACAAGTATTTGCCAAGAATTTTACAAATGTTGAAATCTTTATGGAAGAATGGAAAAAACTACACTGAAAATCTGAACAAGGAATAAAAGACGAAGAAGAGATGAGAACAGTACAGATTGGTAGGGACAGGACAGAAGGGATCTCAGCTTGGGTTATAGGTAAAAAATGTGTATACATTTCCCTCTACAGCCTGGGGCAGGAGCCAAGGTTACTGATTCTCACTACTCTTCTGCTGTCAGCAAATATGTGTGAAACACCCCAGCAATGCTCCCCATCTCCTCCTGGTGCCAGTCCATGCAGATCACTAAACCTTCCACTGCTGTTGGCTACCACACCAGCCCAGGCTATACAGCAGATACCAAAATTTCCCACGGTGGCTGGTAGCCTGACAGAGGGACAGTAGTATCCCATATTATGGAATTTTTGCTTCTTTTCAGCTTGCTCATTTTAGAAACAAGGGAATTATACTCCCAGACCTCACACACAGAAATATAACAGATGTAAATGAAGTATTTCACAGATCAAAAATTTCAAAATCAAATTCTCTTATGTAGCTTTGGTTTAGCTGCTTTGTGCATGCACGTTACATTTACATGATCACATCTTCTTCCATCTTAAAGAGAGAACAAGAGCATAAATGAGAGCTGTATAAAGGATGCTGCCATCCATAGGACTCCTACTTCCCTGCTTTCAAATACATGTGAGAAATGCTAAGATGCTTTATTTCTGTCTCTGTACCAACTTCACAGGATGTAGAGACAGAGGACAATAAAAATATAACTGTGATGGAGGCAGGAGATGGGCTGATCAGACAAGGGAGCTTGAGACAGGGAACAGTGCAGAAAAAATGATGAAGAAGAACAGGACAGAGTAAACAGGCCAAGTGGAAGATGGGACTGATCAGAGTTTTGGGATAGGAGAAAGGTCAGTGTGGCTGCTCTGGAACTGGACTCTCCTGCTTTTTCTGCAGAGTTCATCCCTTTTCACAAAGGGTCAATTACATTACATAGATCTGCTGAATTCCCACAACTCCAAGCAAATTCAAGGGTTTGAACCTATACAATTCTCTACAATGTGAAGAACTGACAAATTGAGTCCTAAAAGTATCCAACTGAGCAATCAGGCACACCCAATTTTTCTGGTTTAAAATGGGGACAATGCCAACCCTAACTCAGAGTATAACTGCAGATGAAAATAAACTAATTGTTTTATAACTAAATTAATTAGGAAACACGTGGATGTGATGGTAGTGACAAATGTGTGAGTGAATTAGTAGTTATATCTTCAGAGGGCAGTTTGAGAAAACTGTGGTGAATAGCAGACAGGCCTTCACATGAGATAATAAAAGAAAAGAGAAGAAATTAATTAGTTGCTTATGCAGTGATTACTATCTGCCCTGTGCAATGATTTACTTTGTTATCCTGTAGAAAAGTATATGATCAGAAAATGAAGAATTGCCACATAGTGCAAATACAAAAGAGAACTGAGTTAAGCAAGCCTGCTTAAAATTCTGTCATTTTGAAACTAAACAGAGTTTTATGTGTTTGATAGGCATAATGATAACTGCTAAATTAATTATTTATGCAAATCAATTGTATTTATGCTAATATATAATGATATATTCATTATATTTATTAATATATAATAATTCATTTATTAATAAATAAATAAAAAATAATAGATTTTAAATCTAAAAATATAATGTTAACTAAATCTTGTTCTTTTTGCTTAGGCAAAACTTGAAATAAGTAGAGAGAGTGGCATAACACAGAAGTGGGATCTCAAGTTTAAGTGTTTTGGGTTTCTTTTCTTCCTAGTCTCTATTAGGTAGCCTTGACTGCAGATGTTTGAGAAGAGCAGAGGAGATGGGGTAATTCAGAAACACCTTCTTAAGATAAGTAGAAACTTTACAAACAGTTAAAGCAGCAAAGTATGTGCTTAAAACATTCATGCTGCCTCAAGAGTTTCGACTGTGTTTTACTTATGCATTTACATTTCCTCAAACTTCTACCCTTTGACCCATCCCAAATCAAAATCCACGTCCAAGTCTGGGTTTCTCTGGGTTGCACGTGTCTTTCTCTGCTTACACTTAAATGTTTTCCCTGATCTCATTTACATCCCCTTTTGCATATCACATATTCTTCTGGCAGCATATACCAGCATGACCTAAACTAATAGTTTCAAAACATTATTTTTGACTTTGTGGGAAATCAGCTGTAAATTTTGCACGTATTGTTTACATCTAGCAACTAGATTAGGTAAAACTAGAGAGCAATCTTACTCCAGCAGTTTTCTCATGCTTGCTTTCTTATTTTTCCCACGGTTTACATCAAGAGTTGGTTGGTTTTTTTTTAAATCAGTGTATGTTCTGAACTCAAGAAATGTATTGTAAAGACAGAATACTGCTAAGCAGTATGGCAGCATAAGGTATCCATTCATACTTTCCCTACCGAATTTTCCTCATTTCTTGTGAACATCTTTCCATGTTAACCAAATTACCAACTCAGTACCACCCTGTCAGAGAACTAATAAATGCTATAGTTCTTCCACACAGAGAGTTGCACTAGAGCATATGTGCAGGAAGACAGAGCAAAGCTAAGTCTCGTGATTCTCTAATGTTCATTGTTCACAATTGTTACTCCAAAGAACTGAAAGGGATTGTAAAGAACTCATTTTAAGCAGGGGATAACCAAGTAAACATTAAAAAACATAGTCACATGAGAAAATGCATTAGGCTGGTAGCAATGATACGAACCTGGGGAAAAGTATGCAAGCGTTTGGGAAAAACAAATTGTTTTCCCTCCAACTATGTCTGAGAAACTGCAGTGCTTTACTGCTTGTGTAATCAGGGTGTTTCATCAGTCTAACTGTATGGAAATTTTCTGTTCTAACTAGCAAACTCAAAGTTCAAAAAAACCTGAATAGGAATTCAAGCATTAAGATGAAATTCCAGAAGTTCTGTCTTTTGTCCATCCCTATCACCTAATGGATACACAAAATGACAGACTAGGTCAACAGACTTATGTACAGAGCCCCCTGTATGGAATTTCTAGACACTTCAGTGCATGTTCCAAGCAGGATCAGCCCCTTCTGCAGCAGTTCCCGAGACAGCATTTCTAATTTCTGATACACAATTTGTGGTCAAATAAATATTTATAAAGAAAATATTTGTTCTTTATATCTTACTTGAGTTCCTGTGAGCTTGTGGCCAGCATACTCCGAATGCTTTTGTCAGCCAAGGGACAGCCAGATAAACTGTAAGACATGGCAGGACATACAAGTATGTTAATCTTCTCATTAACTGAACACTCCCAAACAAACACAACATAAAAATTAAAAAGTAAAAGTTTGTAATGCAGAAAAGCGATGGGGCAAGTGCTGTAATATTGAATTCTGTATTATAGTTAACCCTCTGAATATATTTAGTTATCAACATTACTTCCAAAATTACATACTGTAAATGTTCTTGTTTGTTTGTTTGTTTCTCTATGAACTAGAAAAATATAACAAAAAATGTTGGAGATTCCTGGGTTAACTACTTAAATGCTTAAGGAATACTTTGGAAATTTTAGTAATCTATTTAAAAATAAAAGACGTTTATACAACACACAAATTAGCATGCTTTTAAGATCAACATATATTACTCAAAGGGTTAACACATAGTTCAACGTTTTACTTTGACAGCATTGTTGAGGTAAGCTGAAAACAATAAATTGAAAAGACAGAATCCACCATGAAAAAAATGAAGTCACACCTTCTATGTGAGGCGTAATTACCAGTCACATGACCACTCCCATCACACCCTGGTGTTGGACATCTGCCACCAAACAAAAACAAAAACAGCCAAAATAGTAAGTATGTTTAAAAAAAAACTTTTAAAAGTTTCATTGTTTCCAGTTTAGCTGCAATGACTGCAAGGGGTTTTAAGCATCCTAATCGAAAAGCTGCAAAATGAACAGGTTTAAATGAAAATGGCGTCTCAATACAATATAGCATCATTAAGAACAAGCAAATACACGTTAGCTTATCACTTTACTTAACTGGCAGTTTGAAACATTTATATGCTGCAAATGTTGCATGCTCATACTGCAAGGCGTATATGTATTCGTTGGTTTAAAAAAAGACAAAGAGAGAAAAAGTTAAAAGGAGATAAATAATTTCACCTCACATTATGCTTACGTTATTAAATCCTTTTTGCTCTCTTTGCATTGAGGGTATTTGGGTTTAGGACTTGGGATTGTAACTTCACCAGGATACCTTCTTTCTTCAAGTGCCTCTTGGAAAGGATCCAAATCTTCTGGCTACAGGCAAATATATACACATTAATTTCAGCTAGATAAGGTCACAACTTACACAAAATAATGCAAAGCAGAGTCATCAGATGGTATCTCCTTCTTATCCTATTCTCACAGAGAAAATTAATGGAATTATTTTATATTCTTTCACATACTAAACTTTTGAATAATATTTGAATATTTTGATGAAGACTTCACAATATGTGACATATATAGTTTATTTAACTAGAAAAAAAAATAAGGATAAACTCCAGCTTTTTCTATAGCTGTCATACTGTTTTTCTCTAAAGACTCAGGTCTTTCCCCTAAAGTCACTGCACAACAGAGGAAAGGCAAAAAAGATGACTAAGTACAGTGTCTTACGCATCAAAAAGCCATCTTAAATAGCATTTTTAAGGATTTAGAACATCTCAAAGATGAAAGAGAAGCAATCTTAACATTTATACACAGAATCTCAGTCTCGGAAAAATCTCAATGGATCTGTCTGGCAAGATAGAATGATATAATTTGTAATTAACTTTGGTGATGTTCAGAAATTCAAACCCATCTATTTCAGGAATGCAGTGGCTGAATGCAGGGATTCAGGGATTCCTGCAGATGGTGCTATAAACAACATAGCAGAAGTAGGGAGTTCTTACTCTGAAAAAAACACGGCGCTTTACCTCACATTTCCTTGATAGTGACAGATTTCCTGCCAACTTCAGTGAAATTAATAGCAAAACTGTATCACCAAAGCTAGAATGCATTCAGGATACCTAGTCAAAATGGCACTTCATTGTATATTTCAAAGATACTGAGAATAGTTTTATGGTTTAATTAAACTTGGCAAGAGATGTGCTACACACAAATGATTAGCCTAATTTTCTGCTATAAACCAAGAAAAATCAGTCTCTAGAAGTCTTCAAACAGCTAAATTGAATTGAGTGCAGGATTTTAAGCCGCAGAATGGATAAAGGTTAAAACCTGACAGAAAAAAGCAGTGGCATTGAACCTTTGTCAGCAGACCTCTTCAGTGTCCTGTCTACTCTGTTTTGAAAAGTAATATAAATTCACTAACATATTTTCTTTATTTGCCTCTTCTGTTTAAAGGGTTTTGCTGTTGTCTTGGAATTATGAGTAGAAAAGTAACACTGATTGCTTATATCCCTTCTTTGTATTCTTGAAAGAAAGTATTTCCTTAATGCAGGCCCTTACACACAGAGCTATCAAAAGCATATAAGTAAGCTAGAAGATTAGTTGAAATAGTTGAAAGCTTACATTATACTCTGCTGATTTGTTTCAATTGATTTCTAAGTAATACATGCTTTCAAATACTCAGCACATCATTTATGGTTTTCAAATTCAGAAGATCTTGTCTTCAGAGCTGATTATCCCAGTATTGCATGGTTATGTCAACTTGCTTATACAGAGTAACATTATCTGGATATAGCAAAACATCTTTACTGCAGAAAATATTTGTTAACAAGATGACGCTGTTAGAAAACATGATTCACATTCATGGTTCAAATGTTGTCTTATGGAACTTAGTCACAGATCAGATGTGTGCCAGAATGATATAGTCTTAAAGATTAACCAGCAGAAAGTCCTTTTTGTAGAAAACCACCAGTTTTATCACATGCTAATTTTGCTTCCTATTTCCCTCCAAATTTCAGAAAATTAATGAATTACCAAAATTAGACTGCAACAAGAACTATATAGATGAAAAAGACATACATTAATCTCTTTGGAATCATCTTCATCTATCCTACTTGGCTTCATTTTAGTGTAGTCCACTGGCAAGTCCCAGCAGTCACCCTCGTTCAGTTGGTAACACCGGTTGTTCATCACGGCTTGTCGTTGTGGGGACATTGGCTCCAGTGGGGTCAAAATGGTACAGCAACCATCTCGCTGCCTCTGCTTGTTCATGCTCAGATCCAACGTCCCATTTTCATCGACTTCCATATCAGGATTCTGTCAAAATAAGAAAAATATTGTTAATTCAACTTCACACTAGCAAACTGCTACCTCTTCTTCAATCTGATTGCCTAGCAGAATGATAAAATGCTTTTCCATTCCTGTATAGATTGTAAGCATTGAGCCCCCTCCTACACATAGCATGATGCTGTTACACAACATTAATGCTGTTAAAGTAGATTTCTTCCTGAATGGCTAATTTGATGTTTGGGGGGAAAGGGGAGAGTCTTCAGTACCCCTTCTGCCACCCAGCACATAGGTGCAAAATCTGATATATAAAGGAGAAATCTCTAAAGGTATTTTCTTGCCATTGTCCTTATCTTCCCGATTTAGTCTGTGACAGGTGAGGTAACCTGTGAGGTAACATCTGCATAATTCTCGTTTTCAGTCCTGACATCTGTCTGGGTGATTAGAGAAATAAAAACCAGCTAACATCAAATAATTTTTGTTTCTTTCTTTCTTTAACATTAGCAGTCAATGCTTGAATAGATAATGTCAGAAAATTAAATAGGGAGGTAGATACCAAAAGAAGTCCTTTTGGACACCATTTGTCAATGAGGAAATGCATTCAAGTTTCACAGCTCCTTTCCTGCAGATGAACACGCATTAACAATTCATGTATCTATCTTGATAATAATTTGTGCCAATTTCTGTGACAACTGGTACTGTGAAAAATGGGACAAGTATGGGCTCTTTTTCTTTTGCAGAAACAAACAAGTGTTGTCTATTATACTAGATGAGGAGAAATAAGATATCTTACAATGAACACAAAATTTAAAAAACTAAGGACAGCTAAGATAAAAATGCCCATAGAGAATCCCTCATCTTTCCAAAAATGAAGTGTTCCATGAGAAATTTGGTTTCAAAACTAATGTGAATCTGACCGACTCCTCATATGTCTGGTGACTTTCTTTCCTCTTGAGTAACAACAGAGCTGCAGGAAAGCACTGTGAATGCAAATCTCTCTTTCTGAATTACTGCCTTTTGTCAGAGCTTATATCTAATTGCTGCTATCCTGCTAATTTAATTTAGAAAGTACTTGCTTATCTCCTCAGACTCATTCCTTCAGTCACAATATAGAGTGACACATTAGGAAAGAGACACTTTCTGGCTTAGACACGGGAGATTTTTAGCATTGTATTCCAACTTCTCCCATCATACTGAATATAGAACAACTGCATTTATTTACATGCCAGAAAGAGATTTTCCTCTTCAACAGTATTAAATAAATTAATATAAAAAGCAGCACTTGAAAACAAAGTCCATTTTGGCTTAGATCATGATTATTATTAATACCTACTGCTATAGGTTTAGTTTGTTATGAATGATCACAACATGAGGGGGTTTGCACAATTAGGGAAAGCAAACCTTTGTCTACACTAGAAGAACAGAACATGTCTGCCAGCTCAAAATCTCTCTACAAGCACAATAAAAATGCTTCCACTGCACTGCATCTGTCTGCTCAGCCATCTAGTGGTCTTCTATAGGCAGCACTGTACTGCACTGTTTGCTTGTGCATTTTAAATACTCATTTTTGAACAGCTATCAGAGCCAAAACTTTAAAGTTAAAAATTTAAAAAAAGCCCCTCCTGAATCTTTAAAGGATGTTAATAGTGCACTGCTTTTTCTTAATACAGAAAGCTTAATGACAAAAGCTTTTATTTTTATCTGTATGGCCATTTTATAATATACCGAGGTTCTATGAACATAGAGAACATTAGTGACCCTGCAAGATTGTTAAGCACGTTTTAAGTCACCTGTACTGGAGGATTTGTTAATTTCAAATGTATTATGCATTACCTTAAGAACTGTGGTATCACAGACAGGCAAGAAATTCTAACATACAGTAGCACAGATTTCTTTGCACTGAATCTTACAAGTTTAGGTCCCATTTGTGACTTTTAAATGAAAATGCAGAGTTAAATCTTAATCCTTTTGCAAAATGTATGAACCAGACTGCATTTTGCAAAAAACCAAAACCCAAACAGTAGTGCAATTAATAACACTTGAGCAATCCAAACAGCTTTTATAATTACAGTAAGAGATAAACTAAAAAAAGGAGTACATGGTATTTGTACCATTAGTTTATAAAACCATTATGATTTCCTGTGATACTTGTGAGCAATTTGTATCTTTCTTTTTTTTTTCCTCCCTGCTTTAGCAGAGCAGCCAGATTATGTTAATGTTGAGGGAAAAAAAAAAGGCAAGATGTACTACAGCTTTTCTCTCAATCAGGGCCACAGAGCAAGTACAGTTAAGAGAAATCTTCATCAACAAACAGATTTACTAATTTTTACCCTTGCACAGAGATCCTGAGGCTTAGTGGAGAGGTTCTGAGGCATCTCCCTGCAGCGGGTGGAGAGATTCAGAATAGCAGTAGCAGCCATGTGTGCTGCCTCCATGTCATGAGTATAGTCAAAGCTGCTCTTGCTGCAGGTACTGCTGGCACTGCTGCCTCCACCACAACTCATATTGCTGCTGCTGCTAGGGGCATAACTGCTTGTTGTGCTGCTGGTTGGACTTGAATTCTTACAGTAGCGTTTAGCTGTGGGAAGAAATATGACAAGGATGACTCAAAAGAAGGAGCATTCTGCATAAGTGAAGAGGAAAACAAACTGCTGGAGGTGAAATTTATAATGAGGAACAGTAACCAATGCCAAAAAAAAAGGCCCGCAATAAGAATGATGGCTGTATTTCTTGATTTCTGTCTGTGAGTTTTATATGCTACATGTGTGAGTTTGTATGAAATAACCTCCTGTAAAAATCTGCATGACATGATCATGAATTGTTCTGACAAACAGGCTGGATTTATAAAACAATAAAAACACAGAAACACTGCTTTTACCCCACATATATAGTCAGACAGAAGGTACAATCTGCTCAGCTCATTCATTTTTATTAATGACGGGCAATGTAACACTATGGGACCTTTTCCTATTTACATGAAGAACTGTTAGTTTAAGGCCTAGAACTCCCCAGAGTTACTGGAGATCAAACCCACTGCAAGGCTGATGAGTTTTGGGCCGCAGCACCACCCATATGTCCTCAAACACCCCATGCTTCCTAAAAGCTTTATTTCCTCCTACACCCAGGCAAATATTATGGCACTGGCCATCCCAAAGACAGGAGCACTACAGCAGGAAAAAGGTGGTTGTCACGTGTGAGTTTTACCATGACTTGCACAAGGGCAGAAGCAATGGCGGTTTAAATGGCAACAGGTACAAGTGAAATGTCCCCCCCACTTCAAACAACCTGAGCACCTACAACTCTTCATAAAACCAATAAGGACTAAAGACACCTCCCTGCTCCCACTGCAGGCAGTGATGCCCAGCTGTGCCCTGACCGACACAAGCCACAGGTGGTCACAGAAGAGCCAAGGCACTGACAGTGCTCACGTCCAGCCTATCTGAACACAAGGCAGCACTGCCGCTGCTTTTAAGCAATGCTTCTTGCAGCCAAAGGTATTATAGCAATAAGGGAAAGCAACCCTATTAGTCCACTTATTTCTCCAACCCTCTTCCCAGATAAGCTGTTTTAAAAGTGTTTATAAAAAATGCAAGGAAGTGTGAGCTCATCTCCAAAATCTAAAAGTTTATGTATTTTCAGAAAAAAATAAAAGTCAAGGTCAGAGGATACATCCATACATATTACAGCAACTACTTCCCCTTAAGACGGAAATGTATACTGCAGAGATCATACCTTATAGCACAGTGCAACAATAACCAACTAGCATGATGATTAGAGAGCTATACAAAAAAGGTCAGGCCCTAGACAGAGCTCTTACGTGATGGGCTCCATTTAAATGCCAGACTCTTCAGTTGTATTTGTCTGAACAGACATACATACAATAATCTGCTCCCATGTGCACAGCCCATTTGTGAACCACGGGCTGCTCTGGTAGGCAGGCAGGGTTCAAAAGAAGAATCTGAAAGCAAAATGTCTCTGCTAGAGCTTATGTCATCCTCCTTTCTCTAAAAAACTGAAAAAAAATCATGGTGTTATTTTTACTGCAAAGGAAATAGTGTTTCACTTAAATCATAACAGATGGAGTTTTCTCAGGAAAGCCACATAATGCACAGGGTGTGATTTTTTTTAAGTGAAGTGAATGCTAAACATTCATCACATTTTTTTTGTTTTGAACACATAGTAGCACTACACTAGCAGGGTATCCACTAATAATAAATTCGTGAACTGTTCCTCAAGACTTTCATTATTAATATAGTAGTCAGTGGTGGTAATTAAAAATTCAGCATTTATCCATTGTTACTTTGTTATGGTATCCAAGACACACAAGAATTTTCCTATACTTAAGGAAGCAAATAATTGAATAATTCAGTTTCTACTGTGTTAACACAGCAAGCACCCTGTACCACTGAACTTGCCAAATTAGAAGTATCTTTCAAAAATCATAGGAACGAATAAGACTTTTGCCATTTTCAAAAAATGTTAGTCTTGTTATAGCAGGTCACATTTAGACAGACATAAAAGACATATTACATGGGAAATTATATATATTTATGTATATATATATGAGAATGTGTGCTAAAGAGAGGGAGGGAAAGAGGCAGCTTTTATACATTGGACTAACCATCAGAAACTCATGCAGGCTCTGATATGAACTCCTCTGTGGCCTTGGTCAAACTACATTATCCCTTGAATTCATTTTCCCTAGAAACAGAAAGTTGCTTCTAAAATTTAGTTGTGTTGTGATTCACTTGCAAAACACTTTGAAGATGTAAAGTGCTATAAGCATGCTACACAATTATTAGCTTTCAGCTTACCAATAATTTAAGCAAAATTTAGAGAGAAATGGCCATAGTTATTTTAATTTTACTGTAGCCGTACATTTGAAGATGAGTCATATAACCCAGACTGTTCTTTTCACATTAGCTTTTCAGGAGAAAAAAAGGTCATCAATTTATATTTAATTAAATCAACCTGTTCACTAAAGAAGGGAAAGCTGCATTGTTTCAATACCAGATAGTTCTGCTAGATACAATGCCCACCCCTGTGGCACCAGATTTATGAAGCTCTACAGTCCACCTATGCTTTGTAATCTGGAGTGAAACCAAATGTGGACAACACCTTTCCCATCAAAAACAGACACAGGTCTAACCAGCTGCATACCCAAACTGGGCCTCCATCAGATATGCCTGGGGGCTGGTTACAAAGAACCTCTCAAAGTCTACAGGCTTCTCATATTAATTAACAATGGGGGAGTGGGAGAGATCCCAAACACGCAAGAGGAAGGTATTTGGAGTGAAATTCAGTTCTGCCCAGGTACCTTCATCCCCAATATTGTCTAAATACTGAATGTGTTAGTAAATTAATTGCAGTTTCAACACTTTCTGACTTGCAAAACAAAAGATTCATCTCACCTAATTTCAGATATCTGACCTAGTCATTATAGGCCTCCTATACAGGCAGTGGAAATAAATAGGAACTTTCAGGCTATGATTCACCTGACCAGTTTTAAATAAGCACTTCAGGAAAAGATGAACTGAATCAGAGAAGTATCTACTGTTCTCCTTGAATCTGAAAGGGGTGCTGAGCTCAGCTGTCAGTGCTGACATTACAAAACTCTAGATATGGTCAGATGAATCCCACTCATAACATTTTCTCAGTGTTTTGATAGACGACTCAGGCCTATTGGTGGGATGACAACAATTCCTGCCATCATCCGAGTAACTGAAAGTATTGCCATCACCACTGCCTACTGTGTCCAGCTTTTCTCATCTTTACTGCTGTATACCATAAGCCCAACATCCAATACACTATGCAACCGGTTTCAAAGGAAAACTAAGCCCAAAAATACAAAATTTCTCAAGAATTATGAGATCATCCTACCCAACAATCCAAAGTACACTTTTGGTGTTTGTTTTTTAGTAAACCATACTGGAAAAAGTATCAAGGAAAGGAGCTATTTATATTCATGTCACTCCCAACTGTACACTTACTGGAGATATAATCCCTTTCTCTGATGATGAAAATATAGTACTAGCTGACAATTAAAAAAGAATTGAGGTGTGAAGCTGCTGATTTTTCATATCCTTAAGACTACTTCACTCATGTAGTAGAACTAAAGCACTGTTTACCTACATTCCCCCCAAAACCTTAGAAGTAATTTTGGGTTTTTAAGGATGACTTTTCAGAACTGAATCTGCTTTTATATTAACATGCTTTGCTGACATACATAATAGATGTGCTCTCTGGACCTTCATAATGTCTTTAGGAACAATAATTAATTTTTTTGCATACAAATAAAAATATAGTAATACTGGGAAGTTTTTTGAAGTGGCTCTTTTAAGTGAAGAGTCTCCTCCTGAAACCTCCTTCATATTCAGTTATTTACAATAGCTGTCAGCAAAATCCTTGTTCCATTGAAAGTCAGTGCCAAAATTTTTTGAACAATTTCAGTGTGTCCAGGATTTCACGTCATCATTCTAAGAATTCAACTGATTTCCTTGAGCCAATTTAAGCCAAATATGTTGGAGTACTTCTGAAATTTCAGAGAGATGTGAATCCTAAAGGTTTCACAAAAATTCACTAACAGGGAAAAGAAAAACTCAAATCAGGCCCCACCTCTGGGACCATGTTGGCAGGTCCGTCTGGCCAAACAGCACACACATCTCTTGGAACCAGGAATAGCGTGCGCTGCCTCCGGCAGAGCCAGGACTATGCAACACAGCCATACAGTGGCCTTTGCTTGGCAACCAACCCGCTCCAGCTTTAGGCTTCCGTTGTTCTGAGGGCACAGAAGCCCCTCATACCTGCTGTACCAGCATGAATCACACGTATGCAACATCCCTCAGTCCCCTCTGGCTCACATTACTGAGCAGTGAAGCGACCTAGTCCCAGTCTTATAGCCAAGAAAAATTCCTATTTATCGAGGGAAGGTGAGTGTGCATAAAGACAGTGACCTGTATCAACATAGCCTTTTATTATTTAAGGCCACTGTTAAACTTGTGCTTATGTTACAGGCATTTTCAAATTCTGGTGATTTGGGAAAGGAAGTGGAGTTTGTTATTATTTATTGAAAAAGGGGCCTTAAATGAGAAAAATATGTATCAGTTGCTTATGCATCAGTAATTTGATCTGAAAATAAGCTTTGTCACAGGAACCCCAGCCATATTATGATGCTTTCTTTTCTGCAAGAGTAGACAGAATATATATACAATATTTAATACCTAATTTACCTTATACTAATGTATACTCATCACCTTCCTAACCACAGTTATAGTTAGTGTTTTACCTTTAATCGTGTTCAAGCCCTTATTCTGATACAGACAAATAAGATGAAGGTATGAGGAAAAAAAAAGCTCTTTTACTAAAAATAGGTTTCCTTTCACAACCCTTCTCCTTTCTGCTACAGTGCAAGAACATGCCTGTTGATTCTATGAGAAAGGAAAATATACAAACTATCAGACATACGAAGGCAAGAGCTGTAGTAATTTTCTTTCTTCCCTTAACTACTTTTAAATGTCAGTCTGTGTTCAAGAAACAGCATAAATTGTTCTGTATTGTATGTTTCTTTCTGTTTTCTTAAACAAAAATATGACACTTGCCTGAAATTTCTTACAGTAGTCACTGAGTAGTATCAAATACTTTAATAAAAAAAAAAAAATAAACTGCTAGCGTTCAAAAAAAAAAAGTATGGTTTAGTTTTATACATATATATGCATGCATATATATATATACACACACACACATAATACAGATGCATATATAAATGTGTTGCTCTGAAAAATTCCTGATGTCTTCAAAAGCTACAATCCTTCTTTATCCTGTTCATTTTTCTCCCCTAATAAAAAACCTCTTGCCTGACTGATCCCATCCATTGTCTTCTCCTGAACTGAAGCTAATTTCAGCTTTCTCCTAAACATATTTAGTATGTTAGGTTTTCCAGAGAATTCAAGCAGTGTATTCATGAGGACAAAATAAGCAGATCTGCCTCTTTAAGTATGTAGCAGTGATTTCTGAAGCACAATGAGACCCAGGTTTTCTACTTCCATATCCCCACAAAGCAAGTATGTTATCTTTCTGGGTTACCTGAACTGTACCGAGGCGAGAATCCTAATGTGACCCTTGAGGCCAGGTCTCCCAGATAGTAACATAAGGATTATCACTATTACTTAGCTTTTATTGCCATCTCAATACATCCTAGGAGCTCAATAGCTGGAGATGTCTTTTGCCAGTGCAACAATCCTGAAGCAAGCACGGTATAAAACAACACTTCTTTTAGAAGGCCTTTAAAATAACTTACATATGATAGCATTCCTCATAATACTGTATGAACATGAAAACATGTCTTATTTGTATGATGTTTACATATACAACAACATGATTAACTGCAAACTTGTCTCTCATGTATAAGAGTGTGCACCTCCTACCATCATATCCTTTGGGGGATATATCCCTGGATTGCACCTTGGGAGCTATGGCTCTCTTGCCATAGGCATGGTTGTCATAACTGTTATATTCAAACGAAGTCTTAGAGTATTTCTCTAGTTCCTTGGCCAAGTTGGAGCGGGGTGTGGTGGTGGGGACATTGTTTCTGTAGCCATACTGAGGGATCTCCAATTGCTTAACAAAGCACATGGGCCTAGAAATTAAAGATATGTACAGTTTGTTAGATGCAGTTCAGTTTACTATGTCTGTGCATAATTTATAGTTCAGATTAGAAAATCTTAGTTATTTCTTGTACTCAAGAGACAGCAATATATTATTGCATTTCCTTAGTTTGGTTATTTTCAGCAGACAAACAATATATATTTCCTTGAACAAAGCCTAGACAAAATTAATTCTAATACCACTAAATGTATCCTGCAGCTAAAAGTATTTTAAAATTCTGTTTTAAAATACTTCAAGGTTTCCCTTTCCCCATGTAATTGCATTACATAGTAAACTTTTTTTTTCTTTTGGGAGGTGAATTAAAGAGGGGCAAGCGGACTGATAGAAGAAGCTTGGACAAAATCCTTTAAATGTCAAAAAGAAAAAATAGATCTGGAAGCTCCACCTAACTTATGGAGTTTCCTCTGAATTTCTTCCAAAAGAGTTGTATGCTGTTTTCCTCTGTGCTTTCAAAAGTAGCTATTCCTGTTTCATCCTTCAATATACAAATCCATGTTCATCTTGAGAAATACACAGAAGAGTCTCAGAAGCTCTGTTGACTCTGAGCTGCTGCCTTGCAGGTCCTGCTCACCCTTAAATGCAAGGTTCTGGCAGGAGCTGCGATTCCTGACACAGAGATGCACACCTCAAGGAAGGTCCTGAGAATGAATACAAAATAAAACTGTTTCAGTTAAATATCTCTTTTGTTTAGGATGAGGGCAGACAGTCAGAAGAAGCCCTGATTGATGTTATTCAGTCATTTGAGAAACTTGTGAAATCTCAGTGAAAGAATGCTGCAGTGAACTCCACTGTCACACCATCTTCTGCATGTGGACACAGAAGTTATCAGCTCAAAACAGGCAAACGAAGGTCAGATCCTACAAATCTACGTCTAAAAGAAAGTGTTACATGACTGGGTTGTAGGAAGCAACTACTACACAATGCTGCATGTCTACCTACAGCATTTAGCAGGAGCTGAGTATGATGCACAGCACACCTGAGGTGCTTCTGCTGGAATCAAGAAACATATAATCAAGTATTTTTTATTTTTATTCTTTTTATGTAATTAATTTATAACCAGAGGAAATGGAAGGAACTGTCATAGGAACATAAATTCAGTTGAGATTGGAAGTATCATCATGCTGACTGACAAAATGAAATGTGAAAAATAGTAAGAAACAGGTTTTGAATATTATATCATGTTTTTCTGAATGAATTTATTTTCATATAATTTAGTCAGGATATTTATGTAAATATCACCCAACAAATCATACTAGTCATACTTTTCCCTTTGATTTATGTATGCTCATTCCTTTAGACACTTCTTCCTCACAAAATACAGTGGGCTTATTTATACAATGAGTAGATATGAATAATAGTTTGATCCTGTTTCAAGATAATCTATATTTAGCAAAAAACCTGCAATTCAGATCCTGAACATTTGATGCAAATCCAAAATTTCAGCGGAATAGAAGTCCTAGGAATTTGATTTCTTTTTAAGTAAGAACTTTCAAATGCAGGTGGGATGGAAACTGGGATGAAGGCAAATATTCAAGATTTACTCTTATAACGTCTCCGTCTGCCCATCAATTGCCTGCACACAAATATTATAAATAGCTGCCAAGTTCATCTTAATACTTCAATGACTTAAAGGTAAAAGGGAAGCAGGAGACAAGATGAAAGAATTACCTGAGTTGCCTATAAAACCTGAAACACAGGGCAGCTCACAAGCAAAGTAAAGACTGCAGAACAACTTCCTAGGGAGTTTGCCAGCAAACTGGATGCTGCTTTTGAGCAGTTGCCTTCTACGGCAACAGATTTCAGTGGCTTCTCTGTAATGAGCAGTGGTAAAAGCCACTGCATTTTTGATCTGTCTTTTTCCATCAAGTGAGAAACTGTTTTATTCCCTCAAAGAGTGGTGGTTTTTTTACTAATGTGATTTGAAGAACTCTTCTCTAAGAAACCTCTCTGGGATGTTGTATGCCAAGCTGTGCAAACTGAGTTAGGGGCAGTTAAGATAAAGCCCATCAAAAACAATCTGTGGAAGGAAAGCAAAGTCAACGGGAATGACGAAAAATCTTCTGTAGATGCGAACCATAATTGTACCTTCTCAGCTCCATGGAAACACTGGTTTTTGAAAAGACCATCAAGATTAGATGAACTTCTAAGAGAATATTCAAAGTATGGTGTTGATAATACAGTAGAAAACTTTAAGTAGTCCAATCGGTTCTTAAATCTAGAAGACAGCTAAAGACTAAGAAACCTATGGAATAAGTAGGAAATTCTGGGAACTCAAGCTGCAGCACTTCCTCCACGCTCTTTTGAGGCAGCTGGGAGGAATGTACCTATCCCAGCCCACAGATATTGCAGTATCCATGGAGAAATTCTGCAGCTTTTGGGGCATCATCAGCATAAGGCCGGTACAATCATGCAGAAGTTTGATTCCTTTACATGTATCCTTCACACTTCAGCTCCTTAGAAGTAATATTTTTTTCCACCCACGTATCTCAAAAGAGGAGACAATAGCACAAAGCTGGATGCAACTTCAGATAAATGCAGAATCATATATGGATGAAGAAAAGGAGTATAATGATAAAAAATTGGTTGAAGGTCCTTCCCTTACGAAAATTTAGGACGATTTTTCTCTCCTTCTGTCCTTCCTGGCAAAGAATGGGGGGAACAGAGACAAAGAACTAAGCCTGATGTTATTTTGGAATCTAAGCTATACCTGGTACTTTTCCAAGTGTCCTGCCAAAAGGTGTACTACCAGTTTGGTAATGCACATAGGGCTTCTGGTTTAATTTAAACTGATATTTACTAGTAAAAGCCTGCTGAAAAAACCAAGACTTACCGGTAAATATTAGTTTATTCCCAAAAGATACCAACTTTTTTCACACTGTTCTTAGACTTTGCACTCCAGCAGTCATCTTTACACCAAACAATGCCTAAGACAAAAATGAGCTTTTCAGCTTTACATGTATTTGCCAAAATAATTACCAACCCTCCCCCATGAAAACTGAGTGGGAAAAATACACTGTGAGAATTGGATCCAGAAGCCCTAATTCTAACTCTTCTTTAAAGGAGATATATATGTATATACAATGTATATAAATATAAATTCTCAGATTAGGTGAATGTGTGATGAATTCTGCATAAGAATAAGTATTATAGTGATTTCTAATACCTTAAAACCCGATCTGATGCCTGGTTTGATTTTGACACATCACAGTTCTGATGCTTCTCTTGAGCTTTAGCCAGTTTCTCTGCTGCAGCAATAGGACATCCAGAGAGGCTGCAATTACAGAAAGGAAATTTAATTGTCTTGTCCTGCATAGTTTCACATTATAGCACTGATCCAATTACTCCTTCTCCTCCTTAGCCAGCATCAGGAAGAATCTGAAGGAAAAGGGTTTCCAAAAGTGTTTTGGTCACGTGTTTTTTCTCTAGAATAGACTTCCTTTCTTCTGCTTTCAAAGTTGCATGGTAAATCTTACATCTGCTCTACTCTCACAGTACATAGATAGATTATTCATGGATGTCAGCCAGGGAACATACCAGTAGGAGAGGAGAATATAAACTGGAATCTACTGTGCAGCTCTGCTAGCAGACTTGTGACCTTTATGCATCTAGAAATGTTGCCAATGAAATGGCTCCTGAAGACAATTAAATGACAACACCATATAGACCAAATCTTGTGCTGCTTCACACCTCATTCAGCTCCATTAACTCCAATCTTTTTGCTAGGCACATAAATGAGTGCAAAATTTTGCCTTGGGTTGCTAAATCTACATGTCAACTGTAAGTGTTTGTTCATGAATTTCAGCCACTAAAGTATGCTTTCTAAGAGCAGATGATGTAAAATGAAAAGCATTTCTGCACTGGAAATTCAATTAAATTTGCAAATGCTGAACTATTATTGAAGTGGCAATAATAAGCCTGATTCTTATGGAAAAGATTTAGAACTGAGAAAAATAAATATATTGATGCCAGCAGATGGTGCTCTTAGTGAAGCTGTAAAACCCTGTGACCTGACAATGGAGGGGTTCCTTTCCTTATCACAGTCTATTGCATGCTTATGTGACCGCAGCTCTCTGTGCTCTCCACAGGAAAAGAAATTAAAATGAAAGGCAAATCAGTGCATTCCCAGATGTTCCCTTCTTTACAGGAAATAAGTGCAAAAAAAAAAGAAAAAAATTGAAGTAGAGAAAAATGCCCCAAAAGCTGCAGAAAGAGGTGAGCACAGACTGCAGAGCATTCCCCGCCCCCCCCACCCGCCCTCGCTGCCCTAGTTCTGCAGAGGGTGAGGGAGCTCTGTGCAGCTCTGGAGCCATGCCAGGGGGCAGCTGCGCTCCACTGACATGCTCTTCCCTCAGACACCTCAAATATTCTAGTGGATATTCAACCAGAAGTGAATGCTGCTTCAAGCAGCAGTAATTCCCATAAAGCCTTCTCAGAGGTTTTTGCTGCATCTACTGGCAGCATCACTGCAGAGAAGAAAGGGGTACCAGAGCTTATTGCAGACAGGCTGGTACCCGCAAGAGTCTTCTGGGGGAAATGCAGCTGATAGGAGGGGTTGTAGTAACTCAGAGCTTGATAAGACTGAATGTCCGGTAACTGTAGTCCCTTAAGCCTTCATGCTACAATTAACAGTAAAAAGGAATTCAATAACAGGAACATTGCACAATTCCTTTTACCCTCTTATCCACATTTTATGGATTTTTAAAATTGTAAAGAAATAGGCAAGATTTTATTATTGTTCTGTGGGAAAATTATGAAGTGTGGAACATTACAGTAACATTTTGAAAATTTGTTTGACAGAATTTAATTGGCAATAGCATCTCTTCCCTAAGAATCTACTAGTAATCTTAGGAAACTACAGAAAGGAAACTTGCTGTTTTCCTTGATTTTTTTTTTTTTAACTAGAATACTTACTTCTAATAATTCTACCTTCTCATTTTTAAATTTAAAGAGACATTTTACTTATGTTTCTTAAACAGCAAAGATTCTTATTCAGTTTTAGCTGAGTAAGTATTTAGGGGTTGAGACTGTGGTCAGTAAGAAAGCTAACACCTGTTTACTTAAAATGCTATTTCTCATGCATTAAAAAATCCCAATTTTTTAGCATTAGAGTAGATTTTTTAATGCACTATAAAATAATCTCTGAGGAGAGTGAAGTGTGAGAACAAGAACTCTGTCCTAGTCCTGATGATGCTGACAGACTCTTCTTTCTCCCTGCAACACACCCATGAGGAGTCATGGCACTTGTTTTGTACCACTGCTGTTCAGCAAATATCAAAACAAACAAACAAAAGTCCACTCAAAAAGCTAAGGATGCTTAAAATGTCTTCTGTGGATCAATTCATCCATACTACAGCAAACGCACACTCGTTCTCCTCAGAAAATACATGAATAAATGTTACTCTTAAAAATGAATAAAGCACACGAAGCACCATCTGTCAATCTTCAGAACAAAACAACGACACACACTCACTCCCCCCCACCAATGGACTGCCAGAAGGGCTGCAGTTCGGAGGCACTGTTCCCTCTAGATTGGTGTCCAGCGACGGCATCCTTACCTTCGGTGGGAATTCCTGTTGCTATTTACGTGGCCCCGGCCTGTGCAGCCTGGTGTAGGACACTTAAGAACATTTTCATGCATGGCAAGAACTTGACAAGGAGAGTAAGAGAAAACAGCAGAGTATGAAAACAAGAAAAAAAAATCAAATCCCAGTATATATGAAACCATTTTAAAACAAAGCAGGATTCATTAACAACCAGCATTCCTCAAAATACACGTGACACACATAGCCAATAAAGCCTGATGAGGGAAGTAAGTATTGTGACCCTATGCTCATTAACACAGGGCAACAGTGAAAGTTATGGAGGTTACAGAACCTATAAACAAATGCATCTCTGGTGCAACAGTGAAGCAGAAGACGCCCAACATCTTCTTCATACAAAACCACTGAGCAAAGATCAGCTCAACAGTAAAGGGTGAGCTGGCAACCATACAAAACAAAATTACAGACTAGAAAAATTCTTTCAGGAAATGTATGTATTCTTAACACATAGCTTTATAAACACAGTATCAAACTCATGAGCTGAAAATCTGCTCTCAAGTTATACTGGTAGAATGCTGAATTATTTGAAACACACCTCAGTACAACCCTGAACAGAATTTAACCCTAACTATAAGGCAGCCCGATTGAGCTAGGGGCCAGTTCTGCTCGCTTACACATAGATATATCATTCATACCTATATGGTGAGCAGAATGAATCCTTTAATTTTTACTTGTATTCTCTACAAATGTGATTTCTTTTTCAAATACTAAGAACCAAAATTAAGCACTTAAAAATTGAGGGATGGTAGAAAAAAAAAATGTAAAAAAGAAATAAGTGGTACAAGCTTAAGCAAGTAAACTGATTTACATCCGCATCCACTGCAAGCTGGATGGAAAACTTACTCCAAGGCTGCTCAGAGCAGTACTCCTCTAAATCATAATGCTCATGCTATGAAGGGCCAAATTATCAAGAACTTTTTCGGAACACTGAAGAGTTTTTTATGACATGAGGCGTATCTGAATCCATGTCTCGGAGCTGGATGGCAGTACATCACTCAATGGGAAAAGGCCATCCAGCCCTTGTGAAGTTCTGATTTTCTCACACAAGAAGCTGTCTGGAAGCCTGTATTTAGTTCTCACTCAAAAAAAAAAAAAGATCTAATAAAATCAGTAGATACCTTGACTGAGTTAAGAACTGAATAAAAGCTGTTCAGAGACTTGAGAATTAAAACATGTATACTCATTAAAAGATAACCATCATCATCATCAACCCATCATCAGTGTGATAAAATGTGTATAGATGCAAAAGCTTCACTCTGAAATTCCTAATATTCAAAGCTGTTCTTGAAACATGCTTCACAAGGCCAACATCACAGGAAAAAAAAAGATGAGCTCACCTTTGTCATTTTAGTAGGTACAAGAGCATGCAAACAGTTTAAAGCTATATTCTTCTTTGATTTACAAAGTCTTCTAAAGAGCTTTTTTATTTACCATTTGAAAAAATGATAGAACTTTGAGCAACTGAATAAATATTTGTGTTTCAGAAAATTACAGAGTCTTGGAAAGCAGAGAAATTACTTTATTTGTTCTACTGTATTCGGAGACTAACCAAACTGCAGCAAAGTTTCCTGAAGCACTTCCTCATCACTTTACTTCTGGAAGAAGCCACTGTACCATGAAAGAGGAGACTTGTTATGTCTGCCACTCTTGCAGTGCTAATCTATTTCTGTTTTCCTGTCCATCAGAATCTACTTTCCTTTGGAAACTGGGGACCATTTTAGTTCTGACTGTCTTTATAACATTTCCTTAAGGCTGCTGCAAATTCATTGAGGTTAGGTCTATTAAGTGCTGATGGACAGTGAGGATTTTAGTTCCGTATGGAATGGAATCCATAACTCCATTTTAAAACTGGTGTGAAAGAGAATTGGATCTTAGCTAGACACTTCCTGATGAAAACCAGCATAGAGTAATTAGCTTCAATAGCACCACGCCGATTTCACCAGCCAAGGAGGGGACTTTCAGAAATGAAGCCCTCTGCCTTCAGGTGGGTGTCCATGAGCTCATACGGGTGAACCTCCTACGCAGAGAATTTGCTGACATGGTAGGAAGTTCCACCCATGTGACTGACAGGGGATGTTTGCTCAAAATCTTGAGCTCTGTAACTAAGTAAACAGCCAAATTATTATCTTTTATAATACGCACTAGTTTAATATAAATAATGTTTCAGACACAACAATAACAAAGGAAAGGGGTTGCAAGTTTTTCAGGAATAATTATTCCTGTACAAGACAATAAGGACAGTTGATGTGACATTAGCACGCAGAAGCAAAAGCAGTGCACATCTTCTGGAAACCTTTTTCTCTGTTGACTGAATATGTCTATTTAAAAATAACCTAGGATTCTCAAAATCAAAGAATACAGCTTTAAAAGTTGTTCTTTTAGTGTAAAGTTAGTAGAGAATGGAAATGATGGAATAAAGGAAAAAGTATAACACAGAACAGTTGACTAAGTTGAGACAAACCATACTGAAAAATGAAATTAAATTTTTTAAATAAAAGGTTTAAAAAGCATGCTAGAAAAGTTTCTGTAGTTTTATCCCCAGTTTCCATGAAAGAATGTGAACTTACTTTCTGGAGGGACCCTATCTTTGTGTGGGCATCCTGACAAACTGCGGTGATGGGGGTAAAGCCCCGTTACATGGCCAGTTCCATCACACCCAGGGGTAGGACATTTGCTCTCTTTCTTTTCTGTTCTTGAGGGATCTATAATTTACAACAAATGTGTCAAGTGAATGAGTCTTTTCACATTTCTGTAAGAAGGTTCATTTAATCATGTCGTTTACTCTTTGGTAAATGTTATTATGAAAACTGGAAAAAAAAAAAACCCTTCTACTTCTTATCACACTTCTGTCACTTTTATCCTGTTATCTTCTTCTCAGACTGCAGGCTCCCGTGATCATGGCAATATCCATTCACAGTGATTGGAAAATGACCTTTTAATAGCAAAGCCGTACCCCTGTCAATCAATGTTCTGCTGGCAAGCATTAGCTCAAGGGTGCAAGGTCATTTGGAAACTGTTCAGTTGGAGTTTCCCTTCTTTACATTCTTATTTGCCTCGTCTATTAAGGTCTGCAAATATACTGTCATAGCAGTTCAATGTCCTGAGAGTAGCAAACCCAGCTCTTCAGCATAACGATTCCACAATTCAGCACAAATAAATCCCTTTTCCAAGGCTCAATGAGGAAATTACTCTTGTTTTCTTTAAATTCCTTATGAAGTAGTAAAATTACATAAATATTCCTTTCTCTTCATTAAATTATGGTGGAGTAAACATTGTAATCAGAATTACTGAAAGCACCGCTTGCTCTGTAAATCTGGGCCATTACCAACATGCATATGAAACATTTGAATATTCATATGCTTGAAAGGTTAATGACCTTTTAGAATGTTGTTGGATCTTCTGACTACAAATCAAAGAAAAGTCTAACTAGACATTTTTTCCACAAAACAAAGTTTTCTGCCAATAATGTAGTGGAATACTGGTGAGATTAATCCTGATTTAGAACTTTCTCACACAACTTCATCAGCTATTTCCTTTAACAGAACATCTGTAAAGTAACATCCCTATCCTTCCAGCCAAGCACATGATACAAATTACATCTTACCATCTTGACCACAGTCACCAGGTTTTGGACATTATTGCTGATTTTCATATTAGTATTAAAGGGCTAAAATTCAGGATACTCAAACTGCTACAATTTTGGCTCAAGATCACCGACATCTTTTTTAGTCCATCATTCCTTTGAATACCCAATCTGAACTATCCTCATTTAATAATTTTATGCAATTTCTCTGCTTCAGTATTTATGCTTTAATCTTCAGAAAATAAGATTTTGCTACTTGTTTTCCAGTAAGCCTTTTTTACATTAAATTCCATCCCAGCTTCAACAAACAGAACCCTCAGTACAATAGGTGGAAATTTCAGTACTTGAAGAACTTCACGTACAACCCATTCTTTTCATCATGAATCAATACAATCCAGAGATCACATCCTGTTGTGGACTTATCTTTCCCTGATTTCCCTCTGGTAGATTTTATATATACTTTTATTTTTCAAGTTCTTCCAAAACAGCTTCATTTTAGAGAAAATCTTTAGCTCATTGTAAGGACTCTCCATGTCTTAAATCCATTCTTAAAATTTAGTATCATACTTAAACCTTGTATTTTGCAAATGGAATCCCTAATTATGGAAGTTTTATTTTACTTAACTTGCATATTGACTGCAGAACACAGTTCTTTGTTCCATGTTCTTTAACGACAAACAAACATATAAATCTATCTCCAATGTGCTATACAGTTATCACAACACTCCTGGAAAGACCATAATCTCACACATCAGGAAATTGAAGAAAGAGATCAAGAAGTTAAACCCAAGGCCACAGAAGGAGCAAATGTCAGAGGAGGGATTTGAATTCCTGCCAGATAGGCCTGTGCTGAGACCACTAGAACAGCAAGCCCACAGCTACATACATACACAACTCTAAGCAACTCATCAAGTCAAGTACTTTGGGATGTGTAAAAGTATTAGATAAGTGAATAGATAATGTAAATGAAATATAAATTATGTAAATATAACAATATTCAAAGACTGCAAAAAATGTAGATGATTAATAGACCATAATGGCTTTTTAGAGACTTTAAACTAGAGGAACTTTAGCTACTCAACATTGTTAGAACTCCACCAAAGTCAGTGAAGGTATTGTAATTTAGAGCAGCTGAGGATCTAGACACTTGCATCCTACAGTGTCAAGCAAATCCTCCTCAGTATTCAAGTCTACATCATAAAGTTATAGCACATATCAGATCCTTAAGAGCCTTTATGGTCTAACGAGTCAGAAAAGATGCTGTATACTACTCTTAAATGATTTCAAAACTTGCATAAAGTTGCACTTGCACAATTTCCCATTGCTTTTAATGGAAGACATTTGAGTAAACTTTTCACAACTTTATACAAAACACTGGATACGGTTTTGTAAATCCTCTTCTGCTATTTGGGAGAAATATTGCAGTTTTACTGAACTCTATAAACTCTGCTCACTCCTTGCCACAATGGAAGTACTTCCTGAGTGAAGGTTGTCAAAGGACTTTAAAAGGTTTCAAAATGCATAGATTTCAGAAGAAAGTCTGTTTAGAAAGCTCAAAATGGCAGGGGGAAAATGATTAGTGGTCCCTTAATGGTTGTTTCACTGATCTTTGAAGCCAAGAGGTAGTTCTCACCGCAAAACTGTGAACCCAAAAAGTTTCCACTTAACATATCATACACCTCTGTAGGGTATCTCTTCCAGGAGTATTTGGAAGATAACATGTGACTGGAGAACAAATGATATAAGCAGTTGTCTTACTTAAAACTTCCTCTCTCAACAACTACCAGAAGGTTTCCCAGATTTTTTTTAAATAAGGGAATATTTTTTTCTTTTTTTATTAAAAAGGTGAAGAATGATCCACTCCACAAAGTTTCATGGTCCATACTCTGACAGTACTTAGTCCCTGGTTGAGCCTTGGACCTATTATCAACTCAGCCTGCAGCTCCCAAGAAATAGGATGGTTCAAAGAAGCTATGGAATTTACTAAAATAGGACATCTATACATTTCTCACTATCAGAAATTATATAGGCTTTTTGGAGACAGCAGGTCTCTATGCAAAAATGTTTACCCAGCCATATATAGACTGGAAAGGCTGGACAATACCAGAGTTAAAAAACTCTTCAAAAATTAATTTTGGTTTGCCATGTTTTCTATGTTTTTTAGAGACATATACTCAAAGGGAAATACATCTATAATAGGTTATATGTGAACAACATTTAGCACAACATCCACATGGCTATGCAGTAACACACTAACTAACTGAAGCTGTCTTCCCCAAATACCCGAAGTTACTACAGCATACACTGGACAATTTACTTGTGGTTAGAACAAACAAAACTTCACTAAAATACATTGCAGCAGTGTTTGACATCAGTAATTTACATGCTTTTCTAAAAGACTGATCATTACTTTTGTTCAAGGCTTGTGAAAAGTGATCAAAACTTTCTTGGATCAAGATGTCTGCCTACATGAATGTCACAGGCAGATTACTTTTCCAAAACAGGGATTTATAAAAAAGAGAAAAATGCCCACCATCTCAATTGTAGAAAGCAAACCAAATATTTTTACAACAAATATAAGATAAACCTAGTCCCTGTTTAACATCTCCCAAGAAATACCACGTCCTCAACTTCCACTAAAGTCAATGGGAATCAGGGGTGTTCAATGAATCTCAGGAGGTATTGAACACTTAATACAACACGGCCCTATATGTACGGATGTAAACACGTTAAAGAGGGGTGTCATAATATAAACACACCATCACCATGATAATCCTGCAAATCAAAAGGCATTCTAAAGGTAACCTTTAGTCTGTTGGGGTTTTTTTGTTTGTTTTTGTTCTTATTGGGTTTTTTTTTGTTTTTCTTGTATTGAATTATGGTCAAGGCAGCACCTTAACTGTTTCCACAATGGAATGAAACCAGTGAAGTGGAATGCACATAAGAAAGAAATTGCTATTGATCTCAGCCCAGGCCACACCATGCCTTGCATAGCAAATGGTTTCCATTACCTTACTATCTTAAGATAATTAATGTGCAGTCACTGCCCCTATCTTATGTTATCGGTCATTTTGATACTGTTCAATTTCTATCAGGCAATTCTACATTTTAGACAGGAGAGGCTTCATCAATAACTGTCATTTGATGATAATTTTATAAGTCACGATGCCACCTACCCAATCCAATCTGTAATATATGCACTTCATAGCTGATTGAGTATTTGCTACATAAACCCCCCCTCTCCAATATAGTTTGCAACACAATTCTCTTTAATTATTACTATAAAATATATTAAAACCTTGAGAAAAATCTTTGCCTCTTTCAACATGATCTCTTATTTTGTTTCCCTGAGAAGTTACTTTTTAAATTTAGCCAATGACATACTGTACATGTTTCTAACACTGCAGAATGAATTCTTTTATTTTATAATCATAGCATGATGCTATTTTACAATCATGTCATACTACAATTTTAATAAAGTTCCCATTATGTGGAATTAATATCTTCATTTCAGAAATCTATGCAAAAACTTAACATGTAAGCTCACACTTTCTCATGACATAACATACGGTATATAGAAATATTACCTTTACCATAATATGGCTTTTTGACATGGCCGTCACTTGGTTTAGGCTTCCTGTCATCTCCAGAGAGGTGTCTTGGAGACTGTTCCTCAAATGATCTCATATTATCCCTCCTTCCAGCTTCCACTGCCATTTTTTCTCTCATGGCTTTTGCTCTCTCAGTTTCCAAAGCAATTGCTTTCTCAAGCAGGGTTAAGTTACCTTTTGTCATATCAAACACTTCTTCAGACCTATCTGAAGTAATAGAGGTGGTATCATCGTCTCTTTCATGACAACCATCCTCCTTGGCACAGCTAGAAAAAGTCCTAGATCTGGGGCTCAACTGTTCTTCAAGCCTCATTAGGTTCATCATATCAGAGTAATTCCGGTCTGGTGTTCTTCCTTGGAAGTCATCTTCTTGCCTGACATGCTGACGAGTGTTCATGTTTTGCTGTTGATTTCTTTCCTGTGGGTTTGTCTCACTGAGTTTCCTAGCCAGATCAAAACACTGGTTCCTTAAGCACTCCAAACTGCTGAGACACACCTCTTCATCACTCTCCTCCACTATTTTTTCTGTAAGTCCATTGTTCACAGGCTTCCCTAGCATTACAAAGTTCATATTCCTATTGTCTTGCTGTGAAGTATTGTCTGCATAATTTCTGTCATTAATATTTTCTGAAAGCACTACACCATGTCCTTGTGCTAATAATTTAAGGGAGTCCACTGTTTCCCTAACAACATCACTGTCTAAATCTAAACTCAGCTCACTTTTCCGACCAATATTTTCATTTTTGTCACTATCATCTTCCAGACTATTAGATGTATTGCTGTTCATTTCTGATTCTGTCCTGGCTCTGTATGCTGCATCCTCTGCAATTTTGCCAAGATTTAACAATGACTTGGCCACCAGTTCATCGTAATTATCATACTCATCATTATTGTTATCGTCTTTTTCTGTGTCTTGCATTATTCGAGTATTGTGACAATTCATTTGATGGTCTTCTGCATAAAAAACAGAAACAAAGAAAGAAACAAAGAAAGAAAGAAAAAGGAAAAGAAAAGAAAAAAGTGGCTACAATTGGAACTGTTGTTGCAATCGCACGGACAGAAAACAAACTGCATGTCAAATATTGTTAATCATACAGCAATTCTAGAACACTATGGCTGACCCATTTGAACTGAATTCTCTTTAGTCCATAGGGCTATTTTTGTTTATTTGCTATTCACATGAATTTCTTTCACAGAACTGATAAGAAAAAGGCAATCAAAATGCTAATTACTACTACTGCTAAATGTTATGGCATAAATACTTATGTTTCTCCTTTCACTTCTATATTCACAGTTTTATGGGATTTATTACAATCACATTATTCAGATGACATAATTGTCTATGTTTCCAACTTTTCTCACTCCCGTATTTCCTGTAAATATGGTAGATGGCAAAGGAGTGAGTACTACTGGTTTATTCTCTTACTGATGAATGCCATTCAGCAAAAGAGAAAGAGTATACTCCAAGAAGGAAAATGTCACTTTTTTAACACCATACACACCATTAAAACTAGTTAACCAATAACTACACACAAAGATTAAAATGGCATTTTACTTAGCGGATCCATCAGTAAAATCAAAATCTCTCAGTTCAACTGTGGAAAAGTTAAGAATTTTAAAAGAGTTGTTACATGAAAGGAAGATAGAAGGAATTATATGCACAATATAATTTGTAAATTATAAGTAAATATGCTAGCCCAAATTTTATGGTCATATATGTATGATAGGGCTGTTATTTACTGTTCTGTGCACTGTGACAAAATGGTACAGTTATCACATTTTACTCAGCTTTGTTCCAGTAACTGTTGAATAACAGAGGGAGAGCTTAATAAGATGGAGCCAATGTGAGGTCCCGAGGGGGAGATTCATCTCACCTAACTTTAGACATGAGCAAGGCAGGCATCTACATCTGAGTAAACTATTCCATGGTTCCGTCCTTAGTCAGTAAGAGAAGCAGACACTTTGTGGACACAGCCCACCTGATCTGATTAAGATATCTTCTTGAGAATAAAACTAATAACCACTAGAAGTGCCTGTTTCTCTTCATTGACAACAAAGGGACTCAGACTTGATGCCCACCTTAAAGATACCCATACTCAGTCAGATGAGTATCATCCAGAGAGCATCTTCTGGTATCTCATGTTCACTCAGAAGTTATGTCATTCTTAGACCCAGTCTTAACACACACATTCATCATTACCGAGTAATGAACGTTGCATAACTTATATTTTGATAATTGGCTACTCAAGCTGTATTTTGACATTTTGCATCACTGGAAAAGAAAGTTCCTTGATCTGTCATTACAGTGAGATGCTAGGCCAGTTTTTCATCTGGTGCAAACTGAAAGAAACCAGTAGAGCTAGGATAATTAACACCTGCTCAAGAGCTAGTCCATCAACTTCTGATAGCATGTTTTCAGCTTAGATGTATTTTCAACACTAGTACACCTAAACACACAGCAATTTCTAAAGTGTGACTCATGTTTTGGTTAAAAAAAACCAAAGTGGGAAATTTCAGGTAGTAGGTGGCTTGTACACTAATATTTTGGTAATAGGAAATAGCGTTTGATAAAAATAGTTTGTGTGTCAGTAGACAAGATAATAAATCAGAGTTGTAAATACAAAGCTCAACAGCACAATAATTAATATTTCAGCCACAAGATAGTATTTCTTCTACACAGTGGTTAGGGATCCTGGGATGATAGTAGGCTGTAGTTAAGCAGCAGAACTGGTTGATGACTAGGCTAGCTAGGAAAAAATTGTTCTAATGGTAAAATATTATATCTTACATATTATCTGCTTGAATACAGAGGAAAGATAATTAATAAGGAACATTGTATGGTATTTTTACAACACAAAATATTACAAGTCAGTAGTGGGTTATCTGTTTATCATAAAAGGTGGTTTTATTTTAGTTGCTATGTTTTTCAAGATCATCATAATTCACATTTATGTTTCAGTGCCACAAAAATTAAGGGTATCAGAGTATCACATTTTCAGTGTGCAAGTAAGGATTGCCACTTCCACTTCCTATTTGAAAAATGTTCATCTTGAATAACTGCATAGAAGAAGGCAGTGAAGGATTACTGGATAATTATTTTGTGCCATTTGAAAAGCAAATACGCTACTAATAATTTTCTAAAGTAAAATGTACAAACGAGTCCCACATTAATTGAAATATTAAGGATTAAACCTGATGCCAAGGAGATTGTTCAGTAGAAACTGAGGCTTCTGTGGGGCGCTTCTTGTAACTACACTGATGGGCAGTCAGATGCAGCAAAGGGACATCAAAGTAATTAAAGAAGCAGTGAGCCATAGCTCCAAAATTGCCAGTGCCTTCAAGTTTAGGATGAGGTATCAACAAACACTGGTGAAATCAGTCCAAATCTACCTGTAATACGATATTGAAATACAAAGTAGAAAAAAAAAAGTTTTCTCAAGTCATCCTGAGAACTGCTCAGGTATGCAGTGACTATTCCAGGCCAACTTTAGAAATGTGAAAAGTTTCAGGGATTGTTTCTTAAAAAGGGGGATTGTGTTTGCAAATGATCACCAAAGGGAGGAATATAATACCTTGCCTCCACAAGTGAAAAGTTAAAATATGAATCATGTACTGTATGAGAGAAGACATCTAAATTCCTTTTGAGTAGGGAAGCTGGGTGAAAGCTGTAACTACAGTATTTTTTATTTTATTTGTTTGGCTATATCCTTTTCTGGTCTCCCATCCATTCAATCATAAAATGAAGAAGAAAAAGGTAGTGGAAGAGAAGAAAGTGTAAAGCATTAATCCCAGATGAGAGAGGCGGGAAAGAAAAATATTAAAATTAAGATTCATTTCTTGTATTTTAATTTTTGTCCTTTTTTTTCATCTCCCTTCTTTAACAACTATTTTACTCATGTCTCTTATCTTCATGCAGCAGTTAATTTTAATGAGAAGGATATTTATGTATGCCATGTCATCTCCTCAGTAACAGTGGGATTCTAAGCTTGCTCCGGTGAGGCACCTGTATAATCTGTTTACCAATATGAAATTTTAAATGCTGAATCAGTTTGCGTATTAGTTAAGGGTCTTCTGGGAAGTATGTTACCCTAGCAGCTCCATGTGAACTGTATGCCTCTTCTTTGATTCAGCTCTGTAAAATCTAATCTTGCTTTCATTTCACATTTCTGTGATTCCTTAGATTTGGTCTTTAACTCATTAACTACCTTTAGACTGTGCTGTTTAATGGTTGTCTGTTAAATGACTGCAAAACCCAGAGACTTACTCTACCTCTTGCATAAGTTTTGGAACCAGTGATGCAAACTGAAGGTTTTTATTTTGTGAAGAGACTGAGTTTGTCTCACAAAGATAGAAGTTAGCCAGTTTCAGTGAAGAATGTACGAAGTTATATCCTTTTTATGTTAACTTTAGGGTTGTATGGACAAAGAATACACAACACAGTTTAAAAAGAATATCAGATTATTCTAGCCCTCATCCACACAAAACCATGACAATTTAGATATTCTTGATGGTAAAGTTTCTCTTTTTAAGTCCTAGCAGATATAACAAGTGGCAGGAGGAAATTAAAGTGGAGTAGTGTAGAATAGCTAAAAAGAGCTGGAAGCCTTTAGCCATTTCAACAGAAGTGCACTTGTATTGCACTAAAAAAAGTGAATAACTTGATTTCCTCTCGCACCTTTCATCCAAGGATCTCAAAGCACTTTACAAACATTACTTTAAAAAGCCTCACAACACCCCTGTGAGGTAGGTATTTTAACCCCATTTTACAGATGGGAAATTGAGACACAGAGAAGTTGAGTGACTCTTTCCATGTCATACCAGGAGTCATGGGAGAATAAGGATTATAGCCTCTACATCCTTGACTGTTTCCTCCTTTTGTTCCTATCACATCCAAATTTAAGCAATTTTTTTGTCAGAAGAAATGGCTTGCTGGTTTTAGTGTAGGGAGTCATGCAAAACAGCACCTTTCTTTTGAAAAGGAAAATATACAACATTTAGATTGAGAGATTCTGCAGAGAGAGGCAATGATACTTCAGAAATGGCAGCTACATTCCTACCAAAGGACAGACTTCAGAAACAAGACTTTCCAGATCTGTGGTCCATGTATGAAATTACTCACTTTCTTCCAAGCATGGGAAAATATGATGGCTAAGAAGCTGAACCTACATGTGGTCACATAGGCTTCCTGCCCAGATGGATGGTTTCATTATCCAGGCAGCATTTCCTGATTCAAAACTCCTGTTTCAAAAACTTCACTGCTCTTGCCACTGCTACTTGTCAATTCCTATGTGCTTAGCACATGATACTACTGCATCACCATTCTTCTCCCTTTAAGCTGTAATGTGAAGTACATGCACACGTCTCCACATTACAGTCTCTGATAGCTGGCCTATGAGAAATATTTAGCAAGACAGTGTTGGCACAAATGAATCCCAAATCTTAGAAAGTTACAGCATGATATGGGGAGGGGGATTGTTTGTGCACTGCCTTCTTGGGAAAAATCTTGTGAGTAAGGAAACTGAAGAGGTGGAAAACTCAGTGAAAACTCAACTTCTCCATTCCACGTGGAAGAAACAGAGGACATGTGTAACTCTCCAAGGACCTAGGCAAGGCCTCCTGAAAGTCTAAATACTCCTCCTGACATGGGATTTGGATTAGAACCCAAGCATTTGAATATGCCAATTTCAGGGCTGCACTGAACTCTGAAGTTGACCACATGCATGAAGAATCCTTTCTTCATCTCTTGCAAAATTTCCTGAAGTTCTTTTACACTGGAAGTGCTATAGGTAAAGACCCAAGCAATTTGGTTTTTATAACAATTGTTTTCCTTTAGGGACCTTATATAAGGTCCTTAATGAAAGTCAAAAGAAAAAGATAACTGTTCACTTAGTTAATTAATTCTCTCCAGCTATTCCATTATATTCCATTTTTCTTTCACTTCTGCCCCTCATCCTGCTACAACTACTTACAATAGTTATAATACTGGAACTTACTGTTTACATTCTCCTACAATTATAGTATTCAACTAATAACCAATGCTCAAAATAAAATAAATGGAGAGTAGAAGTCATGAAGCATGGCAAGGAAGTTCTGAGCTGAAGAACACAGCACATCACAGTAAGAGTCAGTATTATAAATTAATAGTGAAGACTACAGTAGAGCAAGCCCATACAGACTTTTAAATATGGACAATTTTCCGCCTTAAGTATCTTTTAATTTTTTTTTTCCTGTTAGGTTTTGATCTTTTCATTTTCTACAGATTCCACATTTTATCTGGTTTTGCTCACTGAAAAATTAAGTACTACTTTTTTTTTCCCCACTTTTCCCTAAGGACCAAAAGGGATCCTCACAGATCTGAATTTCTTTCCTATTGTGGAGTGATTACTAAAACATAAAGACTAACTCATAAAGATATTCTTTTTTTATTCATCTTCTTGCCATTTAAACACATTTTTAAAAGAATATTAATAAATTATATTGTATAAAAGCATTTAGAATATTTAGGTTTCTGTACAAATCAGTGTATTCTTGTCTAAAGGCAGAGGTGGTTTACATAACCAATGCCCCAAAATAATTTTTTTTTTTTTTTTTTGCTTATGCCACTCATATGACCTATTACTATGCAACTGCTTATGTCACACACGCATGAATAGCATCCTGATCTACAAATGTTCACATAAAATATTGGTAGAATATGGATGTTCTTACTTGGGCTATTCCTATTAATATAAAGACAGAGAGAATCAGGTAATACAGAGCAATGTACTTTTAAGACTTATGTCATTTGTTATTCATCCATGTTTTCCCACTCCAAATTCCTATGAGCTACTTGTATCAGTACAGTTTTGGAAAAGGATCTGAGGATATCTGACAGCTCCTCTGACAAGATCATGACTGAGGTAATTTTGCTTTAAGTGCCAGACTGCAAGAGCTTCTTAAAGGTTATCTAGGTTCTGACTCAAGCCAATGTGTTTAAGATTTTGTCATTTCACCACAAGATACTGCTTGCCTTTCCTTGATCTTAAGAGATTGTCACATGCCATTGACAGTGCACAGGTGCCATGGAATCATGCAGCAGCTGAGGCTGGAAGGGACCTCGGGAGGCCAACACCTGCTCAAAAGAAGTGCCAGCTTAGAGCAATTATCAGGGCCCTGTTCTGCCAGTTCCGCTTAAAGGTCTTCCAGGATAGAGGTACCACAGCATCTCTGGGAAATCTATTCCAGTGTTTGACCACTCTCGTGGTAAGAAGTTCATTCTTATTTCTAAATGGATTTTTTTTTTTTTTACAACTTGTATCTTTTCTCTTATTCTTATGCTACACACTTACATCTTCTCTCCACATAAGTAGCTGAAGACAAGCCTAAGTTCTCCCCTTAGCTTTTTTGTCCTTGAGTAACCAAACTGGGCTTTTTTCAGGGTTTCTGCACATCATGTGGTCCAGTTCTTTAATCATCCTGGTTGTTCATCACTGGACTCCAATATTTCAAGACTTTCTTATGCTGATGAGCCCAAAACTGGACCTATTGCTCCACATACAGAAGTTTAAGTGCTGCATAAAATGGCATAATAATTTCTTTTGATTTCTATTTCTCAAGTCTTTTCATCCTGACAGCCAAACGTTATTTCCAAAAGTCAAAAGGCAATGAATTTTCTGGGAATTATCTTTTTTTCCTCCACCACAGAGACAGCAGAAAATACTTTTTGGTTACCTTTAAGTAGGAAAGGTCCCTGGCTGGTATGAAGCCCGTTTGTTTGGTTTGCAGTATCTGCAATATTTGGTATGCAGGCACATGTTTAGGTTCAAGAAGGAACTTACTGAGATTATCTGTGAACAGAAGTGGATATGCTGGGTTTGCAAGGGCAGTACAATTTAGCCAGTCACTCCCACCTGGTCCACACTTCTTCGTGAATCAGGTTCAGGCAGCTCTTAATTGTTTTCACTTGACTTCTGTCTGGGCAGATAATGAGATGTCTTTAGCTGATGACTGGTATTCATTTCATCCTACTTTTTCTCCCCAGGAAGTCTATATAAGAGAGGCGAGATATTCTGTCTCATAGCCTTATAATGATTCAGTGGAGTTTGGCAGTTTCTTGCTTTCTCTCAGGTTTCCACAGCTCAGCAGGGCAGCAGGCAATGAGGAAGCCAAAGCTATTCTCCAGATACTGGGATACAGCAGGAAGACAGCAGGGGAGCAGAGGACCAGCTGCACCGATGGCAGAACACCCACTCAGAGAGCTCTTGGTATGGAGCTTCTCATGGGGCTATTCCTAAGACTGCTCTGGAGACAGTGACTTGTGCCTACATCCCCATATTCATTGCTTTACAAAGAGTGCAGCCTGAAGAACACATTTTCAGTTTATAAAGCAGTATTTTCTTTCTCACACACAATTCTCTGAGAAGACGGGTTGGAATCTTTAGTATAGGGATACATCATCTCTTTTTACTGGTTTTGTTTTAGTTCAGATCCCTGACTCAGTGTCAGATGTCCATATTGAACATGTCTCCATATGAACTACACATAGATTCCACTTACAGGCAATGGACAAAAACACGCATCCTGGGATTTGATTTTTCATCCTAACCTAGGTATCTATAGTAGATTGGCTGAATTATCCCCTAAAACTGACTATTTCTCCTGACTGGTTTTCAGTTAAACTGATGGGGTGAATCCTATCCCTATTGCTTTTACTCAAAAGTTTCAAGTTGATCCTTGCTGAATTTCAATTGTATCTCTAGTATGACACAGTAGGAACTGCAGGGAGGAAGGAATGAGGAGCTACGCAAAAGGAGTAGCTTTAGGTTGTGGATAGACGAAGATCTACCAAGAAAGCCTGGTGTGGATGGGATAATACAGATGCTTTATACGGTATATATGCTTATGACTGCATGATTTACATGGAGAGAACTATATCTTATTGGATGTGTTTGGTCTCCATTATAAGCTTAATTACTTTTTAATAGTTGTGTTTGATTATCAAAGAAAGCCTTTTTGTGCTTTGGTAACAAACCGACCTGACTGGCAGAAGGGACAGAGGCACATATCACTACCATTCCAGACGATGAAAGAACTGCTAAATATGGTATCATTGAAATTTCTTCTTCCTGTATCTCTTTCTATCCCCTCAATGAGTTCAGTGCCAAAGAATCTGGAAAGACAAAGACATCTATGTGCACAAGTGCCAGACTTTACTTCATCTGAAATGTAAAGCTTTTAGTTAGAGTGTTTGTTCCTTTATTTTTATCCCTTCATCTAACTTTTTAATCTACATTTGTCTCATTCCCTACGTTTTCATGACAGGGAAAGCTGAGTAAGAATCCATAGTATAAGGAGAAAGTAAATACAAAGGATTCTTTACGTCTTTGGTTACAACCATCTATTATTAATATTCTGTTCTGTTCCTATTAATTACGGACAGAACAATAAAAGAAGAAGTGGAATGTTATTGTTCATGCCTCTATACTCTTAGTGGGGCCCTGGCACGATTTTGACTTGAGTGACTTAGCAGCTCTCCAGCAGTGCCCAGATTCAGTGAAAAGGTGCTGGTTAGGGACCACTCCCAAGGAGTTTGAATGTGGTGAACCTGTTTTGGAAGGTAAAAGATTAGCTGTATATGCACCCAAATCATGCAACAGTTGAACTCAGCATTAAATGAGTGGACTACGGTCTGTTTTATTCACCCACATAGATGTAGTCATTGATTAATGTGACTGAAGACACAGAGGCAGGAAAATCCGTAAGCTGGGATCACTGGAAAACACACTTCAGAAGGAATGAGTAAGGCCAAGGTGAACCACTTACCATGGTTCACACCATGTGTACTGGGTTTGCATGGCAAGGTTTTGGAAGCAGGGGGCTACAGAGGTGGCTTCTCTGAGAAGCTGCCAGCAACTTCTCCCATGTTCAGCAGAGCCAATGCCAGCCAGCTCCACAGTGGACCCACTGCTGGCAAAGGCCGAGCCCATCAACGATGGTAGGAACACCTCTGTGGAGGCGTTTTTAAGAAGGAAAAAGAAAAGTTATTGGGCAGAAGTAATTGCAGACAGAGAAGTGGAGTGAGAATATGTGAGAGGAACAGCTCTGCAGACACCAAGGCCAGTGAAGAAGGAGGGCAGGAGGTGCTCCAGGCACTGGAGCCGAGATTCCCCTGCAGCCCATGGTGCAGCCCATGGAGGACCTCATGTCTGAGCAAATGGATGCTTGAAGGAGGCTGTGACCCCATGGGAAGGCTGCACTGGAACAGGCCCGTGGCAGGATCTGCGGCCCTGTGGAGAGAGGAGCCTATACTGGAGCAAGTTTGCTGGCAGGACTTGTGACCCCATGGAGGACCCACACTGGAGGAGTCTGCTCCTGAAGGGCTGCACCCTGTAGAAAGGGACCCATGCTGCAAGAGTGTGAAGAACTGAAACCCATGGGAAAGACTCACACTGAAGTTCATGGAGGACTGTCTCCCATGGGAGGGACCCCATGCTGGAGTAGGGGAAGGACTCCTTTCCCTGAGGAGGAAGCAGCAGCAGAAACAACCTGTGATGAATTGCCTGTAATCCTCATTCTTTGTCTCCCTGCACCCCTGGAGAGAGGAGGCAGAGCCTGGAAAAGAGGCTTTATTTTGCTTCTCATTATCCTACTCTGTTTTTCATTGGTAAATTCAATTAATTTCCCCAAGTTGACTCTGTTCTGCCTGTGATGGCAACTGGTGAGTTATCTCTCCCTGACTTAATCTCAGCTCAGGAGGGGAATGATAAGAGTGGCTTTGGTGGGCACCTGACATCTAGCCAGGGTCAGCCCAGCACACACTCCAGTCCGCCAAGTACACATATACAGTGGACCTCAAAAAAGAGAAAATGGTGACTCAATGGTGCAGCTAGCTCTTAGCTAGCTACAAAGAGTCTTCAGTACCTTCTGTTTATTTGTCATCTATGTGTACAGATGGCCTATGTGACTGCAAGTGTGTAAGAATGAGAGTAGAGTACCAGACGTGTCAAATGCAGGAAGGGTATGCTACAGTACCAGATATAGAACACCTTTTTATGTCACTATGGCATTTGCAAAGGTATTTCCACTGAGGCTTTTCCAAGTAACTGTCCACCTAAAGACAGAGTGCTCCCATTTTAGAAACTGAGGGATTTCACACTGCTGTTCAGATCTGCACTGGAATATCTGTCCCAGTGATGAAAGCTTGCATCTCTTAAAAGGAGAGCATTTACTGGACAAATGTAACAACTTACATATTTACATACATTTCTATACATTTCCAACTAAATATGTACCTACTAGCTATGATGGCAGTGGCTTTGTTGCCAGTCTCCCAGTGCCTAAATTGAGTAGAGCAGCACAGCCTCAGCGCATGGCATCTGTGCTGAAAATAACTATACTCACAGAAACAACAAGCAACAAAGAAAATCAATCAAATAACCACAACAGCCAGTTTTCCAAAACACACACACGAAGATACAGAAACAATTGTAGACCATACAAAACTAAAACCTGAGTCTGGTCTCAGGATGCTTCCGTCTAGAAATTATTTTGCTGGAGTTCACTGGTGAAAGTAATGTACATGAGATGAAGTCAATACCTTTACTTCTGCCTGAAATTATTTCTGTTTTTATTTTTTTCATTTTCACATATTGTTCCCTTTCAATTACCTTTTGTGTGATTATTTTTAGGTTCTAGTCTCATTAACTTGATTTTCTGTGCTCTAAACTATCTGAGCTATTTAGGAGCCAATGGAATTAACCTATCCAACGTGAACTTTTCCCCTCTGTTCCTTTGTATCTGGTGCTGCATTATGTTTTATGACTTAAAATGAATTTATTAAATGGAACTGCATCAAATCCATTCCTAAAACTCAGATAAACTGTGTACATTATTTCCACACTGCCTATCTTCTCAATGATGTGCCATTTGCAGATTTCAAGCAAAACACATACTTGCCAGAGGACAGTTATTCTTCCCTTAATAAATACGTTGCTATTACTTTTAGTTATGCATTTTTTAAACAGTTAGTAATTTTGGCTCATTGCTGTTTGTATCTTATCCAGACATCAAGTTTAAAAATCCTTGTTTTCAATATTATAAAAAGTCTCAGAGAGTCTCAACATATTGGATGGGGTTCTAAAAGTGCTCTGCATGTGTCTAGTTCTGATTCTACTAATGACAATGATAAAGATTTCTATCATTAACATAAAAAGGCATAGTAAGTTACTTCACATCATTAACTATAGGAAAATGCTCACATATAACTAGGGAGGAGAAAATATAACAGAAAAAACTGCCCTGCATTGCCTGTGGGTGTGGGTATTTTGTCTAGCCCTGGTCTTCCATCTTAAAGTCTTTTAACTGCTAATTTAAAGATTCCACATAATGCAGATTCTTTACTGCAGCTTTCACATCTGTCATTTCCTGCTGTCCATGAAGGAATCCTAACAGCATATTTCACTTACTCTCTGCAGTACTCCCATGCTGACCTCCTAAGTGGTTTTTTACGTCTTTCTGCATTTTTCTTTCCTGCAAAAGCCCTGTCATCCCTTTTACATTTGGAACTTATTGTTTCCATTTCTGTGTCCAAAGACCCTCCAGCCACTGAATTGAATTTGTCCTTAAACTCATACCATATCCTTAATGGGGATTTCAACATTAATCACTTAAAAAAAGTCGTATGAATAGCAGCAGTAATTTCTAAAACACTTTCAGATTAGACTTCTCATGTGGCATGTTGTATAGAAAGGAAGAGTCGTATTTCTATTTTTCCTGGTGATACAGCTACATCTCTACTCATCTGTGCCTTAAACCTGAGAGACACCTTAACACTGATCAACTGTTCAAGGCTTTGCTTCGGTGTATACTGAAACAGCTCCGGCCTTACAAAACTCTCCACCTATCTGCTATTTATGCACTGAAAGATGCTAGACACTGGGTCTTTTCATACATAAGTTCCCAGAGAAACCTAATCCAACAGGTATGCTCTAATGCACACTTGGAAGAAAAAGGCTTCCCATGAAGTGTTTTGATTGGCTTGCTTAATTTGTAGCCAGGGAAGAACGGCCTGTTTCCTTCTTCATTTCCCCTGCTCATCCCCACCTGCCCATCGCCCAGGTTTATACACACATTGTTTAGTGGGTCACTCACTAAAGAACCAGAGGACTAAGAGTATAAGCTCTCATGGTTTATGTGGATTTCATACCATATTTTGCAAAAACATTTGCTAGTCACCACAATAAAAGCTAGACTGGATTCAAGCTCCATTAGGAAGCAGAAAACACAAGAGTAGAGTAAGACCCATACTTTTTTTTTTTTCATGCTATTTGGTCATGCAAAAATATAATGCCTTTATTGTAGGTATTATAGAAGGACACCTGCCTTGAAGAGAGAAATACAGTGTCTGTTCCCTGTGCCCAGGACTGATTTTGTAGGCTAATAAGAAGTCAAGCCATAAGATGGTTACAGGGTCCTTGGAGCAAAGACAGAACTCAGCATGGCCCACTTTCTCAGGGGAATGACACCCTTTGGTCTATGGCAGTTCTTGACTTTTTTTTCTAGGGTGTGACAGAGCTCCATCAGAATGTGTAAGAGCATTCCCTATGCAAAGCAGTCACTGGTCTAGTCTCCAACCTTCTGTGTTAGGGCATTGAAACCTGGCATCACCTGTCACACTTAACTCAGCCACCTGCATTACAGATAGGGGCAGAATTTTCATTCCATTCTATTGTGAAACATCTATTTCACTCCACAAATGTAACAGGATCCTTGGCTCCTACGACAGGATTCCAGTTTCTATTTATCTGAAAGTTGTCCTTTTTGGCTGTATTTTCAGGGAAGGACATTCACAGACTGTGCTCACTAGATAATAAAAACCACTACTATAAACTTTAGTATACTTTTTGTAAGTCCAACTTCAGCCCTATTCCTAATAGGGAATAACAGTCATTCCTAATAATGATCTGTTATTCTCTATTTCCACTATTACATTTTAAAATATATTTTTCTCTTAATGATCTGAGGGCAAAGTTTTATTCAAAACACTGCAATAAAAGAAGAAACAATTTTTAACTTTCCACTAGATGCCAGCCTTTAAAGTTGAACAATGTTTTAATTATTGAAGATGAGAGAATGACAGTATTCTGCAAAAGCTTCAGCCCAGCTCTTTATAGGGTGTCCAAGAAACTGTTTAGCAGATGTATCTTGTTTATACAGAACTTCTATAATAAGTGGAGGGAGTCAGTCAAACAATAGATTTGATACAATAGAAATCAGAAGAAAAGCAGTTGCACAGCTTGCCCTAAAGTATATATGACAAGTAAGGAATCTCACCACATATGCTTTGTAATGACAGAACCCTAGTGTGACATGGGCCTGCATAGCTTTGCAAACACTCCTGTGTTAGGTGACTGGAAGTGTTCATGACACACAGACCTTGCCCTTGTTCTGTCAGTAATCCATGTCTGTGGGTCACAAGGAAGAAAACCCCTGCTTGATTTGTCTGGTTTTGTAATTGTAAGCTCAGGTCTCCTGCGGCGTTCCTTTAATGTCACAGCAATACTAGTACTCACCCTTCCTGTATACTAGTATAGCCTGCAAAATTAAGCTTTTAGGATGACAGAACTATCAGACGATGAGTTCACCTAATAAACCCCCACTAAGTCGTGAGTTGTCAATCCCATTAACTTTCTCTGACAGAGCCACCACAAATTTTTGCTAAAGCAATAATATTTACTGCACACAGCATATAATAGCTGCCACAGTTTCCATGTGGTGGTATGGATACTTGACATGCTTAATGTTAGTGACTGTTTTCAGCACTTTTACTTTCTGCATGAAGCCTTAATGTACCACATAATTCTGAGGATTTCAACAACAGTGACCAAACCAAGCCTCCTTTACGTGGTTTCTTTCCTATCATTAATTTTCTTTGTATTCTGCTAAATGACTTGGCCTTCCTTGCTGTCCAGCTCACTAATTGTAGCCCGCAGAGTCTACTCTCAAGAAAAAAATCTGCAGAATATGTTAATTTACAGAAGGGCAAGCGTTTCTTATGGTAAAAAAGGACTATGTCATATGTGAAGTTAGGGACAAAATAACAAACCTCAATTGTTTTGAGACTTTTAAAATAAGGAAGAAATGCTTCCATAATACTAAAGTATTCAAGATTACATATATATGTTCATTACACATCAATGCTTTTGTTTCAAAAGAATTCTTTGTTAGGTTTATATATTTCAGTTAAACAAAATTTCTGTGACTTGAGGCATTTGCTAGGACTGCAAATTTGATTTGTGAAAATTGACATGGACCAGAAGAAATTATCAATCCAGTCCGCAATTTTATTTCATTTTAGTATCTCCTGGAGGAGCTCTAGTAGGGCGCAGTTAACTCTCACAGTTACCAAATAAAGTTCTCTGCTTTTCAGGGTGAAAAGTTACCATTTGTGTTCACTCTTTTAGGACAAACACTGTAAGCCCAGTGGGAACTGTGAATTAATAAAGTCATCAAAATTGCTCTTATAGCTGCACTCTAAACACAAGAGGAAAAACAGGAATGTCTAATACTGACCAAGCAAAAGTTATTTTAAAGAATCATTACATCTGTAGTGTCAAGAAGGATTCACAGAGTCTGTGGTCACTGTGTAAGGTGCAGTACAGTGTGGGCAATGGACCCTTTGAAGTAGTAGTGAGAAAGACAAAGGAATTCAAAGAGAGATCATGAAGAGTTCAGTTCTGTACAACCCCTGAATATGTTTCTAAAATTGACATATTCTAGATGTGAGATTTTCTACAACAATGTCAGGTCATTTACAAATATGGATGCAAAGAGCTGCTATATAACTGAGTTAACTATTGGTTCTTTAAAGCACTATATCATATAACCCACTGGCTTCTTGGCACAGTTGTGCCAAAACCAGGAGATCACTGGCAATGAACAGGTTACAGAGAGTCTAAATGAGGACAGAGCTACAGCTCTAAGACTACAGCACTTTAATTTCTTCTCCAATCCAATTTCTTCTCCAATTCCAGAGAGAATTAATTTTACTGTAAGATCTTGCCAGACAACAAATGAAATGGGAAAAATCAAGGATCCACTCAGCATTTTTCTGCAGACAGAAGGATGCAATGGAAATGCAGAAAAGGCAGCCTCTTCTTGAGGACTGCAATCTGTGAGAACCCAAAGCAGCACTGCTGAGACATGGTTCCTTTCCAGACCTACTGCTCTGGCAAGACTGGAGAAAGCTTTGGTCACAGATAAGCCCTGAAACAATCTGACAGTACAATGGGCCCAACATCTCATGTTCAGCTAACACTGAAGGAAAGGGTTAGTGTATTAAAAATACAAGCAAGCAGTCCCATGCCATGCAAAACAGTTTCAGAATAAAGCAACACTGAAATCAGATGTGGTGCTGAATGTGTTCCTTGATGCTTTTATTAAGGTCTTCAGTTCAGACCCTGAACTCTTTAAGCATCCCAATGTCCTCTACAGAATTTCTGCTTACATCAACCAAAGTTGTGTATGACAGAGATCTATAAACTGTCCCATCAAAGGTGAATAATTACTTTACACTGCAGAAAGCTATAATTGAATCATCTGCTCTTGAAGGATCAGATATTTCACATTATCATTTAAGGCCTTTTATTTGTAGGAAGGGAGTTAAATATGTAAACCTCTACACGAGGATGATACTTAAGTACATTCCTAATTTTAAATGTGGAAGTTAAGATGAAGAGGGCTATATAAGTTTCTAGACATAGCCCAGAAGGTTTACTGAGCTTCTGAGCTAAACATTCAAATAGAAGGAAGTCTTCTAACACAGTTCTTCAAAGGGAGGAAAAGTTAGGGATGACATGTGCAACACACCACCTCACATAAATGGAACTCTACTGACAGAAAGCTATTCTTGATTTGTCTTGATGCAAACAAGCTCAGTATCAGACCCAATCTTACTACAGAGAATTAGAAAATAATGTTTAAATAATGCTGTTTAATGAGTTTAAATTGTCTATGTATCGTAAAGACTTTGAGCATGGAACACAGAAAAAAGCAAAATTTACTAAACTAACACTTGAGTCATATTTAAGCAATCAACCAACCAACCAACCAACCAACCAGCCAATCACAACACATAACAACATAATAAAAAGATCTGAACTTTTTCCACAAGAACTAGAAGTATCCAGGGGGTATTTACCATTTAGCTGTTTCCCCACCTTACTCCAACAACCTTGAGGTTTCCAGGTCTGAACTACCAGTTACAAACTTTTTAATTGCATTATTTCCAACAAAAATTTTTAGTGAAAATTCTGAGTCTGAATCTCTCAATATGAAATATAAACAGCTAAACAGCAGGGCATGTTGTAATCCATGTTTGCTTCTTCAATGGAAACAGAAGGTATCATAGATTCACAGAATATTCTGAGTTGGAAGGGAACCCCAAGGATCATCGAGTGCAACTCTTCAGGAAATGGCCCATAAAGGGATCAAACACACAACCTTGGTATTATTAGCATCACGCTCTAATCAACTGAGCTGGTCTCAGTATCAATAAAAGTTGTTTTGCTGAGGCTTGACTCAACAACTCCCAGGCTTGAGCACTTGGTAACTAGACCAAAAAGACAACTTTAAACTTTTTATCCAGAGGAAAAGAATGCAATGGCCAGGATAAATGTCTTCCAGCAGCAACTCTAAGTTTTTTTCTTTTCTTCAGAAATTATTAGGGTGTGAGACACCCTAAGCATACGGTATCTTCTTTTATCAAGGTACAGTACAGCAGTAAAATTTATTAGCAAAGAGTTTAGATCTGCTTTGCATTATGAAAATATCAGGTATTTGTTTAGTCTTCTTAGGCCATGAAAAAGATGTTTTCCCATATACATCGTCCTACGCAGTGAAATTATGCTTTCTGGCATCTTAATTTAAAGCTATAATTTACTTCTCTTAGGTGTTTTGTTTGTGAGGTACACGTGAGTGTAGCTCTCTGCTCTGATTAAGACTGAACACCTACTGTGTTCACCAAATAGATGACCACTTTCCTGCTAACAGTTTTAATAAATGAATATGATTAGTGGTCAGCAGGCTGACAGGTGACCTTGCTAATACAGACAGGTTGTCATCATTTCATCAAGATGTTTACTTTATCAGGAGTGTTTTCAGCAGCATGCACAGCTGGAAAGCTGTGTGCCACCATGCTCCCCATAGCACATGGGCTTCCTTCATCTTTTAGATTGGTGCTTGCATCTCCTTGCTTACAGGACACAAGTGCTTCAGATGCAATCTGCTAAGGGGATCAGGTAGATAGTGGAGGGCACTAACAGTCTTAATAGAGCTGACAGGTAGACTTCACATTTTGAGGGTCTGTCTGTGTTGAGTTCATGCAAATGAAAGAAAAAACAAACATATTATGAGATTTTTAAAAACAATCCTACAATTTAAAAAAATACTGTTAGATTCATTGATCTTAGAGGTCTTTTCCAACCTAAATAATTCTATGATTCTATGAAATATGAAAATAGGTAGAACGTCTATCTCTATGTCCAGTTCCATCTAAACATTCTAATAATTTTTCCTCTTTCAAATATGGTTGGCTAGGGGATAAAGTATTCACGAAGTGGGATAACCATGCATTCTAATTTAAGCTAAGTGAGTCCTATATCTTTCATCTTAACCAGTTATAGCCTTACTTTTACATTTTAAAATAAAATTAACTACATTGACTTGACCTGAGAAACAAATCGAACTTTCTCTATAGCGAATAAATTGAAATATTTGCAACCCTCAAATATTTTTGTATGTTTTTATATTAATTGTTATTTATAGCTAACCTGTGTATGTGTGCTCGTGTATGAACATCACGTAAATGCCTGTGTCTTATTAGAAAAACCTGTACTGTGTCTCCTTTGAATACACATTGCTATCTGTCGTTCGCAGCTATTTTTGAAGTGTATTTCACTTGAAAAAATAGGTGCAATACCAAATATTAGTATACTGGTTATGCAAACTACCTTGAGTTCAATAGAAAATTTAAGGGAGCATCTAAAAGTCTCATAATTCACCTGTTAAGAAACTGCAATAGTTGTTGTAGCATCATCTGTGAAATGGATTTGAATGATGTATTAAATTTCCTTAGGTCTAGAATCAACCAAACTCCTCCTGTTCCTGATTAGAAAATAGCCGGAGTACAAGCATTTTGAATGTCTTCATGTGATATGGACTAAATAGTTACTTGGAACATCTGTTCTGGGAGTTCCTCCAAGGGAGATTTTTTTTAAATAGAAAAGCACTGTGAAACAGTCTTTAGGATCTGACTACCTGAAGCAAGTCCATCTCAGAAGAAGGTACTTTGGTTTGCTTTGCAAATTGAATGCACACTTCAACTGTTAATCCAAAGGTTCTTTGCCATCACAGAGAAGGGGTGCTCCAAAAGCAGCTTTTACTCTCGCTCCTTCCCATTTGTATTTCATTTTACAGGTAGTTTATCATACCGCAGGTCATCTCTATCTGTCCTTTTTTTCCTGGGATAGAAGGGAAATCAGAAAGATTCATCTTTCCTTTAGCAGCTGTGTTGAACATAAGGGCTTCTCAAGTCTCTTTGTAGATAGATGGATAAATACCTGCTCTTCTAAGAGATTCAGATTTAATGGAAATTTAAAGAGGATATGCTAGCCATTGACGGAGAGTTTAAAACTTGAATTTTGGTTCAAAGGATTGTGTACAGAAGTATAACCACAGAATTTAGGACTCATCTAAAAAAGTTTGGTTGTTTTTTTCATTTTAGTTTTAAATTGATATTTTGAGATTTATGAGACTGTTAGGATATATCTGTGTTCTCCAAGTCCTTTAGTTTACCAATGACAAGGCTACAAAGACGTTATTTTCAAAAAGGCTGTGACGGTTTCAGTGAATGCCCAAGTACTTCCAATAAGAACTGTTTACCTACATTATCCGTATATTATCTGTATCCGCTGAGAACCCCATCCAAAATTCCCATTCCTTTAAACAAAAAAGGAATGGGCAATGACACACCAGTGACATACTTGAGTTTCCCAGGATTTACCCTTTTCTACCAGAAAACTGAATCTGACCTAAGAAATGGTAAAATACCTCATGCTTACCCTCCCACCCTCTCCTCTCCCCTCTCTCCATTTCTGCATCTATAGCCCTATCCTATACTTGCTGATGGAATTCTTCTGTCACCAATAGTTACGATTTTAACTGTTTTGTTCACCTAGACTGTAGCTACTTCTGGAAATTTTCTGAACTGCTATCACCTACAGCACTAGTGACAGAAAGTTTTATGAGAACTGTGCAGGCATCCTGGTGACCAGTGGATAATTCTGCATTTTGTTTCTAGGGATAGGAATACTAAGACACATTAAGACTTTCTTCTAAGGTGACTTATAAGGTGGTTTGCTACTGTATTGTAGTGAGCCTTGTAGTGAGCAGCAAGTGATTGAGACAACTAAATTCATAGCTGACAGATCTAATTTTCCATATAGTCAATAGATAAAGGCAAGAGCTGTGTTCAGACCATGTAGTTTAAGAACACCTAATTTTGCACCTTTGTTTTTCTGGAAAATCAGCAGTCCAAATTCCACCAATGCAGGATAAAGTGAAACATTAGTATCCCTACTGGAAACAACAGGAAATAAACCATTTTTAAAAATATGATTTATTGATTAGTTTCCAGACCTCACCAAAACCAAACTGTTATCACTCTCTACTCTTTGGCATAGACATAAGGAACTCCATACTACCTTCCTCATTAATTGCTAGAAACTCTTCCTTGTAAATCATCCCTGCTGAAACTGGGACTGTTGCATACTAATTACTATGTTGATACTCAAAAGGATCATGAAATACTTTTCATATAAAATTCTATTATCACTTTTCTGTTTTTATGAAGAACTTTCCTTAATGACTAATCTTTTAGATAGAACATATATTCATTTATAAATGTACATTTGTGTTGTTACTGGAATAGCATGAGTTCCTAAGAAAAACTTGACCTATATAAATTTTAATTTCAAGAAATATGCAGAGCAGCTAATAGAGGTACCTTTGTAAATTTTTTGCAGTTCTTAACCACAGCCTACTATATATGGAAGGAAAGCAGTCAAAAAACAATGTCAGCCTCTTCACATTGATTAGGACCACTAACTGCATGTGTAACTGTGTTGGAATAAGTAAACCACTGTGTTTCATTATCATAGAAAAATAAACTGAGTATCAAGCCTGCTGGCTTGCCAGAAGCAATTTTCTTGAGCTCTTGAGTTTTGCTCTAGCTTTTTTTTTTTTACCTTTATCATTTTTGATAGTGTAGATTCAAAGTTTTAAACGTCAGCTGAAATCACAGCAGCAGTTGCACCATAATCTAAGCACCAACAAACTCCGTCACCACTATTTGTTAAAGGAACTGCTGGACATCCCGCACTTGCTCATCAAGAGAGCAACAGCAGCTGCACATCAGACTGATCTTACACAGCTTCTCTTCCAGGTTCTGAAACAGCAGAGTTCCCTGCAAAAGGAAATTACTTCCCTCTTGCATCAAACTCATGCAACTTTCAAGACTGACCATTTATTCTCTACCAATTTTGTGGCAAATTCAGGCAATTGAGGAAACGCTACAGATGCAGTATCTGAGAAAACTCTGATAGCCACCCAGCTGGCCGCCATCTCGCCCAAATGGAAAGAATACTTCCAAAGTCTTTCTTTAAGATTTAAGATCTGACCTTACAGAATGCTGAAACAAAAGTCATACAACTTTCATACCTGGTTCCTAAGAGGAATCCAACTGAGGAGTGCTGAAAGCTTTTCTTATATTTTTATTGGTTAGAAAGGTGAATCTACCCAACCAAAAACGTGTTCCCTGGAAATGGGAACAAAATACTTTTTAGATAGCTCATTAATTTTTGCATGATTCCTTCATTTCACCCCAGTGCATTACGATGTCTGTCATCAGCATATGGAGTAAATGGACAGTGATTACATATTTTGAAAGTATTATATAAAGTCCAATATCCCAAAAAAAGAGAAAGTTGAATAGGCTAATCACATTGCTACTGCATTAATTTGGTTACTACCAGTAACCTGTACGTCTAAATGGCATTTATGCCATGGCATGTTAACAAAAATATGTAAATTTTAGAAAGACTTTATCTATGTAAACCTGTCACTCTCTATATTTTAATAGAATCAACTAAAGCACACAGAATTCAAGTCTAAAAGAACCAAAGTATGTTATAATAGTTAATTCTGAATAGTTTCTTGGGGTAGGGAAAAGTATAGGGCAAAATTTTCAAAGGGAAGAGGGCCATTTTTGCTCAGAAAAATTATCTGCAAACTTGTGACAGAATTTATGTGGGCAATTGTTGACATTCTATAAACAGATCTAGCAAATACACTTGCAAATGATCAGTACAGGCACCCAGCTTTAGCTGATGCTTTGCTTGTACCTTTGTGAATATTCTCCTGGTAACTGCATGCATTAATCCACTACTAGGATTACATTTTATGCAAGCATTTTTGGCTCAAACACACCTCCACCCTCCTTGTTTGAAATGTTAGTGCTGGTGTATTAAAAAATATTTGGAAGACAGACTTATTAAAATAAATGTTAAGAGAACACAGTGGGGTATATTTTCAGTGTGGAGCAGAGAGATTTAACTGCATGGCTTCCATTAGCTTTAATGAGAACTGAACAGCTAAATCTTCACACACCACACTAGAAGATTAACCCAGAAAACACACATTGTTTACTTTTTACTAATACTCTGATTATTACCACGTTCTTCCTCCTCCTCCTCTTCTTCCTCCTCTTCTTCTTCCTCCTCCTCTTCATCCTCCACATCTTCACCTTCCTCTTCATCCTCCTCTTCTTCCTCCTCAATCTCCTCTTCTTCTTCTCGATCTATCTCCTCATCATCCTCCTCCTCATCACCTTGCTCCTCATTATCATCAGAATATTCCTCCTCTTCTTCATCCTCTTCCTCTTCTTCCTCTTCCTTTTCATCCATTTCCTCTGTTCCATCAGTCTCATAGCACTCATCTACTGAAGAGTTGTCTGTTTTAACCACAAAGGGTTTTCTTTTGGGAGCTGGTTCTTGGGGTTGCTTATCTTGTGTTTTTCTTTTTTTTGCCAATGGACAGCCATAAACACTGTTCAAAAATAAAAGATGCATATTATTACACTATCCTCCAGATTTCATTTAGTCAGATATTCTAATTCGACATCATGATTAGTTGCTGTTCTCAGAATGCATGTTTTCAAAGTAAAATGTTGTTTAGGCAATGATAACCAAGGGGGAAGACACTTAAAAACCTGTGAAAATGCAAGTGACTATTATTTGCCTGAAAATGTCACACATACATGACAGCGTAACAGTTTCAGAAGTGATACAAATGTGTCTTTTTCCTTCTCATTCTTTTTTCTCTTCTGCATGCTACACTCCTTTCTAAGGCAGATGAATACAGTTAAAAAAATCAGCATCTTGTCCTACCTGTAGCCAGCAGTACAACAATCAAGAAAAAAGCAATGTTTCATAATTTTGCAGTATTCAGTATTTTGATTGTCTGCTGTTATGTTTCAATGATGTTTAAATAATGAAAACCTGATCATATTCTGAATGTTGTTGTTTGTTATTATTATTATAAATAATAACATTAAAAAAAAAAGAATCACTCTTAAATTCTCCACTGTTTTTCTCCATTATATGCTAAAAGGCTGGATAAATGGGAAAACAAGCTCCCCAACACAACCAACGCCAATAATTATCATGGCCAGTGTTGCAAGTGTTCTCATATTAAAAAAATCAAACAATAAACAAAACCTGGTTCAATAAAGGAAGTGAGACTTTAAAAAAAATGAGTATGACTTCCTTATCGATCATTTTAACGCATTCTAATGCATTGTAACAGAAATAGTAATTCAGAGTCCTGGTCTTCTACCAGAGTAGCCACGTGATTCTCAAAGGTCACATAATCTGTATTTGTTGAACCTGATCTCCCTTGTGTAACCTCTATAACCTTCTGTGCAGAGTGACTGCACACACACACTACTTTTTGTTCAAAGAACTCCCTCTTTGAACTTTTTCATTGTGCGACTATAAACATTACTCAAACTACATCAGTTTTTAGTCTTCTTCCTGTGATTAACTAGTTTTGGGATATTTAAACTGTTCTTTACAACCTTTTCTGCATATCTACTAATAACTTCCCCTTTTACATTATATTCTTTCTCCCTATATCCCAATACACAGAGGATCTCTTATTTTCTTCCACTCTTATAATGCTTCATATTCTGTTGACAGACCAGTGAAAAATGTGGGGCTTCACCACATTTAGTACTACAGATGTGCCCTATGTGGTGTCCTCATAGTCTTGATCTTGGTCGAATTTAATTGCATCCCAGCAGCTATGCATCCCAATTACTTAAACTGCTACTTAGGTAAAAACAATTTTATTTAAGCACCCAATCACTTTATTTAAATGCCTAACTTAGGTATTGTCTTACCTAAATTTCAAACCCCATGTTCACAGTCTGCCTGGCACACACATATCGAATGAACATACAGAGTCACAAAAGATGGTATTCATGGAAACCCTGCCACAGGAGACCTTCTCCATGCAACACGGGCACCTCTCTCTCTCTGTGGGGACAATAGGTGTCTTTAAAGTCTAATCCAGCATGCCTAAAATCAGCTGCCTCCATTAACACTATAGAGAAATACTGCAGAAATTTTAAGTACATCTGTCTAGCCAGATTCCAATGCACCTCACTTGGGAGTAGGGTAGTAGTCCTAGTGGGATACGGATTCCAGACACCAGCATCAAAGTTGAGGCCTAGTGATTGCAGGCTAGAAGGGGAACAGATCCACAACCTCCAGATTCCAGAGCCATGCTCCATCCAGCAGGTCGTATGGCATATTCGGTGGAAAAGCATCCTCTTACAGAAGATGAGCCCCAGTGCGCTTGGAAGCAAGAAACTCTGATGCAACAAGCAAGCAAAAGCCCAAATCTTCACTAATTTTAAGAGCCCTAAAGCTGAAAAATAGGGAGCCCTAAGCTTCTGGTGTTTTCTGTTTGGACTATATTTGTTTCTATCTAAAGACACTTCGAAGTAAAACCTATAAATATAGAAGAAATCCTTGTCCTAGATCACTACCACAGTTCATTGCAAAATGACTGTCCTGCCTCTTGTCCTGTGAGTCCTCCTCTTGGTCAGGACCCAGCTGCCCAGAATCAAGAGGAAATGTAGTACATATTTCCATGGAACACATCTCACATCATCACAGTCAAAGCAGAAACAGGAATTCAATCTCCATCAGTCTGGACACTGCATAAAACCGGGGGCAAAAGGGAAGCACTGTTTCTTGTAGTTCTGACCACTCCAGGTTTATTTTTGTGCTTTCCCTGGCACTATGGGGTTTCAGCAGCTGCCTATTTAAACTCTCCACATGGAGCTCTGAAAGAAGGCAAATGAGTATTTCCTCAGAACTGGAATTTCAGAGTGTGTGTTGTGCCGAGGAAAATGGATGGAAAATTAGGGAGGAAGCTGTTTCATTTAGGTGTCTAACAGAGGCTGCATCCTGGAAAATAAGAGTGGATCACGTCCTGGGGCTCAGGCAGCTTTTAGAAACTTGCATGTCAGTTCAGTAGGATTTAAGAGGACAGGTTAACATTTACTGAATGGCTCTGTCTTGCTTTCTTGGTTTCTGTTCCTTCTCTTTCAGATGCATACTACCCTCACTATAGCTTTTTCAATGCCATTATTTGTTGAATTATATTTTCTCAAAATCCTGATCTTTATTTCCAAAGATGTGAGTAGGCTTACCCCCAGAAATCCCCAGGATTTCTTTTCTTCCTCTTATTATAACCTTCTTAGAACATTGTAAGAGGTAATGATGACACTTTGGGCAGCTCTGAACAAAAAGGGCACCCACAGATGTGCAACTGTGAACATTTTTCCCCACTAGCACTCAAACAAACTCAAATTTTTCGAAGAATCATGGAATGGCTTGGGTTTGGAAGAGACCTTAAAGATTATCTACTTCCAACCCCCCTGCCATGGGCAGGGACACCTTCCACTAGACCTGGTTGCTCAAAGCCCCATACGACCTTGGATACTTTGTCACACTAAAGCCAGAACATTAACTCCATCCTGGCCCAATCTTTTTTCATTTAAGAACAATAAACACTTTCATAGAGTAATGCCCCAAAACAATCTCTTTTGGAATTCACAAAAGTGTGAGAAGTGAGGCAGAGGACAGGGGGATAACAAATACATCTATTTTGGTTTGAACTGTTGTTTAATTTTTGTATTTGACAACTAAGAAAAACTGCATAACTTTTCAGATACAAATTATTGGTCAAAGGTAGAAAGAAATTGTCACTGCCATCTTTTGTCATCTTTAATATTTTTTCATATCTTTATGGTCTTCTATACAATATTTTATAAAGTTTGTGAGAATCTAAGGCATTACTTGGGATTCAGGGCTCCCTGGAAAGTGCATAACTGGCAATGGAAATCAATTCCAGTTAGCTGCCCAATGACTTCGATGCTTTTATAAATCTCATAACTATCAGGAACTCAGCTATTCAAGCAAAGTTGTGAACTTTGACTTTAGTTTATAACTTTATGAATCTATCCTCAGTGTCTTTGCTCATACATTTAAAACTGAGGACACATCAGCAGCTACAAGAAACAAGTATTTGTATATTTTAATGGTTGGGACCAACCGTAAGGCTTGGAAATACATAATTTTTCCAATGAAACGGGTTATGCTAGTTCATAGAATCACAGAATGGTTTGGGTTAGAAGGGAGCTAAAGATCATCTATTCCAACCCCTCTGCTATTGAGAGGGACACCTTCCACTACACCAGATTGCTCAAGGCCTTGTCCAAACTGGCCTTGAACAATTCCAGGGATGGGACATCCACAACCTCCCTGAGTAACCTGTTCCCATACCTCACCACTGTCACAGCAAAGAATTTCTTCCTCATATCCAGCCTAAATTTCTCCTCTTCCAGTTTCTAACCATTACTCCTTCTCCTATCACTAGTTAACTTCAACTCAGCCAAATAAATTTGTACCAGATATTCCACAACCCTGAATCTGGTTTTGTCTGTTCTTGGATGTATACTTGACAAACCATTGCAATGATTTTTCATATAAAACCTTTATAATGCTGGTTCACACTGATTTCCTTCTGCCTTTCAACTGTATACCTCACACAGCTTATATATACACCATGTACTGTAGACTTCATAGACTGAAAGAGTTAAAAAAACCCTCACCATGTGTTTTGGAAACCTGGGAAGCAGGCCACCAGACCTGAAGCCTACTGTTAAACTGCCCTATTTTCTTCTTTTTCTTTCTTAACCTGCTCCACTCTCATCCTTTGTTTCATTAATTTTTCAGCTTCTGCCTCCAGGACACTTCTCTCTGTTTCTGGCATGTTCCCTGTGGTCTCTCCAGTGAGCACACCAAGGGGAAGGCTGCGCTGGCTTCCCAGCAGGCTCTGCCACTGACTTCCCCACATACAGAGATGACAGTCTCTCCCATTGACCCCTTGTTCCTCATATATTTGTGAAAGCTGTTATTGTTTGTCATTACAGCTTCTGCAATTTTCTCTACATTTTCAATTTTGTCTTCTGCGAGCATCCCCTTATTTGGTTATTTTTAGACTTGTTTATCCCTGCTCAGAACATTGACCCCATTGATTTATGTGTCGTGTCTGCCTTTATCCATTCTTTCACTGCTCCCTGTATTTCCCTGGTCAGCTGTGTTTGTCTTATTTTCTCCTCACGCTTCAGCTCTCTTGGCTTTCAGCATGCTATATATTTGGGCTTCCTGAAACACACTTTTGAATATTCTACACTGCTTTGCTGTGTGACTTAATCATCTCTGGTTTTTGGAATCTGTCATGAATAATTCTTGTGGAAAGAATGTTGTTGAATTTCATAGTGATAAGCTCCAAGAGGACATATAGACATTAATAATTAAAGAAATGGAAGAAACAATAGATCATTTTATACTCCTAAGTTAAGAAGATGACTTACGGCATTTTTTTAATTCTCATGCAATTTTTCTCCATTAAAAACTTGGATGATGCTACTCACTGATAAATTCAGTAGGAGCATTGTTCAAGAAATACATATTTCTTGTCTAGAGTTGAACATACTGATTTTTAATATATTTTATTACTAATATAACATTAGTATAATTAGTATGGTTATTATTTCTAATTTATAACAATTAATATATATATTTACATATACATAGCATAGGACCAAAGAAATACAAGGGATTTTCTAAATCAGATTACTGACCAATATTTTTCCCTCCACGATATGCCAACTCACACACCAAAGTTGGAACATGACACCTTTATCTGAAGGAGATTTTCCTCTTAGAGGAAAATGAGAAAATGAGAAAGGGAGGTTATATGACTATTAAGAGTTCAGTCAACTTTAAGGACCTAGTTTGGATAGCGTAATTCTTATGTGCCATGTTTACCAGCATTCTTTATTAATTTGTACCTCTTTTCTATTAAATCTAGTATTTCAGATGCCTCGTGCTATAAGTGAAGAAAAATAAGATGATGCCAATGTTATCCTCTAAATCTGAATAATATTTTTCTTGGACTATTGTTAACTTTTTCTTTCTCAGTAGCAATTTAAAAAAATCTTATGAAGTCTTTTTTCAAACTAAAAAGTGTCCTCAGTAACAGTGTTCTCATTCTTTTTTTTCATGAGAGAATTTAATTTAACAGAAACCAAAACATTTGGTAGGGAATAGGATCTAAAAATTTGCCATACAAACTCCTAATGAAGTTATCAGAAACACTAAATTAAGTACTTCAGTATCTGAAGTGGCTGTGAGGTGGAATTTTATCATATACATCTATATTTAAGATAGCAAATTAGGAACAATACGCTTGGAAGCAAACTTCTGCTTAAGGCTTCAGGCAGAAAGTTCCCAAGGCAGCTATACTTGTGCCACTGGATATTGTTAAGTATTATTTTTGGTTTGGACTAGATAACTTCCAAGTCCAGACCTCCAGATGAAGAGTTTCAGGGTATTTACCAAACAGGCATTTATCAGTTAAGTCCTCTAACAAATCCAGCCTTTTAAGAATGAGCAAATCTAATTAATTTGCATAACACTGCAACGTTTTAAATCACACTCAAGGCAGTGACTACTACCTTGAAAGGGTTGATACTATCAATTGATAGAAGTTGACCAGAAAACATATATTTAGATTCCAGCAAATTCCACAGCTTGAATTTCCTGCACTCCAGAAGGCTGCCCTTCCCAGCAGACTATGCACTATTGTAAAGAAGAGCTAGTAGCTCTGCTGGTGAAGTTGGATCAATGAATTGATAGGAATGAAAGAAGGATAATAAATTCAGAAAAAGAGATTAACTCTAGCCTAGTGATTTGCCTACTCAATTGCAAGAATAAACTCCTTCAGCTGAAGATGATTTTCCATCCATATTTGAACACTGCTTAAAGTATGCCAACTTGCTACAGGAATGAGCAGCAATGGACAGTGATTATTGTAGAGTGGTAAAGTTAAACTTCATGTGGGAAATTACAAATTACTTCTCTAAGCCACACTGGTCAGGAATCTTTTCTACTCCACAAAAGTCCCACATAATGACTGCATCCTCTTCTGGAATATGGGAGGTGTTGAGTCAAACCTTCCCAGGCTGTGAAAGCTAAAGTCCAATCACTAAGCTATAGAAGAGAAAATGGGGAAAGCAACAGGTCAAAGTTCAAGCAAGATATGGAGTTTTGGGGCTTTTACTTTAGAGATGGTTAATTGCAGCCTAGAAGATGGAGCTGGGACACACTGGTTTTGGTGCTTCCAACCAGATGGATTAAAATTCTCTATGCTAGCATCCTATGAATCCCAGTCTCGAAGACTGGCTTACTCAAATCTGCTTTCCAGGAGCCTGCTGGCAACTGAGCCAGAGCCTTGAATATTGTTCTAGAAACAGGCATGCTTCTTGCAACCATTGCACTGCCAAGCACTGTAGCTAGCATCTAAGTCCACTTACAGAATGACTGCCCTAACCCCTATCCTCTCAGTTGGCATTAGGCACTAATCCAGAGTCAGTGCTTTGGAAAATCAGGGTTCCCGTTCATGTTTTACATGCTTAAATATTTTTGGAAAAGTGTGCCCAAATTAATACGCTTTTATCTATTTAAATTATAATTTAAATTAACAAATATCTTTTAAAATACAATAAACTCATCTCTACAGTTTTTCTGTATTTCAGGCTTTCTCATGAGTTTCTGCCTCCGATTAAATAATCAGATTCTTATAAGCAGGAAGTCCTTTTATGTGTGCAGTATCAAAACACAGCATCTTTATTTATTTGTACCAAATAGAACTTTGTGATTTTGCAGTTTAGATATGTATATGTATACAACAGTAACTCGGTTCAGTGAAAACTATTAATTTACCTTAATAGGAACAAGCTACAGTGACAGGAATGAGTGAAATGTAGAACATTCAAACCACTTTTCCTTCTGGATTTGCAAATATTTACTCTTCCACATTATGGAACAGTAAGAAAAATTACAGAAGTGCCCAGAAGTAGGGTGGATCTCAAAGGGCAGAGGAAGAGGATGTGATACTTTCTTCACAGAGTTTTAAAAGCCAACCCTACCCTTTGCACCTCAGAGCCTTTTTAAACATATGAATAGCCATGAATATATCACAGATCTACCCATGTATAGCAATATTTAATTAAATGAACCTTAAAGAAAAACTAGTGTTTAAAACCCAGCACTGCCAAAAGGAGTTAGAAGTAAAAAATAATATGAGATAGAATGATGTGCCAGAAGTAAATGATGGAGCTTGAAACTCAAGTATTTTTCTTTTAGAAATTCAGATATTGAAATATGTATTTTTGAACAAAATAAAGTAGAATAGCTTTGATGTAGTTAATAGAGTCACAGTAAATTAAGTCAAAGCAGGAATCTTTTATTTCATTGGTCCCTATACATCTCCATGTGAAACGTCTCCCCACCACAGTTCACTGAGACTCCAAACGGGTATAACCGAACCCTGTGAGGAACACTGACAAAGTAACCTGCCCTCTGGCTGGTGAGATCATTCCATCCATCACCAAAGCCTCGCTCTTGGGACATGATAACTAAAAGGAAACTAAATTTTGAAATAACTAACCCATTCAAACAAGTTTATTTAATTGGTTGAATACAATAGCTGTTCAGTGAAGAAAAATGAGGCACAGCAATGTATTTCTAAGTGTTGTACAAATACACAGGAAATCTCTGAGCCATGGAGAGCTCATTTAAAGCAAGATATAAAAAATATATGTAACACACCATGAGACTAAAAACTTATATGGCAGCATAGATTAGCTAAGTACATGCCCTGCAGTTGTAGATTATTCAGAAGCATTTATATAAATAAATCAATATAATATCTGATTGCCCCATGACTTATAATGTCATGGATGGGGTTAATCTCTCACCTACCCATGGCTTCTAAAACCTAAGTCTTTACATGTCATGCTAAGCTCCCTTCACAATTCAGGGCAGAGAAACCGGAACATCCTGGGAGGCTATTCATCTTACCTTCCTTACACACTTGGCCTAGCGGCAATAAAGGGAGGTGTTGGTGATTAACTTGTATTTCTACCACTTAGGATTCTGTTAAAAGTGAGACAAGTCCAAGATTTTTTCTCTCTCTTCTTTTTCTTTTTAATTCTGTCCAGATTCCATAAAGACAGTACCTAATAGAACTTTCATATTGAGAAACCCAAAAACCTGTTTCTTTCCTTTCTGCATCTGCTGTATCACATAACATGAATAATTCTCCTCCCTACAGCTTCACAATCTTTTCAAGGCTACCTGTATGTTCCAATGTCAGACAAATGCTGGAGTTTCTAATCTTAGGATGGCAAATACCCAACTTAACTGTGTGTTCAAGCGCCAGACGGCACAATTGATAATGTCTTTTTGCCAGATCTTTGAAGAGTGGGGCGGATCAACAAGTGCAGGATAGTGCACAGGTTTAATGACTCATTGATTCATTAGATGAAATGCATATAATCAAGTTTTGCTAAGTGACTATTGATTCTGTGCACTTTGATGTTGATTTAGATGTAACCCAGACATATAAAAATGGGAACATGCAAAGCCAGTGACCATTTCCGCACTAACTCAAAGAACATTGACTTCTGCACTAAATCAAAATCCTGAGGTCCACATTTGTTTAAAAAAAATATCTAAACTTGAAGAAAAACTTTGGGAAAGAAAACCTCCCATTTTTCTATATAGAGATGAAAATTATATTGGCTACACTGAGTTGAATAAAAGCATCATCTAGAGCTATCGAGGTGTCCAGATTTGTATGTATCCTGTGTTTTCAGCCTCAGTGGTAATGATACCTTTGTTTACAGGTAGAGGGAAGGGAAAATTCCAATTTATTTATTTTTCATGATAATATCATATCATAAAATGGAAGAGTTCACAACTAATCATCACCAATTTGAAAGGATCAGAATATGCTACAAGAATGCATCTATCAGTTACAAAAGATTTTTGCACAGTCACAATGTTTGATCCTTGAACATGATATGAAATCTTTCTATTCTGATATTTTAAATGTGATTTTCTTTAAGCAATTCAACATGCTAAGTTCAAGCATTCCAAACTCAAGGGAAATAAACTGCTGGAAATCAAAGGTGGGTCATGTAGCTATACTGTCCCTCATTTAAAAACATGCCTAGATACCTATTAGTAGAATCAACCCCCTTAGACATAGACTTGATGGATCATATTTAATAAGAACACAGTAAGTCAAACTATCATTCGAGCACGTACTTAAGTATTGAGTAATAGAGTATACTGTCATTTTATCACATCTATAAAGTAGGGCTACTATAATGACACTATCAGCTACTGATTCCTATCATAAATACTGTTCTCATCATTTCTGCATAGACACACAATAGCACTGACTCCTGACTTAATTTTAACTAAGAAAGACATATGGCTCAGAATTAAGAAGTACGATACAACAATTTTCCTGTAACTATAGCAATAAGATTCTTACTTGATCAAAAAAGCTAGCAGCTACAGAATATAACAAATGGAAAGGAATAATAGTGTGGAGCAGCCTTCTAACACAAGACTGTCATCAGTAAACATCTAAAATTACAGGAAAAAAAATGACAAAAGCAAAGTGATACAAGCTCAAACACGTCAGTGCTTATGTACCAGAGCCTCACCTCCAGCTTAAGCCATAGGATACTGCTCTGTGTCTTGCATGGTTGGTTAGGAGTCATTCAAGTGTGAAATATTCTAAATTCTGGTTGTTGAAGGATTGAGAACCTCTGCCCCCCCTGCCATGACCTACACCCTGAAAGGCATATATTTGTTTGTGATAATAATCTACTGAAGTAGTATCCTTCTGCAGCACACAGAAGTTGCTTTGCTGTTGTATTAGGGAGTCTTGCATGTAGTATTTCCACTAAGTTACAAGCTTACCTATCATAAAGAAATTGGTTCAAGCTGTTGGCAGACTCAAAGGACAAATCTATATCTCATGCTCAGTTGATATTTTTTCAGCTTTTATTTTTCATTATGAGGAGAATTAGAAACACTCTAGTCTAAAAATGAAAGCTTTCCTCCTAGGCTAATCACATGACTTTAAAAAACAGATGTCTAAATGGCTTTGACTTAATCTGGCCTTTTTTGATATATCTGATGAAAGGAAGGATGTCTGTTCAGGTAAAAAAAACCCAAACAAAGAAGTCGAATGAATTCCATCACATTTTAGTCCAGAATAAGAAGGCTTCAACTTGAGTCATATCACAATTAAAAAAAATACTATGGCATATAATGTTGCTTTTTATAGCTGACAGTGAGTTCCATTAGACGGTAGAAGAATCTCTGAAGGAAAATGAAAACAGCCTCCCAAGAGAGTGGAAGCCCCACACAGCATGGTTTAAATGTGGCAGCTGGGCTGTGGGTGGAAATGGCGGTTTCCATTGAAAATCTGCTGCCAATATACCTCCTATGGCTAGATTTTTAAGAGAAATGTGGCAGTTATCCCTCTCTGAATTTCAGTAGCTCAGTTTTAAGGATGCATAGACAGGAAAGGTATCAAGACTGAATAGCAAATGGTCCAGAATCATGTTTTGTCCAAGGACCAAAGAGTAAAACTGAGAAATGACTGGAAGTAGAAATGTGTAACAGGAAGATGGCAAGAGGGGGAAAAGATTCTTTAGTTTTAAAGGATAAAAACCAATTTTTTAGAAAGTGTGTGCTACTTCAAAGGCTACTTTATTTTTTTAGTAGTTTGAGGTATTCAATGCTTAACACATCGCACTGAAAGTAGGCTAGCAATGTGTTAGTTACTTTTAAAAGTTTTCCCTTTATATTTGGGGATTTATCACGGTAATGGTTGTGGCAACATCACATGTCATCACACATAACATTGAAGGACTTCAGTTTAGCTGATTAAGTTCCTTATATAATACATTCCCCACTGGTAATATATAAGTATATAAGCCTGGGAGTCTCGAGAGTAAGCATGTGCTGTATCCACGCTAAGAAATACAAAGTATTATGAAGAGAATGCTTCTAAAATCACTTTTCTCTTCTTGATGTCTGCACCTACTTGCAACTCTGGCTTAGGCATAGTCTTGAAAATATGACTCATAATCAAAAAAAGACACTTTCTGATACAGGTACAAAAGTCATGCCTGTAGTATGGATGGCTACTTTATTGATTTCTCTTTTGATACAGGTGGTATGGTACTGTTATCTGACTTCTTCTCTTTTTAATGACAATTCAGAAATTTTAACAAGGCTGAAAAAATTGTAAAGCAAACGGAACACCCTTTTTTGGTTTTTTTTTGGGGGGGGGTTCCTTTTGCGTTTTTTTTTTTTCTTTGTTTTGTTTGTTTGTTTGTTTGTTTGTTTTTACCCAAACAACCTTTTATGGCTGCAAATCTGGCTCCTCTAGAGCAGTCCTTTAACCATCAGACTAACTTCTCTCTTTCTTTGTTCTCACTCTTCCTTCTGTTCAAAGGCCTGACTTCAGCAGCTGAGACAGAAAGATCCTTGCCAGTCTTCACCTGTAATCATTTTGGTATGGCTCTGGCTTGAGTATTAACATGATGCTTGCATCCATTCAGGCTGGTGGAAAAACCAAAGCAGTATGTTGCTTCCTGAGTCACATTGCTGGTCCAGGATGCACAACTACCGTGAATTTTTTCAGTGAAAGGGGTGTGACTGCTATGCTGTCTATAGAAAGGAGGTGCCTGCATATTCGTGTGAGCAGAGAATACCTGCTGTGCCTTCTGGATCAGAGGATGCTGATACCTGCAGCCTGCAAATCTCAAACATTCTGGTAGGTAGAAAGCCCTGAGCAGCACAGCTTAGCTAAGCTGGCAGCACTTCTGGAAATACATGAATAGGTTTTCTATTACAAGTTTGGTCAACCACAGACTTGGTAATTTTGTGGATCCTTGTCTTCAATTTCAGTTTCAGTACCAAAGGTCTACTTGTAGTTGTGCTCTAGAATTTTGTGCTTCTGATTTATATGTTGTGAAATGCTTCTTGTGAAAATCCCAGATGTAGAAATTTAATGGTGGAAAACTGTTGTCTCATTTCTAATCGACTGGTAAATGTACTAAACAGAGGGTGAGCCAGATGCAAGATGACATTTTGTGTTGAAAATACCTGGAAGGTTTTGAAGGTATGGATAAAAAGTTGCATAGGTATGATGTCACTTCAAATTATCTGATATCATGCAAAGCTATATTGCAATGTAGTCAGTAGGTAAATTGTTCCTGACTCTTCACCAGATGATTCTAAATTTCCTCTTTGTTTAAAAAATAGGGATGTTGGTATAATCTCATTATCCCTATTTCTCAGACCAGCCAATAAACTTTTGTCTTTCTGTGAGTTTGTGTTTTTTCACAGAGTTCTAAAGCAACATCATTACAAAGTGCCCTGGTGTAAGAGGAATGAAATTCAATTCCTGCTTACAAAAGAGATCAGTTTAACCCATAGTATACCTAAAAAATACCAAAAAAAATTGCTTCTAACAAATCTAAACTAACCATGACAGTTCTGTTGTGGTTCTACCAAGCTGTCCACTAGACTGATTTCTAAATCTGACTGACTGCTGTAATTTTTAAAGAACAATCAACAATTATAGTAGACAGAAAAAGCTAAGTGTTTTCTCTGTTGTATAGTTTTGATTAAATGCTGACATTTTAAATAAGTGGTTCCACTTTTAGTCAATGCCATTTTAACTGTTCAGTCCTTCCTCCTACATCCTTTTAATAACATAACTGGAAGCAGCAAGCTTGACTGCTAAGGTTTGAAGTTAACACAGCAGTCAGAATTTATATGCATTCTTTCTAAAATGGTATTTGTTTTATAACTCTGACTCAGTTTCTGAGTCTGTCCTTCTCTGTGATCTCTTTAGGTCTCACAAGCCAAGCAAAGCCAGGCCATGTCAGTTCTGAGAACGTCAGTATTTCCAAGGAACACCTAGATGCTGCAGAGACAGCACTACGACTCAGAAAGTAGTACACTTGCCTTGCCAGAAGCACTGAAACAAATTTGCCATTGTGGAAGGGACAGAAGAACTGTGAAGCTGGTAATTCCTTATGTCACATGGAATTAAATAGAAGACCTAAGTGTATGTGTTTTAAGAACTAGGAATGTTAATTCCAAAGCCCCAATCAAAATAAAGTCATGCAATTACATTCTGTCACAATCATTCCTACACTTTCAGACAGAAGAACAATCTATTATTTTTTTTTCTTTCCATCCCAAACTCCTGTGCCCCATAAATGTGTGCTGGCAAAAAGTTGCTACAACCAGTCTTGTGAGTCAATGTGGTGTTATAAACATATTACAACATTATAAGCAATATGACCTTCAGTGTCTTTTGAAATCAAGTAATTAACACTGCAAAAAGGACTGAAGTTACTGAGTTATATTTGTGAAATGTTTTAAAATTAACGGTTGGAAAAGCTTTACGAGCATAAAATACAGTTACCCTAGTAAATTGGCTGCACTCAGCCATCCATCTCACTGGGGCTTTGTACCTTCTACTTCCTTTCACAAAGAATGGGGTATTTTTGGGAGTTTTTATGGGAATGGGATATTTATGGGAATTTTACAAGAAACAAGTTTCAAAACCACATTTTTTTTTGTGTGGTAGCTACTGACATGCAAACATCTAGAACACTTGTGTCAGAGATAATCAATCACATATGTCATGGTGTATGATATATCCTCTTGTTTGAGATGACAGTTTGCTTGTCCCAGTCTGCTGAAGTGGTACATACGGTTACTGTGAACTAACAAACCATTAATCCTCATTGATCATTCTAGAAGAAACCATGCCCAAGCAAGATCTGCATTAAATGTAAGCAATTCTAGTACCTTTTTCTTTCTGTCCTTGCAAATACTAAATAACAAGAAAACATTTGGTAATTTTTGTAAAAATGAACTTTTGATATGAAAAGGATGGTCTAAAGAAAGAGGCACTGGAGTAGAACTCAGAGGTGTGACTCAACTTCTGTCAGGGATGCAAATTTCTTGTGTGGTAGCAGAGTCACGAACTCCTGGTTTGCCAAGGGAGTAAAAGCATTACAGCTCTGTTTCTATGCATAGCTGCACAGTGAAATTCTGACATCAAAGTGAGGTATGTTTGCTCCTCTTCTAATACCTAGGGACATGTAGGCACTTAACACACAGCAGAATTTAGACACTGTTTTCTGGGATGGTGGAAGGTATTTTCTGTAGTGGGGGATTTCCACTCCTGGAATTAATCACTTTAAGCCTTCTTCTTTTTTTCTCACAGAAACAGAGATTAACTCAGTCTTTTGACTTGGAGATGGTCAGGGGAGAAATCCAAATCCCAGCCTTAGCCATTATCTAATCTAGAACACACAGAAATATGTGAGCAATTTGTGTTTAATACACTCTTTTACCAGGGGTAACTGAAGCTTCATTTTACACCTCTCAGGAGACTGCTTGCTCATGAGATTTCATAATAATCTAGGTTGAGAGTGCCCACTTCTCCAATACTTTATGCAAACCAAAACATTTGAATGTTCTTTACTACCAGTACTTTAGTACCAGTGAAGGATCCATTCAATTCCTCTCTAAAATGACTGTCTGTCTCCTCGATGAAGTGCTAATCCTGGGACTGAAAATACGGTTCTTCCACCTCCAATTGACTGCTCAAAGTTACAAAACTATATCCCTCCCTCTCATTTTGAATACAGATGAAAAAAAAAGAATGCAAGCATCCTGACATCTTAACTTCTTTATAGTATAGAATGCAAGTTCCCAGAAGATGGGAGAAACCATCTCCAACCAACTCTGGATGGAGTCCTAATCCTATTGACAAAGAAGACAACAGTGGGAGAGAGGCATGTTTGTATGGATCACAAATTGGGGGACTTTCAAAAGCACTTGCTGCAATAAGCAGATGAGAGATTAAAGATATACTATCTATGCTATGTATTTAGTACGGCATCCAAGTGCCCAAATAAATGTTTTCACAGGTCTGATGAAGATCTGCTGAGAGAACTGGGGTTGTAGAGGCTGGAGAGAAGGGGGCTGAAGGGAGACCTTATTGGTCTCTACAACTACCTGAATGGAGGTTGCAAGCAGGTGGAGGTTGGTCTCTTCTCCTAAGTAACAAGTAATAGGATGAGAGAGAACAGCTTTAAATTGTGCCAGGGGAGTTAAGGTTTGGTACTGGGAAAAAATTCTTCAGTGAAAGGATTATCAAGCATTGGAACAGCCTGCCCAGGGAAGTGTTTGAGTCACCATCCCTATGGGTATTTAAAAGACATGAAGATGTGACACCTGGGGACCTGGTTAATGATGGACTGGACATTGCTGGGTTAATGGTTGTACTCTGTGATCTTAAAGGTCTTTTTCCAACCTTAACAATTCCATGACTCTCAACTTGGACAAGCTTAATGGTAAAAGTACAGTTCTACTGTGACTTCAGAGTTGGACAGAAAACAAAAGAGCATTTATATGAGTCCACCCTTTGGACTTAAGGCAGAAGTTGAATGCATGCCAGCTTTTAGCTCTAGCCTTTTTTCCAAACACCCATTCCCCATTCACCTAGTAAAGGTAAGATTTTCTCCTGGAGACATTAGGAGGGTGAAAAACAGTGGCAGGTGCTTTTCCTTGGTGAATTTCTTCCAGAAGAATCAGCTGAACAGAAAGCATTCATCCACTACTCATGCATCTAATTCAGTGGCCTGCTTACTACTTTAAATAAGAAATTCAATGGTAGAGAAATCTGTCCCAGTCCCAGGGAACTGAAGGCAAAAAACCTTTTCTTTAAATGACTGTTACTGGCATTTAAAGCCAATCATACCCTGTCCTATCTCAGTATACTTTATAGTACTACAAATTTTATCGTAATTCATGGATTTCAGACACAGCCCCTAACTTCAGTCACAGAAATATTTTCTCTTAGGCATTAAACTCCTTCTCCACTCTTTCATGGATACTTACAGCATGACACTGCTATTTCTTGCAAATAACAAAAGGACATTACGTTCTTTCGAATCCCTTTTCATGTCACCAGTAAGCTTCAAGATTTTCTTGGGAAGGTGATTCAGCTGAGTAGCCAGAAAACCAACTTCGTAGGTCCAGTCCCCTGGTTAAAGTTATCACTGTTTACAGTGTCCTAGGCTGTAGAGTGCTGAGGATGTCTTCAGGAGCTATCTATCCCCTGGGCACTTTTAATTCTGTGGATGTATTTATTTAGATTTATTTTTGCCATCAAAGAGGCTCAGGACTACCTCTCCTTTCCCTGTCCTGAGCTGACACCACTAGAAGCAGTACTTCATATCAACCGCTAATAAGAAGTGATGTCTTTGAAAGGGCTGTCTCAACTTATTGAAGAACCTCAGCAGAAGTCTTTAAAGACACATCATGGCATATTTTTAGGCCTCCTTCATATTTGAGTTGATTTCTTATATTCTTTCTTCATATTCTTTTGCTAACTTAGGTAATACCTGGGGTTCCTGATCTCATAAAATATGAATATTTGAAAAAAAAAAGATCACTATAATTTTATTTATTTATTACATATATGATTTCTCCTGCCTCCTTTTCGATGATCCTAGGAGAGTTCAGATCGTTTTCACTGAGGTGGAGAAAAAAGAGCAGGGCAACCCTCTTCTGACAGCACGGGTGCCACCTACAGACAGAATTTTTTCAAAGTCATGTGTTATTTGTGTTTGTGTGGACACTGGAGCAAGGAATAAAATGGGGTTCCCTGTCCCTCCAGCTGCCAGTACTCACCAGTAAATTCTCCTGTCTCTAAAGCTCCGATTTAGGATGTTCCAATGCACAGGCCATTTTTCAACACACACTAGCTATGCTGCTGCTCAGAACTGCTGGAAGGAGGATGTAGGCAGCTCCACAGTATTCTAAACTCAGTGCTCAACATTGCTTGTGGCTCTTCTGGTTTAGTTTTAAGGTTAAAAACTGTCACTGCATTTTCACTAAAATACACATTAATAAATAGATTTTTTTTAATACCTCCAAGTTTTTAAACCTCAGAATCAGTATTTTTACAGAAATACTGTAGAAATAATTCACAAATTATGACATTGGGAACTCAGACTAGACTCTAAGTGTAAAACTGTCTTATTATTACAAATCAGTTAATTCTGGTCTAGGATCCAGAAAAATATTTTGGTCAAAAAAGCACCGAATTGTAAAGTTAGACATTCTCTGACATCACTGGTCATTCAACAGATCTTTATTTAAATATCAGAAAAACATCAGAGCCAGACTTGTGGGCACTGCATTTGTAATAATCCCCCATATATGCTTCTGTCTTTACACCTATGATGCCTAAAATTTGCTTGCTGTTCACAAATGGGGAAACAGAGGCATACCGAGATGAAATGTCTTGCCTACCATCTGCGAATCAACTCTGTAGGTCCTCTTTTCCACTATGAAAAACACAAATTATTCAACCTCAAACAATTTATTTCTCTCCTAAGAGAACACAATGCACTCAGCAAACCTACCAGGCCAACCAAATACATTTCCCACAGGTAAAGGGAAAATGTGTATAGCTACTTCCATGATCTTTTTGGGGAAATTATCTCCCCAGTATTACTGGATGTTTTGTTCTTTTGTTTTGTTTTCTTTTTTCATTTTCTTTCCCATACTTTCTGCGTGGTCTTAAATTTATTTTGTGGCTGATATGGATATCTCCAGACAGATCCATCCACAGAAAACCCTGTGGCTGCAAGTGGACTGCTGCATGAGAAATATGCTCAGCACCTTTCATTTGAAAGAAAAGGAGCATATCATTTCAGCAACATGCAAGCCAGAGGACCCACTGCAGAAAGCACATCCTAAATCTGCTGTTTGCTGCAGCTGCGCAGTTAGGTCTACACTCTCCATGCTCCTGCCTCTGATTTACTTTCTGGCACTTGCAGGTCCTGCAACTTGTTGCCATTGAAATAGCTATTCCCAGTCCAGACTGAGGTAGGAGTAATTGAACTGTGGTTCCTTTGTGTAGTCACCTCTACACAATGGCCACTAGCATGCAGAGCCTCACACCAATTGCTGGTGTATATTTGCTTGATGGTTTAGACCCAACTTTGCACCTTTCTAATCATTAATCAACAATCAGACAAAGGATTTATTGCTGAATCCAGACAGCAGCCAATACAGACCTCTAATACATTATGGATTCTCTGTCAGCACAATTATTTATTGTTTGCAGTGTTCTGTTTGAAAATTCCTATGCCCTTCCACTTATTTATTTACTTGCTTACATCTCTTTAGCTGGATTTAACAAAGCAATGAAGCTTCATTTATTAACATTTTTTACAAACTCTAAATGGTGAATTACTTCATACAAAATGTATTTATGATATTATTCTTGCTATTCACCACGACTTACCACAGTCTTTAGCAAATACGCTGTTAAATAAAATAGAATTAAATTTCACAAGCAATGTCAGATTATTTCCTCAGGTAAATATCCAGTGAATCATTTTATCATTATCAAACACTTATAATAAAGGTTGACTATCAACTGAGAGATAAAGAAATATACATTTCTCTATACTTCTGGCATCCTGTGGGATTTTTCACAGTATCATGAAAGCAAGCAACAGTAAGGACCTCACTGTTCTGTGGTTAGGCTTTAGCACAAAAGCATCAGTGGACCTCTGGTTCTGCACAGCATGCAACCATGCTCTGCTATCAAATTAATGTTAAAATATGTATGTCCTAGCTTCTGATTTATAATATCTTTGACAAATAGTAAAAAGGACAGGCATGCCATAAAGTTTATGGATAGGGTGATGGCATGCACAATGATGTCTCATAAAGAATAAAGGGGGAAAAGTTATTTATTCTTGTGATTCAAGAACTAAAATACAGATAGACTGGCTGCGTGCACAGAATTTTTCATAAATATCCCACAGTGCACCCTGTTGTACAGCAGCCATACATTAATTAGAGCATTCAGCAGACACTGCAATGTGTTACACTCACCCAAGTGAATCTTCATTTTTCACATGCAGGGCCTCACTAATTAAAATCAGCTTTGCAATTAAATGTGGAAAATTGTGTTAAACTTTCAAGCGTGGTTTAGAAAAAATGTATTTATTTTTAGGGTATTTTATTTTGATGCAAATGAATTCTCCATCAAAGTGAGACCAGCAAAAGGAAGGTATGAGGATTTCTCTTTTTTGTATTATAGATGCTCCTCTCGGTTGCAAGTTGCAATGCTCCACTATCTCTCTGCCAGTACCTGGCCCTGTTCCAATGCTTTTAGTGAGTGCTATCTGTCAAGGCATGAATAATACAGCCCCTAGGCTGTCGGCAGAATCCAAATGAGGCATACATCAGGAAGCGAGCACTCGACTTCAGCTCCAGAACATGCTCCTGTGAAGACAGGCAATTATTCACCCACGGCTGCAGCCATGGCAATCAAACTGGTGGGTGAAAAGGTATATGAAATGAAAAAATTTGAATAAGAAATATGGCACAACAAGGCACAGAAATTCAATAATTTTCTAATAACAGAGAGATATTTGAGCCTTTTAATTTCGAAGTCTGGGAGCCTGAATTATTTCACTTGCTCTGTTAGAAAATATAGACTAAAATACAGTATATAATGTCAAGGCAATACAATGGTACATGTTTGGTTTTTTCTGATCAAAACAGCAATGCTAAACTCTAAGGTAATTCTAAATTCAAATTGTTATATGAAGTGACAAATCTCATGCTTAAAAATTAAAAGATGGTCAAAACAATTCTATCTGTATAATGTAATAAACCAGACACAGCCTAGTAAAGCAATAAAGAACTAGTGATATGAAATTTGGTGGAAAATTAAAATGCAATGTATTCTATAAAGTTAGGGACAATCCATACATTGCAGATACACACATCATTTTATGATCCCTCTTTGTTTTTGAGATTAGCCTTTTTTTTTGCAAGACATTGTATCAGTAATTAATGAAATCCTTTACAAATAAAATATGACCTGAAGAAAAGGCATGAAAAATTCCCTGGCAGATTAAATGTTTAAGTTGGCTTATTTCATCTGAATTCTTATTTTCAGCAACCAAACAGAAATTCACAATACAGTAAAAGCTATATCAGTATTTCCATTTTAAATATGAAGGGTTTATCATTTGGCCTTAACATTCATACTTCCCTGAAATTTTGTTTATTTTTTCAGACCACAATTGTTTTGCTTTAATTTCTATACAATGGCTGTATCTGTTTTCAAATATACACTCACGTATGCTGTAAAAGAATCCTAAATGAATATACGTAGTGCCATGCTACCACCTTAAGACTTTTTTTAGGTCTCTTATTTGTTAGAATGTGTTTCATTCTGAAATGTGGTAATTGGCAAGTGATTAATCCATTACAGAATCTAATTGCTTTTGCTTCTTGAGAAAAAAACCAAACTATTTTGTTAAGAAGCTTTTAGATAAGACACTGTATGCAATCAGTATTTTTTAATGGAATCTAGTCAGGATTTTTATGATTTGTCTACATTTCCTACTTACATGGCAAATAATTGGCACCTATTTGGTATATGGCATTGTTTTAAAAAGATGCTAAATGGAGAGCAACAAAGTGAAGTGTAATATTTCTGAAACCATCATTCACATCAATTCAGTAAATAACACGGGCCAGTTTGCACTCAGTTACTCTGGAATAACTAAGGGATTTTCACCTGCAGAACAGACCAGAAACTGGACTCACTTTTACATTTGTATATGCAGAATGTGAATCCTGTTGTCTCTGAAGCTGATTAATTGAACTGGCAAAGTTCCTTCTAATTGCAATGAAAGAACACTCAAACCTATGCTTTCCTTCAGACTCTTAGTCAAAAGGCATCCTGAAAACACAGTTCTGGGAACACCCTCCTGATCTGGTTTGAGTCACTGCTATATACACAGATGGATTATTCACAGCTAAAAGTATGCAAGGATCTGGACCAAGCTTATTGTTCAAAATAATTCACAGTACTGAAGGCATAAGAGCAGCGTTCATTGTTGTGCTGCTATGCACAATGGGCCTGAACAGCTACCAAGGGAATAAAAGAACCCACATCAGAGGCATGGCCCAGGGAGATGCTCTGGTTTTCACTCTAAGATTTGAATTTTTCTCTTGTCTCCACCACTATCTGAACATGTTTATGGCTTTTTGTTTGTTTGTTTGTTTCTATCTTGCATTTAGATCTTTTACAACCTTTGTTTTCTTTTTATTTTTCAGTTCAGTTGGCCTCAGGTGCTTGGAAACATAACAAGTATTGAAGTTCTATCTGTGTAAACTCTAACACTGAGGCATTGCCTCCTGCTGTCTATCATGGACGGCACTAGAGGGTCCATGATACCCTCAGGTTTCAGGTATTACTACAATACCAAAAAAAAAAAAAAAAAGGATATGAGTCTGCTCTAATCAAGGCAGGCACACCATCCAGTTTTGGGCACCTCCTCCTCAGTGCCCAAACTGGGATGTTAATCCTTCTGACCTTTCTATGCAGTCACTGGAGAGAGGTGCTTCCAACACATTAATTTTACAGATCCCAGCATTCTGCCCTAAAGTGCCATTTAGAGAAACTTGTCCATCTAAGCTGTCTATTAGCATGTCCAACCAACAAGCTGACATCAAGCACGGAACTTAAGACCCAAGAGAAAACTACCAACCAAGTCAGGCAAGGTTTCGCTTCCCTTCCAACTAAGATTTGACACAAATAAAAACATGAGAGAGATGGAAACGATACAACAAGCTCTCACCACTGTTACCCTGCCTAGTACCAGTCTCATGTTTTAATTCACCCCAAAGGAAACATCAATGGCCTAGAAGGTCTGCTTGTTCCCTTAGTAAACCTACATTGCAGCTCTTTCATAATTAAAAGTACGACGGAGGCAAAAAACCTAGGATAAAACTCTCCTTTAACGTCTATCTACTATTTTATCAGCTGAACAACATTTCATCCCCTGAATCTATCTGAAAATGTGAAAGGATCTGTTTATTTCAGTTCAAGCTTAATGAACTACCTGAAGATGGTTTTACAAACAAAAAAAAACAAAACCACCTGGAATTCCAGAGACTTCAAGACATTTTAGAAGAAACAGAATTCTGGAGAGCTCTGACTACATCTAGTGGAAGCAAATGCATTTCATTCCTAATAATGAGCTGGTCTGATATTGTAAATGAAAAGGTCTTAACCTCATTAAAATGCTCTGTAGGTCTAAACGGAATTGAGTTAGGCATCAGCTGTGATATGCAATTCCCTGAACACATAAAATTTTTAAGACAGTCTGATTTCCTCGGAAGAAATGGTTGAGAGTCTTTCCCACCCATATAGCGAAACAGAAAAAAGAGAAAAATTCCTTCAAATTCTTTCAAAAAGGTAAATTTAGCAGGTGTTGGTTGTGATATAAATAGTACTGCTCTTCCAGAAAATAGAAATTTTAGATAAATGTACATTGTAAACCTCAACAAAGAACTCTGTGTTTTTACATTAAATAGGGCATATATTGCTTAAATATATTTTGATTTTGATTAGTGGATTGGCAATCAGGGTGACAAGAAAACATAAAAGCCCAACAAATTCTTTAGTAGAAAAAAAAGGAATTTTTGATGTATTTCCAATTTTTATTCTTTGCGCATCTGCCCAAAATTTCATTTAATTAACAGCTCTGAGATTCAGTCTGTTCGTGTACTGACATACCAGAATCATGTCAAGAAAGCAAAATATGGAATTAACGTCTCAAAACTGCATGTAATCTTTCCAAACCTCACATTTATTGCTTCCCGTTTCCCCAAAAGGGTGATCTTACACAAACACAGACACTAACTCTAATACAAAGTTAGAGCAATTCAGAAAAAAAGTCAGAATTTTTCAAGCTGAAGTGTTTCTTTCTGTATGTTTAAGACTTTTGCTTTTGATATCTGCACAGAAATTCCATGACGTGTAAAGAAATGTATGTAGCTACAATCTTGTAACTAGAAAGGACATTATAATCACGACACTTAACTGTTGACAGGTCATGGAATTTCTGAGGGAAAAGAAGGATTTAGTGCCATTCTTTAATTACTTGTGAGGCTTGTATTTCCATGAAGAAAAAAGACAAAAGAAAACCATGGTTTGAAATGAGAGGTCATAAGCAAATTTAAAAATAATTATTTTGCATATTCTTCCTAAATCAGTGTTCCAATCTAACCAAAGCCTTCAAATAGCAACAAAAAAATTACTGCTCTTATGAGTGAAGAAAAGATTAAGAAAATAAATGTGAATAATTATTTTATGGTTTATACAGTTTAATGTAATTCAAAGTAATTTTAATATCACTGTTCTTGGTCTAATTTTGAAAGTGTTTTCTGGACTTGTCCCTGAGCTTCATTCAGTGACAAGAAAAAAAAGGCATATGAGTGGACTGAGTGGCACTGTTCAGTATCTTTTCCTATTTCAAATAAATGCCTTAACCCCAAATGTATAATTTCAATTTAATTCATAAAGCCCATATGCCCATCACATGCAGTAATCAGATTTGGTGTGAAATATGTACTCTTATAAACACCACAAGTGCTTTATAACCTGAAAAATCAAGAATGAAAAAAATCTTTAGTGTTTCAGGGTAATTTAACACTGGTTTGAACACTTCCCTCTATTCAGAAAAGAGGTGGCCCAAACATCAGCCATTTTATCTCCTACAATGGGCTGCTGTATAAAATATGTCAAATAAAATGCACAGCAATGAGAGAAAAATACATGTATTCTAGAGCTGTTAAATTTTCAAAATATTGCACAAAAAATTCATGGACAAATGATTCCGGAAAGGAATGGTGTTTGTGCAGATGTACAACACTATTGCACATCGGCCTTGCAGACACAAAAATGTAAAGATTGAGGTCTAAATTAATTTGAAGCACATGAAGTATGTGTAACATATGCTACCTTGTATACTATTAACAATAAACAGCTGGAATTTTTTTTAAAGGAGATGTCTCCATATTTCATAGTCTAGAAACAGAAGTAGAGGTGTTTATAACACAGTATAATGTTTGAACCCTGACGTCTTATTATTGTTCATTTGTCTTAAGCTTTGACCTTTGAATCTAACCTGATCATTGAACTTAAAATGCTCAGAAGCTCTTTTTCATTCAGTTATGAAACACATTAAATAACACGAACATGAGCGCCAGCATGTAAGTGGGGCCAAATTTTAATTTGCAACACGTAAGCAAGAGAACTGTATGCAAAAATTGAGAGAAGATTGACAATGAGAGCAAGTATCCTCAGCAAAATGTGAGTTAAATTTTGTGTGACATTCAGAAAGAAAAAATAACCCTGACCCTGAATGGCTTCTAGAATATCTAACTGCTAATTTTTATCGTTTGGTTTATCAAGGTCATGCCAGATAACTTGTTTACCAAATATCTTCACTAAATTATGAAAAATTACAGATATTACCTTCTGTGTCTTGCATATTTGCCACTAACATGACCACTGCCATCACAGCCAGGCGTGGGACAGCTGCAAAAGAGAGAATTAATTATATAGGTGCTGGTGTGCTGCAGAAAGATTACACTAAAAGCAAGCAGGCAGTAGGTATTACAGAAATGGAGGGCAACCAAGACAGAAAGAGAAATCAAATAACTGAAGGGAAAGAAAAAAAGAGGGGATGCTTTTTATTAGCAAGTCTCGAGGGAATTAATTTCATCAGTGCAGCAGGGCATGAGCAAACCACCAATGAACTTGAAAGTGCATTATACCCATTAAAAGGCATGAATTTTCTAAATTGCTAATGGGGATACATTTTACACTCAGAGCACTAACCTGAACAGCTCTTGTATGGCTGGTTCCACGGGAACTGCAGAGAGATGGAAAACATATAAAAATTTATCATCTATTACAAGTACCCCTCTTCTACAGAAAATTACCAGAAAGGTTGTGTAAAAGCAAGGGTCAGAATGAATCGTGCAAAGAGATTCTGGAGGATGAAGGTCACCCTGAGCAGGGGCCTTGAGTGATTTACTGAAGCAAGAGACATACCTCGAACACCTTTGGAGCGTGTGCGATGGCGCTTCTCGTCTGCATCCACCTCCATCTGGGAATAGATTAGCAGGCAGTCAATGTTCTTATCCTGCATGCACAGACTATCAAGGCACAGACTGATACAGTCTCTCACACGATTCATTGACACTATTTTAATTCCATTTTATCCTGTAAGGGAAAGTTCTCCTTACAGGGGATTTTTTGGATCTTCATGTTTACTTAAAAACAGAAAATGCAGTAATTTCTGCTTTAAACAGCCAGTTTCTGTGCCCTGCTTTCATAGCAAAATGTGTGCAACTAAGTGCTGGTTCCTCTTTTCAGGGGGATATTTCTAACACAAACCCTTCATGACTCCCATATATTCCAAAACAAAGATTCAATAGATTCCTCTACAATTTAAAACTAAAGTCAAGGGGTCACACACCACAGGTCATTTTCTAACCAAACCCGTCACAGTGGGAAAGAGAGGAAGGAATAATGACTGAAAAGGAGATAAAGATTCATCATTAGACCTTCAAATATTTCATGTTATTTAAAATGCATTACAATCTTTGCCACCATGTTTCATTGTTTAGTTGTGTTTTTCAAGTTTCAGGAATGTGCTCACTTGCTACATGACTAGATCTTTATCCTCATTTTACAAACAGCTTGCCTATCCAGTGTAGCTTTCTGTGCAGTAATAAATATATAGAAATCTTACATATTTACCAGACAGGGGCAAGGCTGCAGATTAGATCTTGGAAAGTATCATAAACACTGACCTATAGTAATTCACATAAGGCCACATCATTTCTTCTAATATTACATGTACAATTGTCACCAGACTTTAAAAGGTAAACTACATAGGCTAGCTAGAGTTCATAATTTTGTTCAACAGAAGCAAATTGCACTGAACTATGTTGAGAGACGGTGTCAGGGAAAATATATGCAGTATCTGTATCACCAGCTCCTTTGGCTGTAGAAGAACAGGATGGCAAGATGGATCTACAGTGCTTCATACATAGTGATGATACTGTAAAGGTCAGGAAGCACAGAAATAATCATGGAGCTCTAGTTCCCCCAGGGGAAAAAAAATCAATCACCCCCTTTACAGCAATATCCTTGGATTGATACCTGGTAAGAATGTCATATATCTCATGAAAAAACATAGAAAGGGGTCCAAGCGACTTGCAGCTAACCCTTTAATCACCTAACTTTCTTTGGTCAGTACCTTAACAAAAAAGATACCGGAAGTAACTCGGAAGGAAGACACCCACACTGTCTATCCTACACCTTGAGTTCACATCCTGGCTAGTTCCTTAGCTCCAATGACTTGAGAGGCATTTTAGAGAGCTTGAGAAGCTTTTAGAGCTGTCATATCAAAGCACATAACAGCATCTCTGGAATATAAAAATTACTTACTAGATGATGATACTCTTTTCCTTTTACTAATAAGAAAACAGTACACTGTATTATTCTGTAACTCTTGAATGTGTAAGGACTTGACAGGAGACCAGAAAGGAAGTTACTTGATCTTCAGACTAGCATGTTTTTTTAAAATGTTTGAAAAACATTATCTAGCCTCATTTATCACCACTGAAAAACCTGCTGAAAGAACTATTATGATCTTAACCTGGAAATGCTGCCCCAGTTGTTATGAAAGTCTGTGTAAATTTATAAGGGACAAACTATAAAACAGATTTGTCTGTCTTTCTAAACCAAAGTAAGCTCTTCAAGAACACTGAGGGTAGTACACTTTTAATCACACTGACAATCATAGAGGAAATCACTAAGCTGGAAAAGCCCGTATAAGATACACACAACCCAGATCCAGAAGCAGGTCAAAGAAAGAAAAACATTGCAAAAGCTGCTGGCACACAATGCTATTTTTAAATTTTTTTGTGTATCCTACATATTCTGCTGCTTCTCCAGAAAGACACAAATTTATTTGCCATTGTCTGTGACCTAGATGCCCTCTCATATATGGCAATGTGAGTCTTGGATGCTCTAGGACACATCAAATGATGATAGGTGCCTACATTTAGTCAACAGAATTTTGGTTTGACTTGATATCCATATGCTTACTCACAGATCTTTAGGACTTTGTCTGTCATGTCAAAACTTCAGCCTTCATTTCTCCATGTATTATGTCGGATGCTAGGAGCAAGCAACTTCCAGAAATTCTAGTGAGATGTGCATTGGTTCTGCAAAAGTACAGTGACCTAGCAGCCCACCATAGCAGCCCTCAGTGGCACCCCTAGCACTTCCATGGCCAGGAAAAGAATTCTGCTCCTGAGACCATCAATCTCACACAAACATGGGATTCCTCATCACTTGCACATGCAGAAAAAGGAAATGTGGACCTTGGTCTCACAAAGAGTTCACCTTAGTAGTTCTACTTTATTCATGACCTCTGAATTAAAGCAGTGCAGACTACTTAGTCTCTGTTCCAGAAAAGAACTTGCGGACACGGAGGACAGGCTGGCTAGAGTTAGTCTTAGCCTGGCATCTAATACTACGTATCAAAGCAAAGATAAAGGCATCAGGAGTAGGAAGAGAAGAAAATTTTAACTTTGCTTCAAAGAGAAGCTCTAGAAATGAAAATGGAAAGGTCTAAGCTGATTAGAGGGTGGAGTACCTCTACTACAAGAAAAAGCTGGAAGAATTTGGTTTGCTAAGCCTGGAGAAGAGAAGGCTTCAGGGTGACCTAACTGTGGCCTTCCAGTATCTGAATGAAGCCAACAAGAAAGATTCCCTTTTTCCAAGGGCATGCAGTGACAGGCTAAGGGAGAATGGTTTCAGCCTCAGAGTAGGTTTAGATTAGGTATCAGGAAGATACTCCATGAAGGTGGTGAGACACCGGAAGAGGCTGCCCAGAGAAGTTGTGGATGCCCATCCCCATCAGTGTTCAAGGCCAAGTTGGATGGAGCTCTGAGCAAGCTGATCTAGTGGAACCTTCCCTGCAAAGCCAGGGGGGTTGGAACTAGATGATCTTTAAGGTCCCCTTCAACCCAGGCCATTCTGTGATTTTATGATTCTTAATTCTGAGAAGGAAAAGATAAAAGAGGTCTAGGTAGAAATTAAATCTGTAAGTTAGAATTTAAAATAACCAAATTATTGGATATGTCTTACTTAGGATAATGGGCAGAGAGAGGTAGATCTAGGAACTCTGTACTACCATTATATGTATTCATGTTATTGAAGATTTAGAGAAACAAGACCTGAATAGTTATAGTGCTCTAACAAATAAACCACAAGATGCTATTCTAAATACAAATTTTCTGAGTACAACCAATAAAAATGTCTGTGTGGTCACCTGCGTGCAGGCAATAAGACTTGTTACATCTTACTGTACAGAATCTTATACCAGTAACTACTACACAGACGCACAAACACGGGGTGCTTTTAAATTGTCAGTATTTGAAAGCTGGAAATAATAACAAGACAAACTGAGAAGAAGACGATCTTGTAACATAAAATGACTACAACTAGGAGCAGCTGAAAGTATTTCATTAAATGTTAAAAATAAAAAAGGTACATAGTCATAAGAGAAGAAATCATTAATAGAAGAGATTTGATTATTATTATTTGAAGATGTAGTAATAGTAATCAACAAGGACATTTTTTAAAAAGGGCTATTTGTTACTATTTGTCATTTTAAAATCAAAGTCTCAGACAACATTTACCCCCCAAAACAAACATAGCCTAATAGGTCTTCAATACATTGCTGTTGTTAAGAAACAAGCCTGCAATACCAGGGGGAATGAGGGAGAACTGAAAAAAATATTCTGAAAAAACTTTACTTGTAGCTTTTAAAATTGATCTTTGCTAATTGTTGAGAGGATAGTGTGTCTCACTAATCTTAATCTTCCTGATGCTGACCCTTAGTAATGACATACAAAAGCAATATGGGATACAAGATGATGACATAATTAGCATCAGTCAACACTTCATCATGGAAAATCTGTACTCAAAAACACCTGATACTGCTCTTTGAGGATACTTTAAAATTTGTCAGTAAAGGTAGCTATGCCAGGATATCATATCCTTAGACACCTTTGAAACATTTTGCTTTCTCTTACTGAGCATTCAGACAATAAAATAAGTGCTTCATAAAAGCAGCATATTTATAATAGTTAGCAAATATTTCTCTAGAAAAAAATTATTTTTTATTAAAGTATTTTTCCAGAAAAATTATTTTGTATAAAAGTTATTTTTATACAAAACTAATTGCAAAAATTAAAAAATATATACTCAATAAGAGCCTTTCTGATATAATCCCACAGGTATACATTTTAGCCCTACAATATTCAGTATCTTCACAAGTACTCCGGAAGGTTATATGCTACTGAAATATGCAGATAAAAGAGAAATTAGCGGAGTGATAAACTATGTTGGAGACAGGCCAATTACACACACTGGCCTGTGTCATTTGGCAGATTTGATCCATCTGAAGAACATCACGATTCCAAGCTCCTGTGTCTATGAACAACACATGTGGGCCATGCGTGAGAGACAGAAGATCACGATCTGCAGCGCAGTAACAGTGAAGAGGATCTGGAAAACCAGATGAGCACGAGCGACTTCTGCGCTGCTGCAGCTGAAGAGCAAAATGTGATTTGTAGCTGCACAACCTTTAAGGCTTTATTAATTTTCCAGAAAACCAGCGAATTATTCAGATGTGGTCAGTAACTTCTACGAACAGGGGGAAAGTTTTCAACAGGACCTTATCTGTTGGCTTGCTGCATACCCTGTTGGAGTCTTCAGGTTTTTGAAGTGTACGGATTTAAAGCTTTGAGTCTCACCATAGAGTTACCTGAGCTCCTAAAAGTTTCACAACCAGCATTGCTCTCCATATGTCTAGATACATTCACATATCTACCATAAGGACTTTCTCAGGGCTGCCAGCTGTAAGTGATCAAGAGCTTTAGGCTCCTTTCCAGGACAAATTGTGATCTTTGCTCTCTTGCGGGGAAGCAGTTCAGCATTTTCTTCCCTTGAGGGCAGGTAATCCTGAAAATGATCCTTTGTGTTAAAATTCTCAGGGTATCTGAATTTCTAGCGAGAGGCATGGTGACTGAAAGGTTCAGTCCCAAGTTCCTAAATTTCCAGGTCAGCCAACACTTTCTTAGTGAATAATTAGGGTTTCTCTCTAGCCATGATATAACAGAAGTCTAGAAAGCCACAAAAGAGCTAAAGGCCTTAGATCTGGACTTCCAGACTCTTCTTCCCTAATTTTTTCCTTATTTGTATTTCTTCAAATCCAAAAATTGGATTCTCAAACACTATCAAAAGATGTCTAGTGTTCACTGAGACAGAGCTTTCACTGTCTATCCTGTACAAAGTTCTGGGCTCCTCAGGACAAGATGGACGTGGAGCTCCTGGAGTGTGTCCAGAGGGGGTCAACAAAAATGATGAAGGGACTGGAGCATCTCTCTTATACAGGAAGGCTGAGGGAGCTGGGCCTGTTCTGCCTCAAGAAGAGACGAGTGAGAGGGGACCTCATGAATGTCTGTCAGTATCTGAAAGGAGGGTGTCAGACAATGTTTCCAGGCTCTTCTCAGTGGTGACCAGCTACAGGACAGGAGGCAACAGACAGAAACTGATGCACAGGAAGTTCCACCTGAACATGAGGAAGAACTTCTTTACTGTATGGGTGACTGAGCACTGGAACAGATTGCGCAGAGAGGTTGTGGAGTCTCCTCCACTGAAGATATTCAAGAACCATCTGGACACAATCTTGTGGCATGTGCTCTGGGATGACCCTGATTGAGCAGGGAGGTTGGACCAGATGCCCCACTGTGGTCCCTTCCAACCTGACTCATTCTATGATTCTGTGATTCATCTGTGACCTCAAAAAATCTATGGTAAGTACTGTTAAATACTAGAATATGCATAATTGTTACTGTCAGTCAAGAATGTTGCTTGTAATTATCAGAAATCTTGCTATTCCCTAATCAGTAATATTAGGCATACTCATAATATGATAAAAGTAAAATGTTCGGAGAAAAATATTATAATCTCCTGCAAATGTAATGAGTTTATTATATTAAAAGATTGCAGCTTAAAATTTATCTCCATGTGACTCAAGTTATTCAGTAAAGGCAGATTTCAGCCTCTATGATGCAAGACTCAAATTTCTTTATTATTTTATATGATTTCTTTATTATTTTTATAGCCAAAGTTTGCTCAGCATCTCTTTTTATAACATAAAGAAAATGTTATTTCTTCCATGTGAAAGTCAAAATGAAAGGATTCAAAGAATTTTTTTAATCTAGTATATCAAGGAATGAAACAAAATATGTCACATATATTTCCCACATTTAAAATGCTCCTATAGCCATAATCAAAGAAATATGACCTGGAAAATTATGAATAGCTTATGTATCCCATACTATATAGGTACTTTGTGCAGTCTTCCTAAAAAAACTGCAAGCTGACCTTCTACTGCGCTCCTCAGAAAATAACAGGCATATCCAAATTCTAACATAACCTTTTTTCCAGCATGTCGGTGTATTCCAAAAGAAATTAATTTTATAGTAATGATATTTCTCAAGTCTGACTCCTGGTAACCCGAATACATTTTTATAAATTGGATATGTTTTGTAAGACACTGTTTAACCTATCTAAATGGGACATTTATCAATTATTTCAATGGGCCCCAAATATCTGTTGTATAACACTATCTGCTTCAGCAGGACTTCCTCTCCCCTAAGCAGACCAAACCTGAATCATTAACAATATCTGAACCTTAATTTATGCCTTACTGATCATAGTTTTGCAAATGAACTGCATTCTAGGATAAAATGTGTGTACTTGTGGATGAAGGGAGCATAGTTGAGCTAAAATTAACTCAATTTCAACAAAGCTTTTGACAGAGTATTCTTGTGTCTCATTATGACTGTATTTACATAGTCAGTTCTTTAAAATCAGTTCTTAATATTTCAATCCTCTTGATGAAATGTCATCTATTACTGTTATTAACAGAGCAGAGTAAAATTCAAGATCTTGATTTTGACAGAAAACCTGTATGACTCTCCCAAATACATTTAATGTACTTGTTTCTTATTTTAAGATCTACAAGACAAAAGAGACACAAAACTGCAGGATAGAAATTTACTCTAACAAGCTACTGGAGTGTTTAAGGAAAAGTTAGGCAGAAAAGAAAGCAAATTTTGTCTCCTTTCAGAACTTTTCCCCGACAAACCCAGGTGCCTTCAGATGGACATCTGAAATTTAGTTCAAATATTTCAGAGCACCCTTTTCAGGAAAAGGCAAACTTTATAAAAGAACTACTGTATTTGAATCTTCTCCTTAGGAAAATACCAGCATTCAACCAGAGCAGAGTTCCAGGGGGAACTCAGCAAAGATAAAAGTTACAAGTTGAGGGTACATAATACAAAGCGAGCAAATAGGCACGTGGGCAAATTAATGACTAGAATATAAATTACTCCTCTGCCCTCTTCCACTTCTGATGAACACACAAAGCTTTTATTAATATCAAGGAGACTCCTTCTTGCAGAACAATAGGAGAATATATCCTCAGGACTTGTTCTGAAACTTTGAGTAAGAGTCATTCTCCTGCTGTAATGCACAGAGGGAATCCAATCCTTCCATTTTCAGATGAATAGTGCAGGCTGCAGCCAAATCTGTAAATACAGGTCAGAATAAGCAGAATTCTGGTTAAACTCACAAGTTCATCATATATCACCATATTTTTTGTGGGGAAATACATCTGGGATTCAATGAAGCAACCTGGAGGGAAGCAGGGAACCCTTTCAAGTATTTCTCATTGGCCTCAGATTAGAGTGGAAAAGACCCAAAGTGCACACAGGTCATTTGAGGATCTTTCTCTTATTACCTCTTTTTATCTTAGATATGAGGAATGAGAGAGTAGTGTGGAAATTAGAGGTAAGAAGAAATAGCACTGGATCCATAGCACTTCTTTATTAGGAGCAAAGATATCCATTCATCAGTCTGGCTCCATAAAAATACTTCGTGAATAAGCTCAGTTAATAGGCTTTGGGACATGAACCAGAATTTCCATTGGGAAGAAGACGTCCAGAATACATCCACACAGCTGAGCAACTCTAATTGCACCATCCTTTAACCAGTCCTTGAGGGTGGTCCTGCACCCAGCTACTCGATCTGTGAAGGATCAGGGTGGTGAGTGTCAGCACATGCTGTCAGGACCTTGCAATACTGAAGTCTCAGGAGCTTTATAGTTCATCATGTTCATTTCTTCCCCCTATTTATAGGCATTTCTGACTGGAGAGGTATGTATTTTTTTCACACGAGAAGAAGAAAAAAACTGTTTTAAAGGTTTTAAAGTTCCTGTTACAACCCATATGTTGGTTATAGAGATAGGCTTATACAAGAATTCACATTTCCTTGCATTAGATGCAGACATTGAAAGGAATCAGTCTTTGATTCAAAGGCCTTCTAATAAGAAATTAAATGTAACAGAAGAAAAAATAGGTCTACATATTTCTCCAGCACATTCAGCAAAGCACTCAGAAGTAGCACAGATTAAAGCTGAATATAAAATGTATAGCAAGAATCAGAAAAAAAAATACAGAGAAATAATTTGGACTTAAAAGAACTGTAATTTCCTTGTCATGAATAGAAGAAGCATATCCATGCTACTTTCAAGTTGGGGGATAAGCACCTTAAACCTTCAGGAACTTCAAAAAAAGAGATTTCTTGAAGATTATTTTCTGTGTTTATTGGTGATTCTGAACAAAACTTGCACAAAATTCACTGAATTTATTCTAGAAATTCTGTTAGCATGGACTCACATCCATAAAAATCAAGGCATTATAGTATTTTTTATCCAGTAGTCTTAGCTGCACTTAGAATGATACAAAAGATGTGGTTTCTTGCTCCTTCTGTCTGGATGGGTGTGTGGTTGTGTGCATGATGTTTGTGTTCACATGAGTTCTCTGAGTGTCTGTCTAGAATCTGTGTGAGCAGCCATGCATGTACATATTTCTGTATATGCACACGCAGTGCACACATGTGTTTTGTGTACACGTGCTTGCTGTAAATGAATCTTCAGCCTTGCTCCAGGTTGAACTCAGGGACAGGAACAAGCAGCAGCCTTGCTTCTCTTTAAGTTGTTGAATCCAGCATGATTTATTTTCCTCTAAAAATCCCGTTTCCAAACACAATGTGTTGAAAAATGACAGATATAAGGCATTAGAAAGATTATTTTTCTAATTCTAAATTTGAAGTGTGACAATTTATTATGTCTTGTAAGAAACAAAGGCAGAAAAATAATTTAGTTCATGGTAGACCCAGATTTTTCATGATATTATGGAAGAAAATTGGTTAGAAGAGTGCTTTAAAAGAAAAAATGCATTAAAATGTTTAATTTTTAGAAATCAGGAAGCCAGTAAGACTTACTGACATACAAAGAGTTAAATTTCACAGACACGGGGCTCACAAGTAACACAAAACGTTCTACACTTCCATTGTTAGGCTTAAAACCCACTAGCTTAGGGACAGCACGCAAGGCAGGTGCACAGTCTCTATAGAACAGTCTAGTTCCACCCTCGGCAAACACATGTAACTTGGCCTTGCACGCACTGTCTATGTGGAAGTCCTGAGGTATAATATGCTCCAAAAGACAGGTTTACATTTAACTCCTAGGATTTAACATCAAAGACTAATTTCATGGAAGCCTGTGTTCTGGACAAGCACCAAATCCAAGAATCACCTTTACTTAGCATACATCTTAAAAGTATATACAATGGTCTTTTGGGCACAGCAACCTAATGAAGGTTTCCATATTTCTATTTGTCAAACATTTTTGCATGTATATTTATCTAAGCGCCTGTTTTATTAGCTGAAAGGTACCTACCAAGGAAGGGCTGTAAGAGGTTTTTTCTGTAACTCTCATTCAATGTATTAGCACTACACATCTTGGAACTATCATTAAAATCCTAAGAGAATAAAGAACAAGCCAAATATGGGGCCTGCACCATATTGAGGAGCATGCAGTGTACTACCTACCACCATATGCAGAAATAAGACCAGACAACAAAAAGCCAAAGTACATTCACTGAAATTCAGGTCAAAGTGGTCATAACTTTAGAGTTTTAGCTTTATCTTTGAATGTCCTAATGATTGTAATCACAATCATGCTGTGTTTCAACCTCTTTGTTGCCTTGAATCACCCACATTCAGGTCAGGCCTAGAGGCCCTTTGATGGGGAACAACCTCCCAGAGCTGTGCCTGGCAAACTGCTTGGAAAAAAGCACACAGTTCTGCAGAAACATAAAGTCACCGACTTGTTCCCACAGTTCAGCCAGAAGCAGAATTGTAACTGTTACAGCTCTTAAAAGCTGTAAACCAAAAGATCATTATGGAAAATGGGAGGGAAAAGGAAAGTCTTCAACTTTCCCACTTTGCATGGCAAATTTCACTTCCAATTCTGCCACAGGCTCACCCTGCCCTCCCTCAATGAGGGAATAGTGTTTCTGAAGTGAAAATACGATGTTTGTTTGTGCATCTTGTGACTTTTTTTTTTAAATTTGGTTAGGTTTCACCCCAAAATCTTACCTACATTATTTAAGTCTGTAATGAACTGAGGAGACTGTTGGTTTATCTTTGACTTATGCACCCTTTAAACAAAGAATGTATAAAAATACCTGTTTTTCTAAATCCAAGGAGAGAATAGAACAAGCAATTTAAACATATTTTGTACTATCATGTATTGTTTCTGAGAAGCATACACAGATAAGAATGATATAAAATTCCCACAACAAGCTTTTGTATAAGCCAGTCACCACATCCACAAATCAATACTAGTGAGTATAAGTATGCTGCAACAGACACACATGCAATTTGTGTTCTTAAAAAACTAGGACACCAGATTTTAAAATCTCATTTCTAGTACCCCAAACTCAAAAATATACCACAACTAATACACGTGTTAAGGTTTGTTGATCGAATATTGCTTCCAGTGTAGAAAACAGTAGTATTTTCACTGTCACTGAATCAGAGTGACAATTATTGAAGATACCTATAAGCATTTTTGAACAAAACAGACCAAAGCACCACATGAAATAAGCCTTACTAAAAAGATGGGACTCGCATGTAAGGTTTTGATTAAACACAATTAAACATAAGCTAACTGTAGTGGATATGTACGATGCAAAAGACAAGTATTTCAGGTAAAGAAAAGGACACATTTATTAATTATATCTTCTTTTTGATTCTAAGAGAACACAATGTAGGCCTGGCAGTTTAGTAAACTATCAGTCTGCACACTGAAAATGGGATAGTTAAAAAAAAAAATCTCTTAGTCTGTTAGAACTAGCTAATTGCTGTCACTATTAAGTGAACAGACTAGCATCCCTTCTTCACCATTCGCTACTCCACAACAATGAAAGCTTACTTCTGTTTTTAGATTTTGTCTAATCACAGCAATGGTGAGGGTACTATTTCAGAACTACACGGTATCAGAAGTGTTTGTTGCTATTAGTATACAGGCCATTATGCTTTTCAAAGGGTATGTTATAAATAGCTTACAGCTATTAGAAATGCAACAATTAACTGATAAATTAATAAGACAGGCAAGCAAAATATCAATCATGGCCCTTCTAACATAATTAGCATAAATTACACAGGATCACAGATTATTGCCGTTGTTGCATAAAACAAGAGCACCTACTTCAGTTGTTCAATAACTTGAATACTTTTAACACTAAAACTATACAACACAATACTCGAAACATTAAAAAGAGACCACAAGAATAATGAATATTCATTGGTCATTTTCTGCTCAAAACTTGTTTATAGCAATTTCTGGGGTAAAACAAAAAAAAAAAAAAAAAGGAAAAAAAGGAAAGAAGAAACACAGCCCAAATGGACAGGGTTTTGTAGCATAGTGTACAGTAAACCCCAGATATCTTCCTAGGACAGAGATGACAACATGTGTAGTGATAACTATTGCATGGTGACCTAGTGGCCCATACAAGGTCTAAAAAGGGCTACATTAAATTAGGCCTGTTATTACCAGCACAGTTAGCAATTTCAGTGATTGCATGAGTTTTAGAATGCAATTAAGCTGGCATAAAGAGTGCCCCTTTAACTCCTGGAATGAAAAGACAGCCAGGAAGTGATTTTATTTTAATTTATTAATATATATTTATTATGTTTTTCAATAGTCTTTCATTTCTTGCTGTCATTCTGACATCAGAGCACCTGTAAATTCTATTATTACAAATATGGATTTTTTTTAAAGCAAATGGAAAAGCACATTTATTCTTAACAGGGCACAAAAGAGATTTCCTGCTTCAGATTCTTATGCTGTCTGCAGTGCTTTAAAGATCCAGAAAGAACTGTTGTTAAATAATTCAAAGCGGTCAAACAAGACCAAATTGGTAGAACAATCCGTATTCTGCCCTCAGTTAAAAATTTGCCTTCTGACTTAAGTTAATACGGTTACTCAAATAACAGTGAGAAAGAATCTCATTAACTCTGTCCATGTTTGTATGCTATGAGGATAAAAGAATAAAAACTAGGACTTTCAAAATTACATCTCTGCATCCTTAATGTCAGTTTTGTGACATACTCTCCTATTATACCACCAGCCACGCAGGACCAATGGTGTAAAGATTTTATCTCCTTGATTCATGTTGTGAAGATGGGAAACTGCATCATTAGGTTTTGTTTTGACAACTAGGTGAAAGGACTGAAGTGAATTCTGCATAAAAAGAGGTCCCTTTCATCCTTGAGTAACAGAGATAAACTTAAGAAGATTTATGGAAGTACATATTTGCATTATTTTACATGTACTCTTGAAAGAGTTGATCTGATGCAGGACAAAGACAGTGTTGTAAAGTGCAGGTGCTTCCCCGCCCCGGGCTTCTTTTCTTCCCAAATTTCATGTTAAATCCTTAACGTGAAATGTAGGATCTGAGGCAGCATTTCTGAGGAGACAATATACTTTTAATATAGTTATTATGCTGTCTGGGTGAGAGAATGTTTCTTGGCAAATGCAAAGAAAGCCATTTATGCAGAAAAAACATTCTGGCTCCCAAAGACATTGAAACAGGATGTCCAAAGTTCTGGCTGTTCTTACCACCTATGGCAAAGGAACAGTGCCAGCAACAGAATGGGAATCTGCCTTTATAAAATTTGCAACAGCAAAAAGGCTTAGTGCTTCTAATTTTTGTGATTTTATAAAGTTTTGACAACTTTTTGCGTAAACCAATGGCTGGCATGTCTACAGAAGACCTTCAGAAAAAAAAAGGTCAAAATTGTTGAAAGATTTATCAAAATAATTAAGCACTACATATTATAAAGGTATAATGCAAAATTATTCCTCTGAGCTGTACATCCTAAAGAGCTGATACATGATGCAGGTATTGCATACCAGTATTATATACACAGAGAACTAAAACTAAACTTGCATGGAAACTCAGATGTTGTAAATACATGTACATATAGATGTACAAATGAAAGAGTTAAAATATCCGAAAACATGTCTCTACCCAATAAAATAAAAAGATAGAGCACATCAATATGCTGAAAGTCATGCGTGCTTGCTCTGTGTATTAGATCACACTGGTGTATAATGAAATATTATATGCATATCCTTGAGCTCATGTCATGTCCCACTGACGTAAAAAGTGAAACATATTTATCTGTTTATACTGTAAGTCTTCCGGGCAGGGCATATGTTTGTACAGCATTTGGCAAAATAAAGTTCTGGATTGTGATTGCAGTCCATATGCACTATAACACTACAAGCAATACAATTGCATGTGCATGTACACTCCTGTTTCCAAAGCCCAGCAGGAATACTTAGCCTAACAACTCCCTAGCACCAATGAGTAAAGGTACGGAATGTATACCCCAGAAGTACATTACTTGAAAACATCTAACTGCTTTCATGCCAACAGAGAAGAAAGCCACAAAAAAGGAAAACTCTAGATGGAGATTGAGTTAATACAAACATTAGAGCTTGAGCACATTCAGCTCTGGGCTCCCCAAAACAAGTACATGGAACAAGTTGGAGGAAATCCAGAGGAGGGCCATGAAGATGATCAGAGGGCTGGAGAATCCCTCCTATGAAGACAGGCTGGGAGAGCTGGGGTTGTTCAGCCTGGAAAAGGCAGCTCCAGGGAGACTGTAAAGCACCTTCCAGTGCCTAAAGGGGCTACAGGAGACTTGGAGAGGGACTTTTTACAAGGGCATGTAGTGACAGGACAAGAGGGAACAGCTTTAAACTGAAAGAGAGTAAGTTTAGGTTGGTTATTAGGATGAAATTCCTCACTATGAGGGTAGTGAGGCACTGGAACAGGTTGCCCACGAAAGTTGTGGCTGTGCCATTCCTGGGAGTATTCAAGGCCAGATTGGATGGGGCTTTGAGCAACCTGGTCTAGTGAAAGATGTCCCTGCTCATAGCAGGGGAGCTGGAACTAAATGATCTTCAAGGTCTCTTCCAACCAAAACCATTCCATGATTCTGTGATATTAGAATTACCTGAAGACATATAAGAACAAAAACACTATGGAGAAAATGAGTTGCAAAAGACACAGTAAGACAAATATGTTTCCCAAAACTGAAGGGAAAAAAATTGATGATTAGCAGAAACAGAGGCAGGAATTGCATCTTTATAGCAAGTCACGGAAATACATACATTTTTTTTCCTTATTAATTGTGCATTCTCAAAAGAATGGAAAGTGCAGATCAGAAAAATATCACAAATTTTTGACAGCCACTAGATTCAGAAGTTATCCTAGAGGTGAAATCGGAGCCCTAGAATAACACTGGACTTCTGTGTGTGTTTAAAACTTATCTTGTGTTACACCTATCACTTTACATTTTTACAAGCTACAAATTCAGTTCTCAGATGAGAGAGCTGTTACATGAGAATGATAGAAGTCTAAGAGAAATAAACACACTAAATGGGAAATCCAGCAGCAAGAGAGGCAACTAAGAGCATCAGACTGTTTTTGATGAATGTTTTTGGTGATTCCCATTTCAAGAGATCTATTAGTCTGCTACAAGCTTTCCTCATATATATGGCATGCAGAGATCCATACATTTCCCCGCTCTGTCTTACTTGCAAATAAAGTCGTATGACAGAAATTCTATGAACTGAGATGCAGGTGAGCCATTGTACTTATATCATCACTCTTTATTAGATCTTACCCAGAACATTCTCCCTTTTGGTCACTTTTAAATTTCTTATTCTGCTTTGAGAATAATGAAACAGGGCTGGAAATGACCAACATTCATAAAGATCAAGTTGAGGACAACTCCAATATTGCATCAGACTGGGACTTGAAAAGGAAAAGCCATTTCCATTGAGGTCAAATGAAAACCCACTGACTTGTGAGGCCAGGATTTTGTCCCCAGAGTCTCAACTCAGAGCTTCCAAGTACTACCTGGAGCATACCAGTATCTCTGTGTAGGTTACCAGATATTCTCTGAAATTTTAGGCAATTCTATATGCTTCATTCAAGCACCATGGTGCATATAGGCATCTCATTGCATGAGATAAAATAATATTTGAGAAGCTAACAAAGATTGTGAGATGCTTACAAGCAGGATTCCTAAGCTATAAAAAGGATTGAAATCTACTAGGGAATATCTCTAGGACCTTACATGAATTTCCACCACCAGCACTGCCACTCCCAAACCTTCAGAAAGCATGTTTCAGCTTCCCCCAACGAATGGACTGGCTTTAGCACTACAAGATTTTAAATACCTAAGTTTCTGTTCCTCTGTTTTGCTTTCTGGCTACCAACACTTTATGTTAAAGTACTCAAGCTTCTCTTTGCAACCAAAACATCTACAAAGATTATTGTTTTACTGGAAAATTACATTTTTGTGCAACTGATGCTACAAACAGCCTCCTTCAGAAAATCGTCTAATATTATTAACTACCATTTTTCTGAGAGGTTTTTTTTCATGCTTAAGACACAGATGAAGCGTCTGCCTATAAAATCTCTATTGCTCTCTTCCAAAGTTCTCCAAAGCTGATCTACAATAGTATGTTTATGGAATTAGCTAACTACCTATAGTATGCAGTCACAAATCTTAAACTCCATCTAAGTCCTAGAACCTTGTGTTTGCTATTGATGAGGTAGCTCCTAGAGCTGAAAACCAGGCAGTAGGAAATTAAAGGTACAGGAATTTAGATGTAGACGAAGATCTTTGTATTTAATCCATATTTTTTAAGTTTTATTCACACTTATTTGAAATCACTGAGGACATCTATAGATAGTTTTTGTAACAGCAGTTTTAGAGACTACTATCTCTGTTGTTCTTTCTTCTTTCTTGATTTCATGCATCACGCCCTGTTGTGAATTGGAGCATAACCAATCTGAAGAGGGAACTGTCTTTTAATCACAGTTGGTATCTCCAAATTAAATTTCCACATTCAGTCATAGTATTCCAGTTTCTGTGCCTCTGTGGCTGAAAAAAACCAGCAGCATACCATAGTACAGATGATTTCAAAATGCAGTCAGATATTCCTGCTATAGCATAAAGGGAAGGAGTAAAAACTGGTAGTATAGGTTGCAGAAAGCCAAAGAACCAATATCATCATATGTTACCTAGTGGTTTTAGTGAGATTTGAAAAGTAAAACAGAGAAAGTAATACTCAAGATGGTTGCCCTGATCAAGTCTGGTTTTTGATCTGTGACTTCATGTTCATTTATTTTCTAAATTCTTTTTCATCTTCCATTTCGTTATGTCTTCTGGTTGTGTCTGTACTCACTCACGGAATTTGCTGTGAATCAGCTGCTCAGGAGCAAAACAAAATGGTTAAATTTCTGACTTTTTGTGAAGGAGGTATACATATTTTAGGTTATTTCACTAAAAAGTGTATTTAGTCATATTCATATATCTTTCATTGTCAATCTAAGATCCCACTACTGTGCTTCAAGTTTTTGTTAGTTTTTGATTAAGAAAAGTCTTCAAAGTGACGGCCATTAGAATTACTGTGTGGACAAGTTACATGCTTCTGTATATGTTTCTTACAGACCTTAATATCTCTGTTTCTCAATGTGTTTTTGTCTGAGACGTGTGTGCATGTGTGTCTGTTTATGTATGTGTATCAATGTATGCACATATATTTACACACTTAAATACGCACTTACGTGCATGTGTGCCCATTCTATTCGTATTCTATTAGTATTATTATTCTAAGACATTCTATTAGTATTGAAAAATATGTATGTAAGAATGTGCATTTATAACACATTCCTTCATGAGGAAAATAAAACCAGGTTTGAATAAGAAAGAAATCTAAAACCTAAACCCTTTAAAATACAGGTTTTAGACTGGAAACCCAGCCAGACCTACAACTACACTGACACTCACAGTCACAAGCTGCACATACTGTAATACAGCAATAGCTTCTGTGCTTTATTCCACCAGGTTTTAAGGTTGCCATGGAAATGAGTGGGAATCCCAACACAAGGGAAAAATAACTAGGCTATCCAACTCACACCATGGTGCTGGATGTCTGAACAGCTGATACTTGAGGCAGTCATCACAAGAACAAAAATACACAGAATACAATACTACACATAACACTGGAGCCAAAAAAACCAGCCACAACTGCACCTCAGAAGAACACATGTAAACTACTGCTGTAGTAGATACATAAAGCTCTGCAATAATAAGGTTTTACACAATTTTGAAGCTGAAGATATGAATACAGGTATTGTATAATGTTCTGAAACTAATTAATTGAGCAAGTCATAACTATTTAAAGCAGAGCCTAATTTTCCTACTATTGACTTCACTACACAGATGGTGAATTAAAAAAAAAAAATAACTGTGGTTTTAAAATTCTATTAATACTAATATCCAAAGACCTATCAACTGCTGTGCAAGACTTGGTTTCACGAATGATAGACCATTTAGAGAACTCCCAGTGTAGCAACACAATGCCTCTATTTGGATGTTGAGGATTCCTGCCAGTTCTTTTTCCTTTCCACATGAAAGTTACGGCGTCATATGGTTCTTCCTTTTTTTGCTACTGTATCTAAGATTTACATAAACACATAAATGCTTTATTTTTGTTAATGAACTATTGAAAAACAGAACCAGCATAGTCCTTAAACTTCCTCAGATGAGAGAAAAAAAAAAAGCTTTAGCCAGTTGGAGTAAGTCTCTCTTACCTAGCAACATGTTTGTGCTATTACATTTGTCGATTTCACTGCAGTTGTGTCAGGCTCACTGCTGGACTTGGTACACTATTTTATTCTGATCACATAGACACAATATTTGAGGTGTTTGAGAGTACTTTTTAATGGGAAGTCTTGGAGTATACAGAACAATATGCCAAGCCCAGCAGAGAGACTGCAGAGAGTGGTATCTCCGGCTCCTTATTAAGTTTGTCAGCCACATGGCAGGAAACAGCGAATTATGAATAGGTCCTTTCCAAGTGATATAGTCTATTAAGAGGCAAACAAAATCTTTCACACTGAGTGAAGAGAAAGAAAAAGATGGTGATTAAGGAAGTGCCAGAAAAAGGACAAACCTCCTCCATGACATTCTCCATGAGGAAGAATACAACACAGAAGTATCGAATGTCAATAGTGATTGACCACAGGGCCTAGAAAAGTATCTAACTTCTCTACCAAAAGACGAACAAAGCATAGCCCGAGCTGTAGGCTGGCTCACCAAGCTTTTGGAGGCGCAGCTTCCCCAGGGTAACAAAGCAGAACTGCGCCTCAGTATCACTGCATTTGCACAGTCAACCTTCACCCAGGTGTAGATTTCCTTCCCATAGGCCTTTAGGGAACAAAACATTTCCAAGTAACCATTGTCAAAAGTATTTCCTAAAAACTTAACAAACAGGCAAAGCATATTATCTTCTCAAAGTGATTCAGTTACTGCTAAGCAATTCTCAAGCAAGACACAACAAGAGGTAGCAAATTATCTTACTTGTGCCTGTATGAAATGTGGTTACCAATTTTCACGTTCATATGAAACACATTACTCAGTGTGTCAAGAACTTCATACTGAGCTTTGAGCATCTTCTGACCAATACTGGGGCCTTACTAACATTTTACATGAGAATGGACTCATGATTTACTGATGGCTCAGCCAAACCCCTAAGCCCTACTGAACTTTGTTTACCTTTGGGGCACCCAATAACTGCACATGACCAAGCTCAGGACACAGCACCTCTGAAACCAGAGGAGACAGAAGACTGGGACAGGAAGTCAAGGATCTTTTCCTGAATGAGGTAAATTAGCAGTGAAACAGATGTAAGAAGCCTATTTCCTGATCTAACCTCTCATTTCCCTGCCCGTAAGGCATTTTGACAAATAGCTATTTGTGTTGCTAGGCTGTAAACCCACTCACTAAAACTATTCCTCTTTTTGTGGATTGTTTTGGTTTTCAGATAAGCACCACTTAGCTGTATTACCATAACTAAGGCGACAACAACCTAGAGCATAGGGGCAGAAATAAGTAGCCAGGAACAGCTACGCACAAATACTCCCTTAAATTGCTTCAGTGCTGAAAAATGTAATGTCACAGCTTATCTAATAGGCACAAGTATATTTTAGAGGTGGAGAACATTTCTTTCCCCAGTTAGGCTGACACAAATATAAAGTTCCTGAATTAGAACTGGTTTACCTTGAAGTTGCCATTCAGAAAGAACAAAATTAAACTGAGGGAGTTTCTCAGCCCTCATACATGGAGATACTCTAGAAAATAGTTACATACCTGCAGCTACATGCTGCTACAAAAGAGCATCTGCAATTCCCACCTAAGGTTCACCAGAATTACTACTGGCTGCTTTGCCGCATTCTGGCGCTCCTTTATCCACATCTCCCAAAACTAAGTGCTCTCCAGCACCCTTAATTATCTGGATTAAAGTCTAAACATTGTCTGAGTCTACCTCAAACTGATTAGAGGGCTGGAATATCTCTCCTATGAAGACAAGCTGAGAGAGGTGGGGTGGTTGGGCCTGGAGACGAAAAGGCTCCAGGGAGGCCTTCCAGTACCTAAAGGGGGCTTATAAGAAATACAGAGACATGAGAGAAATGAAAACAACTAATTTTCTCTGGAATTAAAGCAAGTAGCGTAAGACCTAGTCATTTCAGAGCTGAGATGGGACTGGAAGGAGTAGAAGGGATGATGGTAGCAGGTGATACCACTGCTGTCACTATTCTGGTCCTTTGTGCCACTGCCATTTGTCCTTAGTTCACTAGCAGACAAAATTTATTCATTGTAAGATGCATCTGTGCAGTCACAGGCCAAGGGTGATGTGGAATTCTCCTGTGAGAAAAAGCAATGAGCCATGCAGAAGGCAGACACATTTTCATTGCATCTCCAGCTTTCTGGGAAATATACTTCTGAAAATTCCCTTAAATATTCAAGCCATGCTTTGACGAAAAGCTTTGCTTTTCCCATTTTATAAAATACAATTATTAATAAGTTTCTATATCTGTCTTCACCAATCACGTGCCCATAACCTTTCTATGCTACAATAAATGATGATAATAAAGAACAGCAAATGGCACCTACAAGAGTAATCATGTCAGACTATTTAGACACTAGTGGCTGAAGTATTAATTACTGTCTTCAGCATTTTTGTATATTTCTTTGTAAAATATACATGAAAAAATCATTTTTTGTTAGTCAAAATATGCTCAATAAATAGTCATCAGCACATTCCAATACATGTTACTTTTAAGTGTTACTTTACTATGATTGCTAAAAAGTCACATTTCTTTCTGCAGACTGGATAAGGGATGGCCACATAGTAATTTCGAGCTCATTTCCTGTGAATTTCTGAACAGACTAGAAGTACCCATAGAGCACACAGACCAGTGGAACCGCAGACAAAACGCCTTTAGGTGCAAGAGGAAGGTGAGAATAGATTGGGGGACAGGGAGAATGGAAGAAGTGCAAGGGTTTTATTGCACGATTAGGGTAATTACGGAGTATGAGACTCTTACAGCATTAAAATATATACATATTTTATGTTAATTTGATTGGGGTTTTGATGAGTCCATGTATGAAGGTTTGACTGGAACCCAGGCCTGCCTAAACTCTAGCATTTACACTTAGGCTCTGGCTTTCTGCCCTGCTCTCTGGCTCCCTTGAAATGCAGCCGGTGTCACCTGCTTCTGCTGGCCATCAGCCCAAACTTCATTCTCTCGTCATTTTCACCTCTCCCACAGCAGGGGAACAGGTGGGAAGTCAGTGCTGTGACTCTACCCCTCATGCCCTCACTGCTTATCATCTTTCCTCTTGTGTCTTCAGCAAAAGAAATCAAATATAAACCAGATGAAAAGACAAAGCTGATGGATGTATGGCAGGAAATAACGGGCATGAAATGTTAAAATGCTTAGTAGCCACCTTCTCCAGAGGCACACAAGCAGAGCCAGGAGCAGTCAATGGTGCAAATGAAGAAGGGGTCCAGTACCAGCAGCCATAAGGACCAGCTCAGGAACTCGGCAAGGAGAAGATATAAGCAGAAGTGGGACGAAAGGCCTCTCAGGTAGATAAGAAAGGCAGTACTAAGTACAGGAGGCTGACAGATTAAGGGAGATAGATACGCCTGAGAGGTAAGAACACATGGGAAAATTGTTAGAAGCATTTTTAGGGATGTCTTTGCCTCTAGTGGAAGAGAATAAAATGTGTGTGAAGATTTCAAGCATATGCCTACACTGTGCAATAAATTGCGGCAAGAAGTCCCCAACTCCCTCCTTCCAGATAGCACCAGATGAGCCAGTTCTGGCACCAAAGGCAGTACAGTAATCCCAGGCTCTTTAGAGCAGTCAGACTACTTACAGTAATCAAAGGAAGGGATAATTAGCCTTTGCTCAGTCATGTTAACACAGTTACAATTTTTCTGGGTCATGAGATGCACACCATTGCAGCATCGTGCCACACTGGCACACCACATAGGTCTAGTGTGTCTGTCCTACAAGAGCAATGCACATGCACATGACTATTTCCTTCTACTGTTTGATACAATCATAGGGAAACTGCAAATTCTGTGCAGATGATATCCACTGTACAAGGGAAGAAAGAGAAGTGAATTCAAATAGCCTACCAATAAGAGGCATAAAGACAAATCCCTTCCTCTAATTTTGCTACAGCTGTCCCTGCTGATCAATAGATACATATTGGCTCAGTTAACATCAGGCATTTTGTGGTACAAATGGCAAGGAAAACAACATGTATGGTACAGACTGCAGAGGCAGAGATAGCTGCTTAGCTCACCTCTTAGCATGGTCACTCTGAGATCAGTGAAATGATTTCTTCCTGAGCTGCAACCTGTCTAAACAATAAAGGAGACCCGCAAAACCCTGGAAGGAAGATTTTTCAATGGTGACTGTGTGACTGCCGCCAAAATCGGACTGTATAACAGGAACAGCAAAATTCCACACAGCAATAGTGCTGTGGCTGTGCTCCAGTCAAAGCAATAGAATGTTTCATAACCCAACAGAAGTGAAAAACAGCCATGGTCTGCCCCAATATCAAGTGCATACTGGGACTGTGAGAGCACAAAGGTGAGCTGATTCAGCACTAGACCTTTGTCTACGAGGTTAGGGTTGCAATGACTACAGGCTCCAGGGAGAATTCCACAGTAATTCAGTACAGCTGAATGTATCTAAGGCTAGAATACAGGAGAATTTCTATGCAGTTTCAAAAAGAGCTCATTGTGTCACTGTTGTACTGAATACAGGGAAATTACCACCAAGTGAATATTGCTTTAATGAAATGCTTACAATTAAAATTGACGTGTTATGCAAGAGAGATATTATTGGACTAACATATAAGAGTACCTTTCCCTGGGTGATTGACGATGGCCTGTTGGATAATATAAAATGAAATTTCACAATGGTTGATTTCACATGAAGTGAATTTTACATGAAAAAACAATGGATGAAGTGACAATGTATAGCTACATACATGAAATGCAGAATATCCAAATTTGAATATCAGGGAAAATTTTTATTTTCCTTATTCTATACACACTGCTAGAATTGATAATTGATCCATCTAAAATGGTATTATTCTTTAGCTAACATCACATGCTTCAGAGAAAGCAACAGCTTTGCCCCAAATAATTCTTCTAGCCATGCAAACATTTCTACATGTCATAATGATAATTAAACAGGCTCCTGCATTGTAACTTCTAACTCCTACAATTTCCAACTTCTGCTATGTACCTACTAATGAAAAAAACATTCATACAGCAATATCTAAAAGATCTTTCCAAAGTATATGTAACAATAAAACAAGCGGGTCAAGCATCACTTCTCTTCACATCTTTTTCTTCCATTGGGTAACTGGTTTTGCAATTTCTGTATCACAATAAAATAAAAATAAGATAGTTTTATTTTAGTTAAATTAAGCCATTTCAAAGAAAAATTTAATGTAACAAATACACTAAATGAATACCTGTATCAGCTCCTGTATACTGCAATGAGTTGCAAACATATGATACCAGTGACATTTTACGTTCTAATAAGCCTCTCTTGCAAACATGGCATGTCTGGGCTCTTTAACAGGCCGATCTTTTATTGGCTTAGAAAGAAGGAAGGTGTCAATCCAGACACAGACTTTCTTTCAAAGCACTGGTCAGCAGATGGTAGAAAAAGCAATTCAGATCCTCAAAAGGACCTGATGTTCTTGTTTTCTCTCTATTTTAGGATGCAAGTCCTGTTATCACTGAACAGAATGACACTTGCAGCAGGTACAGCTGACACATGGAAATATGTTGGATCAGTCTCACTAATAGGATCTATGCATTTGCTAGAAAAATCAAACAAATATGGACCATTTGGACAGGCAGGTTCAGAACCTTACTCACAGTCAATTTTCTGTGTGAACATTTGCAAGGAAAGATACCAGATGGCTTAGGCGTGTATTACACTGACATGTACATAAATGTGCATGGGTATATATGAAATAGGAAGAGCTGTGACCAAATTAGGGCACTAAATTACATATGTGTAGGACAGGGCAGTGACAAAGGAAAGAAACCCTGAAAGATGGGGAGAAAGAATGGTAGTGCTGAATAAAATATGCATTATACATTAGCTTTTCTTTAAGGCAGCTAGGCTCCCCACATACATACTGAGTTGGGGACTTACATGAGAAATTCACTTTAACACTGTGAAAATTATGTGTTAAAATACTCCATACACTGATTGGAAGACTGGCTTCATCGATCACAGGTGCTGATATTAAAATTTCTGGTGGGAGCTTCATAACTGATGAATTGCTTCACTGGGATTCACTTTGCCCACCCAGCCAAAGCAAAAGTGCTATTGCAGCAGTCACCAGCACAGAAGGCTGGTTAGAAAGAAAAGTGACAGCGTCAGAATTGAGAAATGAGCAGCACCCATGCATGGACGTATTGGTAGGAAAACAGTAGGAAGAGAAGGAAAGAGCACTTACTGAGAGAACAAAATGTAAGTCATCTTAAAATATGCATTTAAACCGACAGACAGATCCCAGCCTTCCTCCCACAAGAATCCTGAGGCCTCTGTATCCACCAAAGTCTTAATGGAATCCTTAAAATGAAGAATTTTTTTCTTTAGAATAGCAATAAGATGTATTTTGAAAGAACATTTTATTGAGAAAGGTCAGAGTAAAAGAGCACACCAGCTTGGTATTAAGAGTCTCCTACATAAGTGTACTGGGTCCAGATAGGACAGAATAATTTTCATCATAGTAGCTCAAATGGGGTTTAGATTTTTGACCAAAATGATACTGGCATCACAAAAATATTCCAGCTTTTGCTGAACAGTGTCTGCAGAGCATCAAGGCTGCCTTGGTTTATCGATTTGCCCAGCAGCAGATAGAGGAGGGCACAATAGGTTAGGAGGCAGATGTCCCAAACTAACCAAAGACATGTTCCACAACATGTCATGTCATGCTCACCAACAGCAGGGAAAAGAGATGGTTTAGGAAGTTACACACCTTTTTTTTGGGAACTGGGTGGGCATCAGGCTACCTGTGGGAGGTGGTCAGTGATTGTCTTTGCATCACTTTTGTTTCCCTTCTCTCTTCTATCACTTCTCCTTTACTTATTAAACTATTCTGATTTTTTTTGTTGATCCCAAATTTTCTTGCTTTTTATCTTCCTTCCCTCTTTCCCCATCCCACTGGGGGTAGCAGGGGGAAACTGAGTAAGCATTTGATGTGGTACTTAGCTGTCCACTGGGTTTGACCCACAATAATTAGGAAAATGGCCAAGAACAGCTATTCTGCATCTTGAAGGTTTCTTATAGTTTAACCTAATAGCTTCAAAGGCAATTAAGTTAAAATATTAAAAAACCCACTACATAATGTGGAACCAGAATACCCAAGAAAATGGTGGTCGAGCCTTACATCTGCCAAGCAGTTTCTACAGATGATATCTAAACAGATTTGGTAGTGCTTTCACTCTTAGATAGTGGAAGGTATTGAAGTAAAATTCCTTCACCTTCTGTTCCCATTTCATTAGCTTCAAGTTATATTTCTCTGTTACCTTTGTATAGGAACTGATTTGTTTGTCTCTTGAGCTCATTGATGTCCCTTTGTTGAAACAGCCTGTCTCATTGCCCATTCCCCCTTGCCTGCAGGTAGGTTTTGAGACATGACCTGTTAGCTCAGTTTGGCTACTCATTGGGAAGTCTCTGCTAATATCAAGCCCGAACCATGCTTATTATGACTGCAACTACTTCAAAGAGCTCCTGACTCCCTTCTAACAAGTCTGAGCAAAATTGAACTCTGATGCAGCTTTGCTGAAGTCATTCTGAATTACAGCAGGAACTAAGTGGATTCAGCCTAACTTTTCATGTCTATTACCTTTCTGGCACACTGATGAGCCAGTGATCATGTGTGCAATCTTGGCCAACCCGGCTACACAAGATCTGAGTCTTGCATGGCTTTAACTGAGCATGTCTCTTTCCTTCCTGACTAATGAGTTTTCATGAACTATTTGTATGACCAACTTCTTCTAAGTTGTAGGCTTCTATTCTAGTATTTAGTTGATGAGAAGTCTCAAGAGTTATTGCTGTGGAGGGCAGTGAGATTTCATGGGCCTTATTTCCTTATGAAACCAACTTAAAATATTAAGTACTGGAAATGCAGAGTTAAACAGAGACAGGAAAGAGGGTGAGTTTAACACTGCATCCTACTTAAACTGTATGAAATGCCAGCCACCTAAGACATATAACCTTTAATTTCTGTCTTTTCCTCCACCCTTCCTCCTTTTTACAATGATCTCATTTTATAGGATTTGAATGAACTCAAATCAAAGCAAAAATGCTTCCATTTAAAAGTCTCAGTGAAGGTTCAAGCTTAAGATCTAGGTTTTTGTATTGCTTCTAATAACTTTTTGATCCAGTCCTCAAACTCTGCGAATACAATAATCTCCTATGAATTATAAGAATTCTCTATGAATTGTAAGAAGGAAACTTCTGAACTGACTGCAACTCTGTAATTCTTGCTTATTATTCATAAATATCATGAGTTACAGTATGTGGTCATATGATTTCAGAGGCGTGATGAATGTAAATGGAGTATTTTTTTCACAAAATATAATATGGAAGTGTATTATGAATCATCGCAAAATCATACAACCTCACTGGAAAGACACACTAGTTTGAGTGAACTCTGGGTTATCATGGGAAAGGGTCAATGAAGAACAGAGTAATCAGAATTGGCACAGTACTTCTGCTGAAGAATGCAGAGCAGTGTGACAGAGTGAATAGAACACAGAGGTTCAGGGAGTGCAAGTTCTGGTCTTATTTTTGCAGATGAGTTCTTGGGTTGCTATTGACAAATGACATGCCTGTTTCTCCATAAATTAAACATCTAACATACATCTTTTAGTTTAAAAGACGTTAAGACATTCATTACTGTAAAGTTTTGTAAAACGTACTTTCTCAGGACATATCTAGAGCCATCAGACAAGCTTTATAATATGATTCTTCATCTGTCATCAGAGCATGGAAAGATAAAACTTTGTGTTACTCTGTTGATACTAAAATCTTTTATCTTGCCTACTACCCATTCAAACACTATTTCACCTGCAAAAAGGAATTCCTGTAGGACACTCTCATGCCTTGGGTTTTAACTTTTATATTCTTCAAATCCTTTGCTTTTCTCTGGAGATGACAGGCATTTAGTTTTGAGTGAATCCACATGACTCTTCACATTTTTAAAATACTTTAAAATGTTTACCATGCTCATTTTCAGGTGTCTTATCCTCTGGCAAAAGTTTCTACTCAGTACTACTGTAGTAAATCATATCAAAGCAAATTATTTTTATTGTGAGTGCCCAGGCCCACTGGGGTGCATGATGTACCTAATTGAACTGAGCCCAGCTAGATTTTGGGAGTGCCCAGGCTCTAAAAGAAAGTTTTCTGCTGATGCTCATAATATAGTGCCCATGAAGTGTAATAGTAACTTGACAAACAAATCTTCCCAGGCCCAGCTGCCAACTTGGTATGTGAGGTCCTACTGCACACTCTTCCTTGCAGAGGCCATCTTTACCATTTACTATAAACTGTCTTAAATGGACTCTAAAGACCTGCCATGAACTGCTGGCCTTTATCATATATGCTTGAGATGACAACTTCCTGGATAGAATACTAAAAGACAATAAGCAGATGAAGGTCTATATATAGAGAGTAAGGTCATTTACTGCAACAGTGCCATAGATTTGTAAAGGGGCCAGGGTGGCTACAGGACAGTAATAGCTACATTTATGTGCCCTAAATCCAGTATTATACACCCTAGTAAGTGTCCTGACTTAACAGTGCTGAATATTTGTCACTTTCCCTTGACTTCACCTGGACTGTATCTTCCAATTGAAACAATACTGCTCATTCAATGATCTGGAAGCTCTGTTGACAAAGTTGATGCAGAAATGCAGTATTAAATAGCGCTCACTTCAGTCAGACAGCTAAAGAGTTGATAAGCAGGAGATGCAATTAAAAAATATACCTAATTTGACTAGTGGACCCATTAGCATCAAAACAGATAATTTAGCTTGTTAAATGGTCTGATTAGTCCCAGATTTAAAATTTGTGTCAGTAAATCTGTATATAAGCAAGACACATTTAAAAAAAACAAACAGCACTATAACTGAAGGCAGTATCCTTATTTTTTTTCAATATGGAAAAATGGGGTCAGATGAGGAAAGTCCAATTGCCATCTGCCAGCAGACTATCTGACTTGCCAAAGAGAGGTTTTAAGAAAATTGGTCTCAATTAAGATTATCAGTTTTCAAATGCATTGCCTGTCCTCTTTTACTTGTCATCTGAGAAAGGTGTAAAAGACCATTAATAAGTATTTTAGGTTTTCATCATGTTAGACTTATCTTGTTTGAAAAGACCAGCTACAAACATATTTTAACTTAGAAAAGCAAAGAGGTAGAATCAGTACCTAAACAGAAGTCAGATCTATATCTAGATTTTCTTGGCTTTAGTGGTTTTGGCTGAGATGATATTAATTTTCTTCATAGCAGTTCCTATGGGGCTCTGATTTGGATTTGTGACCAAAAGAGTGTTGGTAACAGTGATGTTTTAGTTACTGCTGCACAGTTCTTGCGCAGCATCATGGCCTTTTTTGTTGAGGAGGCTGGAGGTGAGCTAAAGGCTCACAGAGAGAGAAGACACAGCCCAGCCAGCTGATCCCAACTGATCAAAGGGATATCCCATGTCATATGACATCATTCTCAGCAATAAAAGCTGGGTGAAAGATGGAAGAAGGGGGAATATTCCGAGTTGCAGTGTTTGTCTTTCCAAGTATCTGTTATGCTTGATGGAGTCCTGCTTTCCTGGAGATGGCTGAATACCTGCCTGCCCACAGAAGTGATGAATTAATATCTTGTTTTGCTTAGCTTTTGACATTTCAAGTCTACATCCCTCTTTACTACAGTAAAAGCCAAACATTTTCATTCTTTCACAAAACAGAATTTGCTTTACCGGAAGTAAAGTACTACGAGTACTACTTGTGAAGATGTGTTTGAGATGGCCTGACAACATGATCATGGCCCAGTGACTGTCTTCCTAAGTGACCTGTGTCAGAGCTGTACTGCTGCTCTCCCACCAGCCCCAGCATGGAAAGAGGTCAGATAAGACAGACCAAGGGAACAATCGCATCAGTTTCATCCAGACTACTTAGCCTCAATGAAAAGGCAAACAGTAGTTCTTGCTGCCAAGTTCATCTGTCTTGCTGAGGTGTATAATTACAGTCTGGAGTTTCTGACTATGAACCAAGGACAGCAGCTGTTCCCTCCATGCTCTTTGTAAGCACCCAGCAGAGCTGTAAAGTGTCCAATCCAAAGCGCAGCTGGGAGCATGCTTCCTCCACCCTATCCCACTGAGGAAGGGTTTGGATGGGTCTCATTAGTGACAGGTCTAGGATAAGGATAAGATCACATAATTGGTATAAGCACTGATTATTGGATACTCTGAACAGAGGGATGCAAAATAGGAGGCTCCCTATGCCATGTGCTACAGATAGTGTCCAGAAAGTTTTTGAAGTGTCCCAAATAGGAATGGATCCCATTGAGATACACAGTCACTGTGTTTCATCCTCTCAGAAGAAATCAAGTTTTTCCAGCAGTTTTAGTAACAAACCATGTACAGTACAATTAAGCCCTATCTTCCAGAAAAACATGAGTACAAAATAACAGAGCAGCTAGCAAAAGAAGACTTAAGCTGGCCTGTTGTCCTCAAGAACAAGAGACTACTTATCTGCTTCCAAACTTCTGGAACAAATTCTAGATCAAGAGGAAATAGGAAGATTCTTATTTCTTAGAATTTTCAGTACTTTTTCCAACCAACATTTCAGACATACTCTATGCAGACTTAATGATTTATTATGATAAAGTACAACTAGGTCATCAGCATATGTATTTTTGCTACTAACACTGACTCCAAATACAATCTTTGCTATTCTCAGGATACTTGACAAAAATCCTCTGCTCAGACTAATCTCACAGTGGCATTTTTCAGTCTTTCACAAGTCTCATCAGTTAGACATGTTAAATAGATTCCATCTTAATGTATTCAATTATATTTTTTTTATTTCAAGTCCTTGCATTGAAAGCACTACCTCCTCTGTGAGGTAAAGGAAATTTCATGTGCATGAGAAAATACTGATGATAGTATTACATGCTTCAGTGCTTGGATTCCTCCTCGTGTCATCAGTGAAAATCCCATTTACATTTGTTACTTTTTGGGTGCATTTAACTTATATATAAACATCTATCACTGCATACATTTATGTCCATTTAATTGTTAATTTTTCATTCATTCTATATCTTAGCACAGTCTATGAAGCTAATACATATCTGAACAAATTCTTCCAACTGTGTATTTTTGTATACACAGCTGAAGTACAAAAATGCACCTCTGTATACAGATAGCATGAAGGGCAAGCAGCAACTTACACAGTCACTGTTGAAAAAGAATAACCACATTAAAATACCAGGGGCTACCAATTCCAGAATTTGCTTCCTGAAGTTGCCAGAAGGAGACTTGTGACCGTTGGATAATGTCAAATATAAGTTAGGAATTGATAATTTACAATTATTTAAAATTACAAAGATATTTCTTCTCTCTTTCTGTTGGCCTTGACTGTTGTGACTGTAAATATTATTCTTAACTAAATAACGGATAATAAACTGGTATCTTTCAACATCATGTACGCAATTTCTTTATTGAGTCAAGTCCTCTTTACTGTATTGGCATAGCTACAACTATGGATCTACACCCATACAGATATGATTGTGTGATTGTCTTCATTAAGAACAACTGATTTTTTTCTGGAACCAATGTAACTCTTTGTACGTAAGGCTCTCACTTCTCACTGTTCTGTTTCACAAAGACAAGTGGTGTGGTTCACTCTTTCTTTTTTTTTTCTGGTTTGAATTAAATCTGTTTCATAAAAGTTTACAGCTGCTGTTTTTTCTCCTCTGTATTCATGTAGCTACAGCTTTTGGTTTTGACCAAGATTCTACTACCATGATATCTGCAGATGTACCAGAAGTCTCCTGTGCATTCTCGCCTCATTCCTTCTCTAATTCCCTTGTATTGATGCTTTAATGTATATACTGCAACTGTTATTTTACTGATATACTTGAGAGGTGTTTTTGCATGTGCTCTTCAACCATCACTTTTCCCTCAAAGCTAGACTAAGCTGAAACCTTAATAAAATGACAAGCTAAAAGTAGTTACACTTTAATTCAGACAAAACAACATTTATATAAGGTTTTTCATTTCTGAAACACGTCTAGCGCTTATTTAGGCCTTCTTTAATCAACATCTTCTGAACTGCACTTTGAGACCTTGGGTTTGTCCTTGTTAGGCTGAATCTGTTCAGAAAGAACTACGAGTCTACTTCTATATTAAGTTTTCTTTTATCAGTCTAAATTCAGATTTTAGGAATCTCTTTTTCTCTTTTCACCCCATATCAGTGATAGAAATAGCATTCCATAGTATCACCTTAACCGTTCGAGGCATTTATCCTCCCACATCAGCCAGAAGTATGACTTTAATCAGTATTTCACAGTAGGACACAGAAGAACCTCAAAAGTAAAGCACTGTGATTTTCATAACATTTATCAGTGTTCTGGATATCAACATTATTTGCTTTTGTTTTGGGATCAGTAAGCCAAAATCCATCCATACTATTCTGTCATCTAGATCAACACCTTTGAGGCATCACAGGACTATCGCAACTGCAAGGCACAATGGAAGATGTTGTCCAGACAAGGACACTGTTCCCTAGAGCAAAATGTATCATGAAATTCTGGAACTCTTGACTTCTCTGAGACACGCTGGTGGTGCACATGGACACACAACAGTACTGTAATGTTTCCAAAAAATACCTCAAGGTATAAATATTCTCTTTTAAGTGGAAAATAATATAACACTGATAATTCATTTGACAGAAATTTCTTTTACATATTTGCTTTGAGGAAAGCGATTCTGATACAGAGGTAATTCCAGAAAGACGCAATTCTTATTTTCCATCAGCTTTGCTCATCATACACCTTCTACTCAGCTTGAGTCATTCTGACCACTGTTATCAAGATCAAGACAGGCACATGATGTTAGTATCAGGTTTTGGTAAACTCCGTGAGACAGGATAATCCTCATAACAACCTGCCTATTCCATATGATGAAATCTGACTGTGACATTCCACAGATCTGTACTTGAACAGATGTCTGAACTTCACGATGAGAAAACCTGGTAAGAGAAGAGGCAGACAACTCAGCAGTTCTTGACTTTGGACCCTGTTTTAGCCATATAGCATGTGGCCTTTGAAAGTTGTGAAAACTGTATTATATTTCAAATAGATAGTAAAAGAGAAGTTAAAACAGCCTGCAGTTAATGGACTGTCTCCAGGCCCTAGCGCTCCAACAGAAGGCAGTCTAAACTGAGTTAAGACCCTTTCAAGAAAATAAATAGTAGGGGGGTTTTTTAACCCTCTTTTGTCATTGAGAAGTTGAAACCAAATTCACCATTTTCTCATTTTCCTTCCTCCTCACATCACTCCTGCGCATTTACGCAGTATGAAAAGGTGGTGCCATTCAGAGCTAATGCTCAGCTTTGAACAGGGGCTATTAGCAGTGCCCAGGATAGCCCCTACTACCTAATTCACTATTAATTTCTACTGTGGGGTAGGGGTGGGGGTGGTCCTATCTCCCAGCTGCTCAACTGGGATTACCAAATCAAAATTTCTCTAGTTATGAATCTTGAAATAATGCACTGAACAGTTTGGATTTAATCCTTGTCCGCAAGTCTTGACACAGACTTAATGGTCGTAGAAATAATTGGATATACGACCTATGGGGCCTGTAGTATCAACCATTTCTAGCAGAACAGCAGAGCTAATAACGTCAGGAAAAACTGAATTTTACACTGAACGCCTGACTTAAGAATATAGAGGAAATTTGTCTCTGGTAGACACACCAAGGATAAATTTTGGCATTTCTGTCAGTAGCAGTTAGCTTTTTGGTTCATAAGTACACAGAGATGTCATGTATAATGCCTTGAAGAGGTAGTGGAGTTAAAAGTAAGGTTGAATGCAGGAATTTAGCCTACAGAATGCTTCTGGTCCACGTTCTCTCTAGTTTTTTAACAAGCTGAGCAACTAGAGATCCCAAATGAACACAGGAGTTTCGCTAGTTTGTCAGAAAAAACCCCTTACAATTTCACACATTTAAAAACATAATAGCAACAGTCATTTTTACTGTATGAAATCCTTTTTTCAATTTCCTACCTACCTCCACAATTCAACATGTCCCAGATTTCCTCTCCCACCTTTCATGAGGTGATTTGTGTACCCATTGCCAGAGCTCGTGATTTCACTTATCTGTTCCAAGGTTCCTGAGCTGCTGCTACTGGCAGGGAAGGAAATCATCATTGCTGGTTTTCCACTTTCCATCTCCCTTCCCAGTATTCTTTACACTGCACAGCACATGTTACCATCCTTTTCACACCGCTCTTTTTGTGTTATTTCAACAATAAGCTTTTAACTCCTTTTTCCTTCTCAGCACATCTTTGCTTCCGTTAAAGGACACTTTTTTGTCCTTCTAAGTCTCCCCATTTCTCCGGCCTTTACCTGATTAACCACTCATTGTTATTTAGTAGACTGCTGTTGGAATCCCCTTTGCAGCATGGAAGCTGCCTCATTCTTCATGACTGCTCCATAAAAATAAGTTTGCCGCAGCTTATGCCTGTTCTCTCTAATGATCCAGTTCTCACCAAAGTCAGAAGGAACATTTCTTCTGATGTTTAAAAGAGTGGTGGATTGCAGTCTTACCTTTTTCTATTTCAAATTCTAAATGCTCACTCTAACTTTTTTTTTTTTAAGTCTTTAATTTAATCCCTGGTGACAATAAAGATGACTATCATTAAACAGCATTTTTAAAAAATATGACTGACATTAAAATAAAACTAAATTTAAAATCAGCCTAATTTCCTACCAGCTATAATGTTACAAATTTATACAGATTTTAAACTTTATCTCAAACATGTACCAGATGCACTCAAAATATAACTGTTTTCTGTTTACAAATATGTATTTTTAAAATGCATCTATTTACCTTAACACATTACAGAGCAATACTGGAATGTGTGTTACCAATAAATGAACAAGGTTGATTATATTTTCAGTAATCATAATTATTTTGAGGCAATATTAAATTATTTTATTCCATAACTGGGGATTAACCATATGCCAGGTTTTCTTCTTATAAAACTTTGTGACAAAAATGGAAATACATTCACTTTTTAATGGCTGAAATCTCTGTCTGTGGTAATTCATTCTGGTTCAGTAGCAAAAAATAGGACAGCAGTAAAAAAATGTCATAAATTTAATCCATTATTTGTGACATGCATTGTAACAAGAACCAGAAATGGCAATTATCATGATAATTTGTACAACAATATGGTGGACTCAATCTTGTGACTATTTTACACAGATGAAATACACTGTAAGGCTCCAATCTGCAATTACCTACAAATCAACTTTAATGTGACCGCTAAAGGGAAACACTTATGGTAGTAAATTAAGCATGTGTACACTTGCCAAAACTTGAAAAAGCCAGTAATAAGGGTTAAAACAGAGTAAAGAGAATTGATCTGCAAAGATTTATATTTCTGTTTTCAAGTCTTGTACCAATTACAAGACAATAGCCCTTATTCAGCGTCTATTAGTCCTATTGATTTCAGTGGAAGTTAGACACGTCAAGCTGTTCCAGCACTGGACCACAAGATCTTTGCTGCTGAGTATCTGGATTCAGCTCTGCATGAATATATATCCTTGCAAGGAAACTTAATCTTCTCAATCCCCTTGTCATCTCAAACCCTATTATAGGTCAAGACTTGCATAGTTTAACAGGAGACATGCGTAAGTAAGATTAATCATTCTAACCTGATCTTTCAAATGTGAAACATCCCAAGTCTCTATAAAACTAAGATATAATCCAAACAGGTCACAAGTTTCCAAAAGACTAATATTGACAATAAGTATTTCAAAAGCAAGTGCTCTAAGCCTAAGTGAGGTATACAGTATATACTGGGGTAATCTGAACCATTTTTCATTTGAAAATCAGTTGCTCATAATAACCTTGGAGGATCAGGATGGAAAAAATTGTATGTCATTGTGTTATATCTACTTGTCCTAAATTTATGTGCTTCAAGGACCTTTTAGCACAGTGGGCTAACATTAACAGACATAAAACTTTACTCATAGAAACTCAATGTCTCTTACGGATAAACAACATGTAGACAACAAGCATTCAAGTAAGAGAGAATAAAATAGTTTACTATTTTTCTCACTTTATTGACCTTCCTTTCCTTAACTAACCTGCTCATATCTTAAGGAGACTAGCATCTCTCAGGTCAAAGAACAGTGGTGAATTCTAAAACCAGAAGTTTGAAAATTATTTTTGAAAGAGAGCTTGCAAGTATGTCTTTTCTAAAGACAAAATCAGTGAGTATAACTGCTTTTCTCTGACTAGATATTTATATCTGCTATGCTTAACACCATGACATTCAAGGATAGAACACAAAACCGTTCCACTCAGTAAAATCAGATAATCCATATCAGATAGATATATGCTTTATAAATTATTCCTATGGGTTAGATCTCAATTTTCACTTGGTAATTAAACAGTTAACAGCAACAGAGCAAGATCTAAAGATAAGACACAGCACAGCAAAGGTAAAGGTTGTTAGGCTACATCTTTGAACTCTCTTAAGGACTTTGCAGTACTGGCATCACTCCAGAGCTTAATTTGATACATTCTGAAAGCCTAATCATCTTCTGCAGGGAAAAAACCTCTGACCATCACACTGTTAAATTGTAATGCTCTTATTCTGCCTTTCTGTGACTGATGCTTTTTTTTTTTTTTTNTGTTTATTTGAAAAGCAGATTATTTGGGGTCTTTGTAGTCATTTCACGCAGGCCATTTCCTTTAATATTACCACCAATAAAACCATAGCTTGCATATTTGCCATTCGTAACATTTATATTAAATACCTCATAATATATACTGTTGCTATTAAATATTGCCAATATGCCAATAATAAGTTGAGCACTAAACAAAAATACAAATAGCCCAGTGTTTCTGTCAATAAGTAGTTCTGAAAGATGTGTCCCTAAGATTGTGTCCCTAAGACAGAAGTTAGTGGAGTTTTACTCTGTGGATCAGTTTTTTTAACAAGGTCTATTATATAGCTATCAGTTATAAAAACATGAATTACACAAACTTTCACTGCTGATCAGCATCAAGAAAGAAGAAAATATTTGAAATTAAGCAGAAAATACGTGAAGTAAGTGAACTTAAGTTACTCTAGGAAGACCTTTTTAATTAACATTTAGTGATGAAGAATCAAAATACCTGGAGTGTACTTTTAGTAGCCCACTAATGCAAGGTGTAATGACGAAAATATTTTTAAGATTATGTTTTCCTTGTGACAGTAAGATGCTGATATTGTCTATTGCTTTGGAATCATGAGTTTCCTTCCATAATGTTTTAAGCAGCAGTATGCTGCTTCACACAACAGAACAGAAGGTGCTACTGCCCTTACTACATTGTTTTGGTGTCACTGGGAAAGCACATTCCTTTGTCCTCACTGACTACAGACATAAACATATGTATTGGTATATAACTCAGAAGCTAAATTTAAAAAGAAATCTTAATTTGGGCAACAATACAGACTTCCCCTCATCTTATCTTGAACCAAACAGAAGTACGTAATTGGACTTTCGTCATGAAATAAAGTACACACATGTATAATCAATCCCAGGTTCAGGCCAGGGGTAGTTTTTTATTTTTCTCTATTACAAAACACCTCAACATTATGATATCAAAGGTCAGCTTTAAAACATAGGTTACCTACAATGCATTTATCAATATACTTTACAGAAAAGCAGATGTCAATTCCCAAGTACTACTGTGGAAAATATATTAGTCTTTTACCATAAAAACATTTAAAGCTTGTAAGAAAAAAAGCAGTGTGTATTTCTCAAACATCCTCACCAATGTGCAAAACTTGTGTTGTAAAAGAGATACCTGGGCATCTCAGCACAAGGGAAGAACGCACCCGCTGCTTTTCAACTTTTTGGCTTCCCTTTCAATCAATTTCAAACAATTGGGAATGCTTGTGTGGAGGCAGACTAGATAGTTACCTTACCTTCTGTACTAGTGTTTTGGTGAAGCTTTTTTTTTCATGGTCCAAGCGTTTTTTACAAGTTCAAGCTAAGATCTGAAAGTCAAGGGTTCTTTCATGGTACAAAGTTTTTTATAACTTTGCCATACCCCAATTACAAGATTTTTTCTTGTTTCTGACTCATATATCCATCTAGAAGACCTCCTTGGCTAAATCAGCATGAAGACAGCTTCCCAGATGGGAATATTTCACATGTGTCTATGTTTCAGGCTTTTTTAGGGCATCTGAGGACTAGGAATGAGGTAACACCAGCTGTGGTATCTGTCCTTTAGGCTCTCTTGTATCCTTTAGAAAGGCCTTTGTAGCACTTGGTTTATGTCCCCCTTGAATTTTGCACATCCAAAGTCCTGAATCACTAGTGAATCGCACATAAAGAGACCTGTCTGCTCCTCTCCTTCAGCTGCCTGTGACTTTTTCTGTGTGACAATTGGATATTTGTGTTGTGAAGGGAAGAAGAGGCAGAGGCCTCACTGAAGCCTAGGTAGGCACAGATTTACCATCACCAAAGCTAGGGTCACTGTCTCTGAACAGCACTGGTCATTCACAATCTGCATTATGTGTTCACAATGTCCTTTAGATTAGTCATTAATGGAATATGAAAGACCAACTTCCTGGCTCTACATCAAATTTAGTAGTGACGGTAAAGAGACAGCACACCTACCTCTAGACTCTGTCCCAGCAGAGATCAAGGTTATCTTAACTTCCAGAAGACGGCCTGTGGAGCTAATGCACTGGGCGGCTGAAACCCAGTGGCAGTGACAGCTGTCCCCACAAGGCTGGTTCAATGCCAGTCTCCCACGGCATTCTCCTGGAGAAGCTGGCTTCCCATGGCTTGGACAGGCACACTCTTTGCTGGGTTCAGAACTGGATGTATGGCTGGGCCCAGAGAGTGGTGGTGAATGGTGACACATCCAGTTGGTGGCCAGTCACTAGTGGTGTCTCCCAGGGATCAGTGTTGGGCCCCGTCCTATTTAATATCTTTATTGATGATTGGGATGAGCAGATTGAGTCTACCATTAGCAAATTCACAGACACAAAATTGGGTTGGAGTGTTGATCTGCTGGAAGGTAGGAAAGCTCTGCTGAGTGAGCTGGACAGGCTGGATTGATGGGCTGAGACCAAATGTATGGGGTTTAACAAAACTGAGTGCCAGGTCCTGCACTTGGATCACATCAACTCCCTGCATCGCTACAGGATGGGGGCAGAGTGGCTGGAAAGTGGCAAAAGGACCTGGATGTACTGGTCAACAGCAGCTGAACATGAGCCAGAGTGTGCCCAGGTGGCCAAGAAGGCCAATGGCATCCTAGCCTGTATCAGCAACAGTGTGGCCAGCAGGACTATGGCAGTGATTGACCCCCTGACTCAGCACTGGTGAGGCCACACTTCAAGACCTGAGGCTATGAGGAGCAGCCGAGGTCCAGTTTTGAGCAAATCCAGAGAAGGGTGATGAAGACAGTGAAGGGTCTGGAACAGAAGTCCTATGAGGAGCAGCCGAGGGAGCTAGGATTGCTTAGCCTGGAGAAAAGAAGGCTCAGGGATGACCTTAGCACTTGGTACAACAACCTGAAAGGAGGTTGTAGCCAGGTGGGGGTTGGTTTCTTCTCCCAGGCAACCAGCGACAGCACAAGAGGACACAGCCTTTAGCTGCACTGCAGGGGAAGTTTAGGTTGGAGATTAGGAAGAAACTCTTCACAAAAAGGGTGATTAGATATTGGAATGGGCTGCCCTGAGAGGTGGTGGAGTCACTCTCCCTGGAAGTGTTTAAGGTAAGACTGAATGTGGCACTTAGTGGCATGGTCTAGTTGGCATGGTGGTGTTCAGAGACAAGTTGGACTCAGTCTCAGAGGTCTGTTCCAACCTAATTGATTCCATGATTCTGTGAACACCAGAACCCATCCAATTTACACTCTGTGTGTGCATTTACCCTCTGCTTCGCTGTCGTCTTTGGAAGGCCTTCACCTACTTATTGACAAGTTTGAGTACAACTGCAATGGACGTAGTCTCAGAAACAGAAGCAATGCAAATCCAAACTGTAAGTACATCGGGGAGGTCATTCCTCAACATCCACACCTGTTATCACAACTCCTAACTTACCTACTTAAAAGCTGAAAGGAAAACCTCTCTCACCATTCCTTCTAAATCTCTCTTCCTCTTCTCCCAACAATTATATCCCACTTTTCTCCACTTAAGCTCCAAGCTTAATAAACTTTTCCAGGCTGTACCACAAAAGGCAGGACAAGATCATATAACCCATGCTGAGTTTCCTTCATATATTAATAAGATGCAACATTGAAAACTTACACCTGTTCTTCTGTCCTGTACTGTCTCTCCTATCTGTCTGCAAGGGTTAGGACACACCTTACAGTGGAAATGGACAGATTCTCATCCCATGCAACTGCTAAAAAAGTAAGTTTTATAAAACACAATTTAACTGTACCCTGGGCTCCTCTGCTTGAAGGCTTATGCCATCTCCACCATCTATATTCACACACATCTTTCCTTACCCATCTGTTCCTGTTTGGCCTTCCTCCAGTAGTCATGCTAAAAGTATGGCTCCGAACCTGTGAAAGCAGTGAGTAGGCACCACTGCTGTGCTCACCACCTAGCATGGAGCAAGAGACAGTTGCCCCAAGCACCCGCCAACTCTGAGTGCCTCGCTGGAGGATGTCACCCAGCCACACTCCAGCATTTCTCCTCCCTCCACATGCTCCCCAGCTCTGATGCCAGATGCCTCTGCTCTATCTTGCAAACACACTCTTGGTCCAATCACTCCTTCAGTGTCATCTAAGGATGCTCTTTTACATATCAGAAGCTAAGAGCTTGACCCAGAATGAGAGTATACAATGATGGCATTTGTCTTCTGGGCTGAGAGAAGGAAAGGATAAATTTAAAAATAAAATGTCATTACTTCCAGAAAATAGCCCTGCTGGTTTTGTTTTAAAATGTTTTTAAGAAAACAAGCATTACTCACTGCCAGATACAAACAGGGATAGTGTTAACAAGTAGTAATATTTTAAAACATATAATTATACAATAATTTCTTATTCAAGGGCTCTTGGGCAAATGCAACAATGTGAGTTTGGGGAAAGGCTTGTTTGTGGAGTGTATCCTATCTTTGTCCCAATTTTGTCTCGTGTAATCAACACCTAAAAACTGTATGCCTTTTATTTCTCTTCCTGGTATACCCTTGCCCCCAGTTCCTGAAACTGAAAAAACCCAAAAAGACTCATTAATGTTCTGCTGTTTCTCATTGTCCAAGTTGTGCTGCTTCTCATTGTCTGACATTTTAAAGTCTTTCCCAGTAGTGCTGGTGTAGGCTTTTGGAACAAAAACAAAGTTTGTGTCGTCCAGGCCAGCTGGAGAAAAAAAAACTAGCTGAAAATATAGCTGGGATCTAGTGGGTGTCTAGTAAGTGATCGTGGTCTCAGGTTGGGAGGTGCACATGGTCTGGCATCTAGGTAGACCGCACTGGAAGTGGGGGATGGAAACGCAGGACCACCAGCAGTGTCTTACTGCAGGCCCAGGACTGCAGTTTAGCTGACACTGGAGGGAGGCATCTGACTGCTCCTGGATGGTGTCCCTAGCCAAGCTGGTGATATGGTGCCTGTACTACAAGTTCTCTGTCACTGCACATAGAAAGAGAACTTTCTGCCTTTCAATCTTCCAGTGAAGTGTATGGTTATCCAGTGAAAGCCTCTTCCAGCATGGCATTTTGCCACGTCCATGCTAAATGTCAGCCTCTTGGAGACATCTTGGAATACTGAATGCTTCCCTGCCCCAACCAAAAGTTGCCCTTCCTGACCTCGTGTATTTCTATTAATTTCCTAATCCCAAATTAGTTGCTTCCCAACTGCCAGCCCTACTGGGCCATGGAAACAATTTATTTCATACAGGAAGTTTTTTTGCATGAGTTTGACAAAGTTGTGGTACTGACAGTTCTCCAACCACAGAAGGACCGTATGTCCTTCAGGCACCACATGCTCCAGGTTACCAGCTACTGCAGTCACAGACCTGACACTGCAAAACCACATCACTGTAAAGGACAGACATGAAGTTTCTGCCTAGACTACGGGATTTTTGAAGAACGATATGATGCATGAAAAAATCAAGTGTCACATGACAACACAGTAGCACATGTCATGCCAAGCGGTCTTGTGCTGGGAGCCTTGAGGAGCTTTTAAATTAAGTCCATTGAAAGGTAAAGAAAGGTACAGAGGAGTTGGTGGCCAATATTTTGTGGAAAATTAATAATAAAGTCAGAAAGTGTAAGAGGAAAACACAAATAACCAGACTGTGAGGAATTCTTGAAAAATGCTGTCTGGAAGGGGTATGTACAACTCTGTTATATCCTTAGTCTTCCACAAAGACAGATATGGGCAAAGATTGCAAAATCTTTGGCTGGGACTATGAATCCGAAAACATTTTACCATTGTTTAATTATACAATCCAAAACCAAAATAATTTGAGGTAAGAAACCAAATCTATATCTGAATACCCCTAGAATTTTGGTTAGCTCATCACTGAATCTGATTCACACATGACAAAGTCCTCAAAAAGTGCACAATGTAAAATCCTACACTTGAGGTTTTGTACGTGAAACAGGAATCTCAGGAAGGCCAAGTAAGAGACTTCACAGAAATGAGGCTAGCAAGAGACCAAGCAGGAGCTGATCACCTGGGAAATGCAAAGTCCCGCACACAGACATTAGAAAAGCCAGGGAGCTGACTGTCTGGAAAGCAGCTTTGCAGAGAAGAACCCAAGGTTCCTGGTGGACAAGTTGACCATAACTCAGCAATGCACACTTGTGGCAAAAAAGGCCAACAACATTGCCAGGAAGTTATTGGAGGTGATCCTTCTCCTCTACACAGCACTATTGAGGCCACACCTGGAGTGCTGTATCCAGTTCTGGGCTCCTCAGTACAAGAGAGACATGGACATACTAAAGTAAGTCCTGCAAAAGTCCACAAAGACGATGAAGGGACTGAAGCATCTTTTGTACAAGGAGACGCCAAGAGCTGGGATTGTTTAGCCTGGAAAACAGAGGGTGTAGGGAGATCTTACCATTACGTGTATGAAATGTAGTGCCTGACTGGGACATGAAATGAAGAGGGAGCCACACTCTTTTCAGTGATACCCAACAACAGGAAAAGAGGCAATAGGAACAAACAATGGGCAAAATACAGAAATTCCACTCCAACATTAGAATTGTTGGGGCTTTGTTTACTGTGATCAAACACTGGAAGAGGCTGGCCATAGAGTTGTGCAGTCTCCATCTGTGGAGACATTCAAAGTCCAGCTGAACACAACCTTGAGATACCTCGGCCATAACCCTGAGAAATCTGTTCTAACTTACCCTGCTTTGAGAGGGTAGATGAGACTATACCTCCAGAAGTCCCTTCCAGCCATAACCTGTGATTCTGTAATTCTACATGGGAAGTTAGAAAGTCTTCAGGCAAATGACCATTTTGGAGACAGCAGATATGTTCTGAATATGATTTTAGGCTTGGAAATCGTCAGGATGGTTTGAGGGTGGAGGTTAACCATACTTACTGTTTTTATTTATTAGAATATATAATAGTATATATTAGAAATATATTCCAATATAACTCAATACATTCTTAAAAAAAAAGACTGGGTTATCTGAAAATATAACTTGGTTGGTAGTTTAGAGATTTGAGCAAAAATCTCAGTTTAGAATTGCAAAAATTCAAGTCTAAGCTGATGATGTAGCAGTTAATCAAAACAGTATTATGTAAGAGTGATAATGAGTATTCAGAAACGTAAGATTTAGAAGATGACATGTAGATTCAGAAGACAACAAGAAACTTGCAACCAGTGCCATATATGCTATTCTTGACTGGAAAGGTAAGTGCTGAAGTAAAAACACTAATCTCTACCATCCAACTACTGAGTTTTCTAACATATTCTGGCATTTCCTCTGTGTTGTCTTTTGTACATTATTGCTTCCTATTGACATAGGCAAAGCTCTCTAATTGAACACCTTTGCTTCTTGAGTCTTTCATTTGTGGTGGTGCCTGAGCAAACCCTTGACAAAGATTACGTAGCAGGTGTACTGTGTGATCACTGCTTGCAATGCAGACCTCGAATGTCTGCCAGTTTGCTTGCACTTCACCATCCATGAGCTTTTTACCTGCTATACAGTACCTACGCAGTCCTAGTTCTTTACTGTAAGGACTGCCTTTCTAGCTGTATTTGTCTACCCTATGGCAGGCACTGACCTCTTTGTCCATAGACAAGAATAAAATGCCACTAAAATTTTACTGACAGTAAAAATAACAAAAATTAAACTATTTACTAAACAGTCAGATGTAACTAATTTAATATTACTTAAACATTATCTCCTCTAGGGGTGCTCCGTTCAGGGATTGTTTACAGAGAAGAGAATGGTAACTTTTATCTAAGGGCTCACTGAAATACATTCATGTGACTCATGAGAACCTACTGAAAATGAAGGCTTATTAGTTTCATACTGACAATTTACATATTAATCCTAAATTTTTCATCCATTATGCAAAGCACATGAGCATCTGCCCTGTCCCTCACATCCAATCATTTATTGGTATCGTACTTCAGACTGTACTGGTAAAACTGAGCTTCTTGATATTAAAGAAGTTTTCGAACAAGCCTGAAATCCACTGGTTTAATTATCTCTTCGTCTGAAATCTAAAATTATTCACGTTCAAGACAGTATTGAACACTCTTGTGGAGGCAGACAATTTAACATAACTGGCCACAGTTCACAGCCAGGATACATTCATACTATCCCTTCCTTTTGTTATCTTCAGTAGCTAACATTCACAGTTGGGAATACGAGCCTCATTCAGCTCTCTGGTCACCTAACACAACATTTTTGGTTTCACTGGTTACATAACACATTGTAGTGAACAATAAGCTCACCTGATGTAAACTAGTGAAACTGTTTAAACTGTGACCTTTCGTGCAGCTGAGGCAATTCAGAAGCATTGCGCTTTTGTCCCTGCCATTACAGTGAACAGTGCATTACGTATCCTTCAGTTTCTTTGTTTAATAAAAGGCAAGCTTTCTGCAGCTTCAGGAAAGTCAATGAATGTTTTGTGTAAAATCCACAGGAGGATGTAGTCCTGAAGCATTTTGTGGCTGTTAACTATGTGTTTTCTTTTTCTTCACAAGATTGTGCTTACAAACAGTAGTCAAATACTACTACTGCTATAATTGAGACATCTGTTGAAACAGTAAAAACAAAAAGCACCAGAGTAAAAAGGAATTTTAAAAAACTATTCTAGTCAATGATATAAGGACAAACAAGAGGTTTTACAAATAGATAAGGATCAGGAGATTTTAAGGGAGACTGTAGTCTCTTGGTGTGATGGATGGAGGCGAGTTGCTGACAGATGAGGCACAGAGTGCTGCAAAGCTAAAAGATTTCTTTGTCTCAAGTATGTTCACTAGGGAGAAAGAGGGAAACATGCCAGAATCAGAGAGAAGTTTCCTGGAGGCAGAAAATGAAAAATTAATGAAATGAAGAGTGACACCAGAATAAGTAAAAAGGAATCAGCCAGTGAGAAAGAATATACAATTCTAGTATTGGATGGCCTGTATCCCAGCATTCAGAAAGATATTGTATATGTACACTTTAATTAAATTGGGAAATAAATTTATTACCATCAGTAGGAAAGGCAGATTACTTACCACACTTACCAGAGTTCATTAGGGGTTGAGGGATGGGTTAAAGGAGATTTACAGGCAAAAGACTTTAGAACAGTTGTGGATTAGGGTACAAAGAGCAGGCAGCTCTGAAATAAGCCAGACTCTGAGCACTGGCTGCAGAAGCCAGCATTTTCACACTGCATATCTAAATGAAGCTAAAACTTTGTAGATTAAGCTTGTGTATACAGACATGTGATAAGAATCTAACACTTAGAATTAAGAGAGGGTTTAAATAACTAAACTATCAAATTAAAAAATTATTACCTGTGTCTTTAAAATCTTTACATAGAAAGGTTTTGTATGCACCTATACGCATGCATTGCTTGGTAATATTCTGAAGTGTAACTGCAATTTAGTTGATGTACTAACAAGTATAGGATTCACCCAGCACAAACTGAAGACAATATATATGTAAGAGTATGGACATTTGCACCAGACTCAGAATCTGACAAAGAAATATAGAAACACTCATATTTAACTGTGTGACTTAAATTAGTGAAAACAGGAGGCCTGAGCTGAAAATTTACATAAATTTTACATTTTTTAACATAAATTTTACATTTAAAATTTACGCTGGACATAAGACTTAAGTCATTATGTTGATCTCTGAACAAGTTACAAAAAACATGCAGTTATCTAAAGAGAAGAGATCATTAATGATATAAAGACCAGGAAGAACAAAACTGAGACCAGGGATCACAGCATTTTGCACTGCATTACAAGCAAGATTTTAAAATAAAAACAAAGTTTTAGAAATACTAAATGCTATGTGAAAAAGTTTGCCATAAAAAATGAAAACAGACACTCAGCCAAACAGAGCTGAGCACTCCAAAGGTAATACTCGGGCTTTGTTAAACCTTGTAGCTTAATGTGCAGATTTGACAGCACCAAGTAGATGCCAGAGTGAGACATGGAACCTCCTCATGCTAACCACGACACAAACGGATAAGCACCTGCTGAACAAAATGACTTTTTACTGAATTCAATTAAGCAATTTCTGTAAATTTGTATTCACTAATAAATACAAATGATTACAAATTCAGAGTAGGACTTCCCTTCTCAGATGGTAGAGTTAATTTCACATCAGTGTGTAACTCAATACTAGCTACTTGTGAAGTGAAATGAAAACACAAGTTGAGATAGTGACAGAAGAATAGGAATAGAGGGAGATAAAATACTCTCAGATAGGAATAGGGTTATGAAAATTAATCATGTGCAATTGATTGGTGTTCATTAATTCAAAATTGGTGAGGTTTTTTAAAATCACACTGAGGCAATAAAGTAGTATTGATCTTCTCAATTTCTACAGACTGAAACTGATAACACTAAAACAGAAATTATGGAAGATAGAATTAAAAAAATCAATAAGAGTCTGCATATTGCTACACTCTGCAAATGTTCTGTTGACTGCAATTACAATGCAAACTAATTCATGAATATTTACTAAGTCTGAATTTTTCCTTGTTGGAAAAGTCATTCTCAGAAATGAAACAAACTTATTCACTGCAGTATCTCATATTGAATCCCCACCACCTGTTGTTCATCACCATGACCAATGTCCATTTTACGTCCATGTCATCATCACACAAAAAGTGCACAATAACTTTGCCCTTTTGAGATATATAGGGATGTTACTTTTCTTATATTAGCATGTATTTACTTTAGTGACTATGGCCAGAGGCAGAGGCCCTACACTAGAAGCAGAACTGTGAAGGACTGTGAGAGTCTTTATAAGGAGTTGATGCCACAGTGTGGCCCTGGAGAGGGTTCACTCCCTCCTATCAAGGAGCAGCCACACTGCTTGTAGAGTTCCTTTGTGCCAAAAATGCTCAGTGTAACAGCAGAGTCAAAGAGTAAGATGAGAATGTGTGGCACTCAGCCCTGCCTTTAAATTCACCAGGCAATCCCTCATATTTGACAGAGACAGCCAAGAGAGAAGCTGGTAGTAACTGCTAAAACATGCCAGCTGTTTATTTGGCCTTCTTCCCTCACAGATTACTAAACAGCACAGACTGAAACAAAGGATTGGGAATGCTCATGATTTCATTTTGCTAGAAATGCCACAACTAGAAGGAAATATCCTGTATTATAAATTGTCTTAAGTATGACTTGTTTTTTTTTCTACCTATTTCAACTAGAGCAAAGTCAAATCTGTTAAATAAAATTAATGGAAATAAATTAACATCTCTGGCACTTTTCAGCAGACAGAGAAAGCTTTTACAGTCTGATTCTGAGCCATCACAATATCACTCTGTGCTACTGGCAAGAGGAATTCAACATTTGAGCTCTTGATACTTGTTTTCAAGATGCAATTCAGCAGGGCATTACACAGTCTCATTGAAGCTCCCTTCCCACAAAAGGCTGGACCAGATGATCTTTTAAAGGTCCCTTCTAGCCCGGGCAGTTCTGTGATAACTGAAATATTATTTTTCCCATTGCTTTCCAACTTGGTTATCTTACTTTTTTTGCTTCTTAACAAATTTAAAAGCAGTACACTGGAATTATATGATAGTGATCAGTGCAGACTGAATTTCTTTATTAAGTAGTGGGGAGGGTATAATCTTGTGCATTGGACTGATCATGCAACTCGCTGCTGCTTTAGGCAGGCAGTTAAGGTAATTGCCCATCATAGAGGAGCTTACTCTGATTGCATGCTAGAAAGAGAAGGCAACTGATTTCCCATTCCCTCATTTACTGATATTAGCTTTATGTTGCTACCACCAGAGCTACACATAATGTATGGCTCTTTACAACTTTGTTTACATGGCACAAAATATAATTTGGTTACTACAGAAATCTTATTCAAGTTTTAAATGTTCATTGAGAACCAAAACAATCCAAAAAACTCAACCCCATTTCCACATAAACTAATAGTGTTGGAAGTCAATTTAAGGAACAGAACAAGCAGGTTACAAACTATTTAAAAGGCATGTTTTAATCCCCATGTAGTTTTTGGTGCCCTAAATGAGAAGAATGTACAGATCTTAATAGAAACAATTATAAGCAGAAGCTTTTGCTTTCTAATCGAACTCGAGATGCCACTAGAACACAGCTTTTCTTTGTCATGTTGTAACTTAAGGTACTCCTTAAGCATTTATGTATGTGCATGAGAGACAGTGGTCTGGACACCTGCATCTGTGCAATTAGAACACTGAAAGAAATATGTCTGTGATTTTTAGCCTTTTAATGGGTGTAAATACACATACAAAAGGTAAAGTAGCAAGTAATCAATCCACTAGTATCTATTCACAGAACAGATAAAGCAAAGCCCGTATAAAAACATGTTTTCTCACCTAACCTTTAATCATATAACCTCTAAATTATATTGCCACTGCTTTGAATTCTCAGTCTGGTATTGGCAAAAGCACTGCCCATTATAACCACTGATATTCCATACAAATGGTTCTTCTAAGTAAAAAAAAATAGAAGTAGCTTTAAAAATGTTGAAGACAATGTTTTATAAACTACTGCTGGCAAACGAATCCAAGCATTCAACATTTTAGTAGACCAAATATTTCACCTCTCGGTTTTTGGACACTGCTAGAATTCACTGACCAAATGAAGATATCTATAATACAGAACATTCTAAGCCCATTGTCCTAAATGCTGCTGACATATATTTGATGATTCTACGATTCTAAACAAATCTTCAATCTGAGTACATTCTATTAACCCAGAGAATATAGAAAATGAAGCATTTACAATGCAGTAGATCATACTGATTTGATTTGACATTATATCTTGCTCTTATGCCACAAATGCATGGTTTTACCTCATATCCAAGCAAATCTGAACATGTTGCAGACACAAAATAATTTTCTTAAAGATAAATACATTGGTGTACAGCTGGACCATCTTATCAGTAGTGTACAAGTGAAAACTAGGAAGGAAGACATTTGTTGATAAGATGTGGCCTATTAATATAACAGCAGAGGTTAAGTAAGTAAGAGGTTCTAAGTAGAGGAAGGAATTGGCTCTATTCCTATGCCTTCAAACTTGAACTTGGGTATTTTTGCAAGTGACAAGATTCCTTTAGTTCAAATGATTGCCTACCAGGGCCAAAATTACTGTTGGTACAGAGCCAACGCACAAATGTACCATTCTCCTTTTGTTTCTACTACTTTGTGCCTACAACTTGGCAAAATGCTGTTCAGACCCAAATTTAGAAGCTTTTTAGTCACCTTGCATCAACATAAAACCTGTTCTTTTCACAAATAGCAATAAAAAGGTTTTCCAGCCTTTATCCTGGACACATGGGTTTTGAGTATTGGGTACTGAGTGACAGCACTAGAGAATGAATCCAGGTTTGCTCAGAAAGATTTCCATAGGCAACATAAGGATGTCCTTCCAAAATTATGTCAGCAATCATGCTAACTTCTTGAAGAATACCCTATTGATTTGAGAAAGTAATTCAGTTTCAACTTACCTTAATCATTGTTAAAGACAACACAATTTCCTGATATCATACAGGAAATCAAATATAGAAATTAAGTGAGTGTATACGCGGTCTCATAGGGCCTTATCCACCATTTCATATAAGCTTCCTAAGACAAAAAAAAAAACCAAAAAGCCCCAACCTAAGTTAGTTTTAACCCTGACCTGGTCTGGTTTTCTAGGAAAAAAAAATGACCACAAAAAACATTTAAAAACTGAGGAGCAAGGTCTCAAAACTAAATTTACAAAAGGTGTCATAAAACATCATAAAATGCTACAATGTAACCACCTGAAATGCTTCTATGCTTATGCATGCAACATGAGGCACAAAGAAGGGCAGCTCAAGACTTTGGCCTAGTCCCAGATATTTGACATCATCGGCATAAGTGAAAACCGGTGGGATGAGTCCTACCAGTGGGATGAGTCCTGTGACTCGAGTGCCCTGTTGGACAGTTCCAGGCTCTTCAGGAGGATAGGCAAGGCAGAATAGGCAGAGGAGTGGCACTGTATGTAACAGAAGGGTTAGAATGTATGGAGCTCAAAGTCGGGAATGGCACAGTTCAGAGCCTCTGGGTAAGAATCAAGGGGCAAACAAATAATGTGGATGTCATCGTGGGAGTCGACTATAGACTACCCAGCCAGGACGATGACACCAATGAATTATCCTTTGAAGAGCTAAGGGATGCTTCCAAGCCAACTGCCCTTGTCCTTCTGGGGGACTTCAGCTTGCCAGAAATTAACAGAGAACATCACACAGCTGGTACAACACGAGTCAGAAGATTCCTAAAACACCTGGATGACAACTTTATGGAACAGGACCTAAGGAAGCCAACCCGGAAAGATGCCCTCCTTGATCTGCTNCGTGGGAGTCCACTATAGACTACCCAGCCAGGACGATGACACCAATGAATTATCCTTTGAAGAGCTAAGGGATGCTTCCAAGCCAACTGCCCTTGTCCTTCTGGGGGACTTCAGCTTGCCAGAAATTAACAGAGAACATCACACAGCTGGTACAACACGAGTCAGAAGATTCCTAAAACACCTGGATGACAACTTTATGGAACAGGACCTAAGGAAGCCAACCCGGAAAGATGCCCTCCTTGATCTGCTGCTTGTCAACAGAGAGAATCTCATGAGCAAAGTGGAGATTGGCGGCCTCTTGGCCACAGTGACCATGAAGCGATTGAGTTTAAAATCTCTGTTGACAGGAGGAAAAGTGCCAGCAAATCTTCAGTTCTGGACAAGAGGAGAGCAGACTTCTGGCTGCTCAGGGAACTAGTGACTAAAGTCCGCTGGGAAAATGCTTTTGCAGGTGCTGGGATCCATTGGTGCTGGTCACTTTTTAAACATCACCTCCAAAGGGCACAGGAGCAGGCAATTCCCAAATATTGTAAGTCAAGCAGATGAGGCAGAAGGCTGGCTTGGCTGAACAGGATTCTTCTCTTGCAAGTAAGGCAGAAAAGGTAGGTATATGCCCAGTGGAAGCAAGATCAGGTGACATGGGAAGAATACAGAGCTGTTGCTTGCCACTGGAGGAAGAAAATTCATTCAGCTGCGGTTCATGTGACGGAACTGTGGGGGACAATGAAAGATTTTTTTTCAAATATACTGATGGCAATAAGCAGTGTAAAAATAACACTAGTTCTGTACAGGATGTGGATGGTCACCTCACAAACAGGGACATGGACAAGGCAGAGGTGTCAAACACATTCTTTGCCTCTGTCTTCAACACAGATGACAGACCAAGGAGGTCTCAGTGCCCTGAGCTGTAGGACCATGACTCCCAGTCGTCCCTGAAATTGTGGGATCTGTTGTTCTAGCTGAATCCCCAAAAATCTATAGGACTTGACAATATTAATCCAAGAATTCTGAAAGAGCTACTCATGTAATTGTAAAACGTCTCTTGATCATTTTTTGAGTGGTCTTGGGAATTCAGAGAGGTCCCAGCTGACTTATAGATGGCAAATGTTGTCCCAATTTTTAAGAAGGGAAAGAATGAAGACCCTGAAAACTACAGACCCGTCAGTCTCACTTCAGTGCCTGGTGAAATTATGGGGATGATTATTCTGGGAGGTATTGAAAAACACCTGAAAGACAATGCAGTCACTGGTCACAGCCAGTCTGCCTTCAAGAGAGGAAAGTCCTGCTTATCAAACCTGATTTCCTTTTATGACAAGGTAACCCACGTAGTTGACCAAGGGAAGCTAACTGATGTAAATCTGGGATTACAGTAAATCTTTCAATACTCTCATCCTCCTAAATAAAATGTCCAGCATTCATCATGTGATGGGTGACCAACTGGCCCATGGATTGGGCACAAACGGTTATAGTGACTGGGGTGACATCAGACCAGCAACCTGTTGTTGCAGTGGGTGGAGATGGTGAGGGGTACCGCAACCTTCCGAAAGCATCTCTAACGCAGAGCCGCTCGGCAGGCCACTTCCCACGCACACACTCAATCACACTCATGCCAGATGGTACTTGCAAAAGGTTGACGGCTAAGAGTTGGGAAGGGTCCTTCGTATGGGATTCCACGGGCAGGTTTATTTCAGCCCCCCGCGTGAAGGGGACCAGTGGTGAAGAACCAAGAACAACGGAGGGCACAGGTTGATATACGGGGTTGGGGGGGGGGCAGAGAGAGCATCAGGAGCCAATAGTCTGGTGTCCAGGGGGTGGTACAGAGGTGTGGCCAGGGTATGGGGGCCAATAGGGAAACATTGGGGGAGTGGTGAGGGAACAAAGGCTAAGGGGAGAGGGGAAGGGAGAACTTTCTGGGGCAGAGACATATAAGGAAGAAAACGGGCAAGGGAGCCAAAGGGCCAGTGGGAGGAACAGAACTGGGATACATTAGCATAATGAAGCAAAGACTCCTAGAAGAAGCCATTTCATTCTCCCTAACTTTCTAAGGGGGTGTCACAGGCCACCGCAACCTGTCACTAGTGGGGTTCCACAGGGCTCCATCCTTGGCCCTGTGCTCTTAAACATCTTCATAAACAATTTGGACATGAGACTGGAGGGGGTACTGAGCAAATTCACAGACAATATAAAACTGGGAGGAGCTGTTGACTCAAGGGCAGGGAGGCCCTGAAGAGAGACCTCAGCAACTTAGAGGACTGGGCAATCACCAACCATATGAAGTTCAACAGGGGAAAGTGCCGGATTCTGCGCTTGGCATGGGCCATCCCTGACTCTATGGACAGATGGGGGAATGAGATTCTAGAAAGCAGTACCACGGAAAGGGACCTGGGGGTCCTGTTGACAGAAACTGATTATGAGTCAGCAGTGCCCTGGCAGCCAGGAGGGCTAACTGTGTCCTGGGGGCATCAGGCACAGCATCACCAGCCGGACAAGGGAGGGGATTGTCCCACTTTGCTCTGCACTGGGGCAGCCTCACCTTGAATACTGTGTGCAATTTTGGGCATCACAATGTAAGATAAACTATTAGAGAGTGTCCAAAGGAGGGCAATGTAGATGGTGAAGGGCCTTGAAGGGAACCTGTATGAGGAGTGGCTGAGGTCACTTGGTCTGTTCAGCCTGGAGGAGACTGAGGGGAGACCTCATTGCAGCTACAACTTCCTTGTGGGAGGAAGAGAAGGGGCAGACACCAATCTCCTCTCTGGTGACCAGTGACAGGACCCAAGGGAATGGCCTGAAGTTGTGTCAGGGAAGGATTAGGTTGGATACCAGGAAAAGGTTCTTCTCCCAGAGGGTGGTTGGGCACTGGAACAGGCTCCCCAGGAAAGCGGTCACAGCACCAGCGTGACAGAGCTCAAGAAGCTTTTGGAAAATGCTCTCAGGCACATGGTGTGACTCTTGGGGTCAGTGCTGTGCAGGGACAGGAGTTGGACTTGATGATCCTCATGAGTCCCTTGCAACTCAGCTTGTTCTGTGATTCTGTGATTCTATGTTTTGGAGAGCCGTAGAACACCTCAGCTCCATCTGTAAGCCAAATTTTTACTCAAAATGCCACAAGATGGCTCTGGTGGGTTTGGAAGTGTCCCCTGATTACCACTTACATGCACGGATGACATTGGGCTGTTAGGCTTAACTGGAACAGAGGGCTGGCACGCTGAGAACAAGCAGTGCCAAACAGGCAGCCATTCTCTGCAGCCTTTCCCTAGCTTGTGATTAACACACTGTTTCTTCAGTAATTGTGATTAATATATTAATTTAATGCAAAATAGGTTAATATAAAATTAGGGCAGAAAGCATACGACTGCCTCAACACATTTGGTGCACTCAGGGACACAGAAAAAACTAAGAGTTCATCTATCTTGGAGGAACAAAAGTGAAATTCATAGAAAATTATACAGATACTTAAATGACATTCACGTTCTCCCTGCCCAGGACCATTAGGCTCCTCCTCCATGTCACTCCAGCTTCTGACAAGGCTCTTGGACTAGATTCAACTTGTCTCCTTCTACCTTACAGGGACATGTCTCTCATAGTAGACTGTCATGATCTCCACAGCATGGCACATTTTTCTAATGAACATTAATCAGCTTTGAAACAGCTAACACTACTGAAATGTAAATTATGCCTATTTGAACTGAGCTGAATACGATAGAGTCCGCTTACTGGGTACTGTTGGAAGCTCTGCAAAATTCAGTCAGCACTGCTTCAGTCACACCTGGATAATAGTCGAGAGCTACCTTTGTAAGCACTTTTGGAAGAGAAAATTTAGTTTCTTCTACCCATGGTTGGATTTTAGACATGAAAATACATAGTGCCTCTCTTAACAGCTCAATCTTCATTTAAAAACCTCACACTCCAGGAAAAGTTAACCATATTCAACAACAAACGCCTAAATTCCTTTTACTGCTCAAGTGGTCACCAAGCTAAAGTAATGAGTGCACTAGAAATGCATACAATATAAAGTAAGACATAAAAGACTTATTCTTCCCTGGACTGTGTTTTGTATCAGATCAAAATTGCTGTGCCTGTTAAATGACAGGGCACGCATGGGGTACAGCAGGGGAAGATGGAGCCCTCGCTCATTGTCCTCCAGCAGAGTCAGAGCTGTGTGGTGGTGAGGGCAGCAGGCAGACCTGGAACCTCCAAGTGCCAACCTCAGGCTGTACGGAAGCTTTCAGAGTAACACAGGACTCCTCACTTCACCTGTTATTAGCAAGTAAATAATGATACTTCCTTTATCCTGATTTTCCTTCCATCTTGTCTCTTCAGATAACAATAGATTTGTGCAGGTAGCATTTTTCAGCTCTGTGTCCATATAGCACAATAGGACACCAATCTCAGTTACAGCATCAATGTGTTAATACTGTACATCAAACACAGTTAAATACATATCCTCCATTTTTTGTAAAGTAGTAATTATACTTTTTTTTTTAATAAAGCTGCACTTTTTTCCTCTTTCCTTTAACAAAATTCCTCAATATTCAGCTGAGAAAGCAGGAAGTTATTCATGTCTCTCTGACATGAGAGCATAGCTTGGTCTCAGACATTATTTAAAACAGCCTCAAAGCTATTCAAAACTGTATCAGGCTGCTGCAGCCCCATATCAATTGCAGGGTAACTTCAGCCTTCTTTTCCCAGCCTGGCAGCTTCAGGAACATGCTGGATGACTTTACTAGACTTCTTTCAGCTCTTACTCAGAGAAGTCTCTAATTGCAGAAATCTGGGAAATTTCTTGTTCCCTTCTAATATAGGAGCACTTCAGAGTTAGTAACAGAGTTTTCAGAGTATGGGGGTAAATACTGAAAGCAAAGGTTTGGGGTTTTTTTTGTAATGAACTGAAATTAAAATCCTGAAATCCTTCAACTTGTTCTGAAGAATACAAGTAATGATGGTCCTAAAGGATTCAAATGAGAACACACAACAAAGTTATAAGTGATTATACCCGTATTCCTATTTTACTACCTATTCTTATTTTACTCCATCAAAAACCATACAATTATTGCACAAATTTTTTTCTTACCAGATGGGAACTATTATCTCCTCTTTCCATGACAGGAAAAGGGAAAATGTATAAAGGAAGACAAAATTCAAAGATCCACAATGATAAAGTTATAGTGCTCAGAAGAGTCTCTTCCTAACCATGAAAAAATTAATAGTCTGGCAGCATGGATTAATTATGGATTAATATACATGGCTACAGTAACCCTTAGCTTCCAGTATTTTAAGTACATAGTGCTTGCAGTTACATACGTAAACATTAGCTATCTGCTTAGAGAGTAGGTTTTCTTCTTAAGCAGAGTGCATATAGAAACATGCTTTAGAAACTTCTGTATTGATCTCTTGATGTTTAAATATATAATGCTGCACAGACTAGACTGGGCATCTGTTGTGGGTTAACCCTGGTTGACAGCTAAACTCTACATAGCTACTTGATCACTTCTCCCACAGGGATGGCAGAGAGAATTGGAAGGACAAAAGTTAGAGAACTTGTAGGTTGAGATAAAGACAGTGTGATAAATAAATTAAAATGAAGTGAATAAAAACAAACCCAAGAACAACAGGTGATGCAAAGAAACTCAGCTGCTTACCACCAGCTGACTGATGACCAGCCAGTTCCTAAAGCAACAGCAGCCCTGGCAAACTTCCCTCCCAACTTTCACTGCTGAGCATGACACCATATGGTGTGGGATATCCCTTTGATCAGCTGTCCTAACTGTGTCCCCTCCCAGCTGCTTGTGCATGCCCATCTTACTTGCTGGTGAGGCAGCATGAAAAACACAAAATGCCGTGATGCTGTGCAAGCACTGCTGAGCTATAGCTAAAACACCAATGCGTTAACAGCCCTGTTGTGGTCACAAATCCAAAACATAGCTCCATATGAGCTGCTATGAAGAAAATTAATCCCATCCCAGCCAAAACCAGTACAACATGCCTTTTGGTACTCCCTTGTATTGATCTCAGCACACCCTCTGGGTAGCGTTGCCTACACCTGGTAAATAAAAGGTGTGCAGTACCATCCGAACACAGCAGCTGCGGTGGGGAAGCTTTATCACTGTGCTGGGATGGTTGCTCAGCAAGACTTACTCACTGGAGTGTTATGCCAGTCACATTATTTCTGCTAGTACTTGCTCATTCTTAAAAAAGTCTTATGCCTTGACTCATGCTCCTGGAAGCTCCAGGCCAGTTTGGGTCTTTCTGCTGTTTGTTTCTGAAATTTGGGATGCACTGCTTTACCCAATTATAAATCAGACAGGTTTTAGGCTCATATGAACCCAACCATACACAAGGAAGACACCTCTCCCCTCCTCCATGAACAGTGAGAAGCTAGCAATTACTGCAGTCTGTATGTTAGGGTTTTACCCCTCCTACACCAGCTATCAGGTAAGGGTGGGGAATCAATCCCAGTCAAGCATACGACTTTCTGTGATATACTAAACAACATTCATGCTTATCTACACATCTGGATATGCACGAAACATCCTGAACAGAACAGTGCTAAATGTCCATTGCTATTCCATGTCCATCAGAGGTTGAAGTATGTGAACAATAGTGAGGCTGTTCACCCCAAATGTGATCCACATCTCCTAATCCTATAATGGGAACTCCAGTACAACAATGTGCTAAGGCATGGAAGTGCACCCCAAAAGAGAAAGGTTATTCTTCAGCTTTTGCACCTTCCTGCAACACAGTATCTGTCATTCATCCTCAACTCAGTAGACTGTGAGTAGACTGTCTGGTGACTTAAACACACAATCAGCAAATTATTATTACAAGTCAGTATGTACAGCCACCTTCCTTACAGCAGTGCTTCTGGATGATGTCTGTTTCCCATTTGTATGTTCTTACTTTATGTAAGAATTTATTAGACGCTATTCCTGATACAGTCCATGCTTCGACACTGTGCTGACAAGAGTTCTGGAGGCCAGGATTGCAGGGACAACCCAGCCTACAGTTAGCCCCATGAACCAAGAGCTGCTAAGATACAGGCAGCAAAGGTTAGGGACATCTGACTAAAATATCCCCATACCCCTGTCAGTCACCTCTGAAGGGTTCTGGGTTCAGAAGCTGCTTCAGGTGCAAGGCTATGACCCCCCACTCTGGAAGTTGGCTGCAGTGATCTGCAGGGCTTGGCATTGTGGAAGACTCTTGAGATAAGGTCTGGTTTTGTGGCAAGGGCACGTCCCATATTTCCCACCATGGACATAAGGTACTACACTGCCCGTGGATCAGGTTCCACAGTGCTGTGCCCACTGGCACGGCAGAAGGGGCCTGAGGAGAGGCCAGGAGGGGCTACCAGGGCTGCGGGGGTCCTTGGGGCATGGGCAAGAGCTCAGTAGTACTCTTCATCAAAGACTAACCCTATGCAAACAGGTTTTTATCAGCTCATAAAGCAAAGCTTCTTTTCCTCTGATAATTAAAAATGGTCAAAATCTCCTGAAGACACTGGCTATCAGAACTTGTATTTGTTGACAGCTGAATTTGTTTACTCTCTATTTAGGGTCTGCTAATGATGAATTGCTACAGAAAGAAATCAGAAGGCATGAGGATGGAAAAGTATTTTCCACATCATAAACTCTGTTACCAGCATTATGGCCATGAATAACATCTTCAGGCTGTCACAAGAAGTGTATTTTACTCTTTTCCTTCCTTGTTGCCCACAACTTTGTCACATAAACAGATAAAGTTTGCACCTCTCTTTCCTACTGCAGACTTTGTTGTAGATCTGGGTTTTCAGCCTTTCCACCTTTGATGTTCTCTTATTCTTGAATTATTTTCAAGACAGCAGAAAATGTCAAAGCTGCAGGATTTGGGGCGGGGTGTGGGAAGGTAGTTCCATGGACACCTCTCTTCCAAACTCACTAGGCTTTATATATCATAAGTCACTTTCATGCCATATTTCATACTTGCCACATGCACCAGCATTGTTAAAGTCATCTGTTAGGCCTAAATATACAATCCCATTAATGAATGATATGGACTGGAAATGGGTTTTTTAAGTCTCTCTGCCATATTGTATTTTGAAATTGCAACCCCTATATTTTAATATTGGGTTAATATGCTGAATAATAATAATAATAATTTACATTTATATTGGAGCTTTCATCCTGCTAGATTGCTGAATGCTTCCAATTACATGCATACCAGAACACACTGATGCAGAAATCTCTGTGGAAGGATAAATTTGGCAGCAGCAGATGAGACAGGACCTTTAGGGCTTAGGACAGTATGGCCAACCCCTAAACTTAAGCCACCAGCATAGTACCCTTGACTTCACACAGAGAAAAATATCTTAGTTTTAAAGTAACATCAGAAGTCCTGAAGCGTACAAACTTAGTCTCATTTGTAAAAACAGATGACAAAGATCAGTCCTGCACAGAGATTAAGAGTATTTCTATTAAAAGTACCACCACTGAGGTAGTCCAAAAGAAATAGAAGAAAATGTAGGTGACAAACAATCTCTTTTGGATGCCTAAAAACACAATTAAATAAGCAATTCAATTATTACTCTCTTTTTTTTCCAGAAGGAAGAGGATCGGAGGGGATAGATAGAGAATGGAGGGGAATGGTTCAGAGAAAGTTGATTTTCATCCAAAATAAAATTGGAACACATCCCAGCCAAGTGACTGGTCTGATTTCTATTCAGTTTTGCCAGCCCAAGTGGGTCCCAATATCACTATTATGCTCAGTATCATGTGATTAGTCTCATTGAGAGAATACAGTTTACATGCTAAAAGCTGATGGTATGAAGCCTTCAGCATACACCTGCTTTTTTTGGAAACATTTCAAACGTTTCTTTTGGTGTGGGGGAGTAGTGAAGTGAAGTCCTGTTTAAAAGAAAAGCCTTTTGGGGAAGTGTTCTTGTGACTGGAAAAGCTTAGTTTTGATTTATTCAGCAGAAATTCCTCTTCATGTAAGGCCATTCCCAGCTTTCTCTTCTCCATTACAGATGTCAGTCCCAAACACTAACAAATAACTCTTGAAGTCAGAAACTAGAGATCCTTACACAATTGCAACTTGGAATTTATTTTTTACAAAATCTTGTTATAATCTTGGTGCCAAATTTTCAAGAGAACTCAGCTCCCATCTAATAAGTAAGTGAAGAGTTCAAAAGCTACCAGCTGCAATTGTTAGAGTTTTGTAAATCAATCAAAGATGATGACAGTTGCAGCTATCAGGATCTTTAAAAAAATAGGCCAACATTTATGAAGAGCCCAGGAAAAATGCTTTTTTCCATAGGGATAAATTCTCTCTATCTGACTTCAAGCTGGATTTTAGAGAATTTTAGAATGGCCATGATAATTGTTTGCTATTGAGTTCTCCAGCTGCTCGTGCAGGTGTATTCCTGGCTAAATCCAAGGAAATCTTATATTGTATGTTCTTTCTGTAAATTGCTACTAGGAGAGCAAGAGAGGGTAATGGCTATCATAAGCAACAAAAAGCTAGAAGAAATTATCAATAAAGAAAGGCAAAGAATAAAAATGTACAAGGAAAAAAAAAAACTAAAGCAAGAGAGTTAAGCAACACTTCTCTCAATTATTTCCATCTGCATTTCTTATTTAAAAGTAAGATTTTGTGGCCTCTCTCTTCCCCACTCATCTTCTGCCATCAAATATGATAAAGAAGGTATTTTAAAAATGTTTCTGTGAATAGTCACGCAAGCAGACATCTTTTATGAGATGAAAGACCAGTGTACGTAAAAGGGAGTGCTTCCCTACAAGAATTCTTCATCTTCCCGTCATCTTGGAAACTAGCAATAGCAAAAGTGTTTGTTTCCTTCACTCCCTCCAGACCAGATCATTCAGTAACCATGTCACAGGACTGGCACAAGTTAAGAAGGACCAAACCTTGGGAAATAATTGACTTATAACTTTAATGGATGTGCACATTGTGCATGCCTCTTGAAAATGAGAAATTGTAAAAACCTTAACTGACAATGTGACGTTTCAAAGAATACTTTTCCTTTGCTTTTAATATTTTACTGTCTTTTGGTGGTGCAATTTAAAAGGTTATAGTTTTTACAGGGAGATAATCTGGCTGAAGACCACAGTAAAGCTAGGAAGCCCTAAGTATGGTAAAAAACAATCAGACTAAGGTATCTATATTCTGTATAAAATATGAGTCTACTCTCACCTCAGGCAATGAATGCAGTTTCCAGGAGAAGTCCCTGATTTCTTGAAGGAGTCATTCAAATGGCCAACAGATTTTCAAATCAAACCTAAACAGTGTAACTGCTTTCATTTAAACTTTAACCTCCTCAGAGATAGAAAGAACAGCACAAACCCATTTTGTAGGTAATAGTAAGCAAACATTAGCAGAAATACATTTAGAACTAACACAGAGTTTACTGAAATACATCTACTACTGTTGTTATTAAAAACGTATTTTAACAAAATTACCCACTATTACCTATTCCTGTTGCAAAAGTGTTCAGGGACCAGTTTCCACTATTAGAAGAAATAATATATCATCAATTAAGAGTCCTTCTTGCATCTTTCAATGTTCAGGAAAGCTCCTTCTGTCCTATGAAAGGCAGGTGTTTGATCTTAGAACACATTACTTTAGAAATCTATTTTAGGAATTGCAAGCCTGAAACTAATGTGGCAGGTTTTAAAGCACTGTTCTAAGTAGACTGTCAATTATGAATCACTAATGTCACTAATTTCTACTGAGCATGCTCAGAACAGATATCCAGTGGGAAGAGAAGGTCCTAAAGATTTTTGTTTATTATTTAGGCCCAACAGTTCATCTCATTTTCCTCTTAATCAGTCACAGTGATTTGATTCCATACAGGACACATTAAGATCCTACAAGGATGACTCTTTTACAGACAAATTAATATCAACTTCGTGTTAAAAGCTGAATTTTTAAAAACCATGCCATGAAAAGAATATTAACACTAGATTTTCTCAGTCCATATCTGTGTGGTTTCAGTCTCCCGCTTTTTAAGTTTTCCCATAAGCTTTCCCATTTGTGGCAATAGATTCCCACAAATCATTTCCAAAGGAGACTGCCTTTGTTCTTCTCAAAGTGTAAAAGTGCATGTCCAATTTCCCAGGTAGCTTGCAAAAGCCCTATGTGCTATACAAAGCCTCCTTCTTATCACCAGTGGCAGATAAGCCTTCAATTTGACATGGCTGTGACTGTGATACATGACACACGAATACACACGTCATTGGCATCAGCATCCAAATAAATTTGTCCTCACTTCAGTGAGTGTGGAATCAGAATAAATAATTAGCTTGCTAAGTAATTAGCTTACGAGTTTAAAAAAAAGAAGATATAATAATCAGGTTGTATCCTCTCACTGCCCCTATCTCAATACATTCCAATGTAATTTCCATCTAGCTTCCAAAAGAAAAATCAGGACAAAAACGCCCATGTATTCCAAGTTCTTCTTTGGACATACCTTTCTTTTCTGGCATAAAGTTTGAAAGCAACACAGGTGTCCCATAGACTCTGATTTAATCTTGTACCTGCAAGTCCTCTACATGTGATTGTTGCAGTGGTGTAGACTGAATGTAAGTATGCCTTGCAACACTAAAATATATGCATTCTCAGAGGGAAAGTAAAGGTATTGAATATTCATGCTGGAAAATTTTCTTCTGAACCATGAGGTTCCATAGTCCTTGTCTTTTTTCCTGATGAAAAATGTATTGAATCATTTGGTAATTACAGCTTTATTTCATTGAATGGACTGCTGAAGTGGAAAGTGAAATTCTACTTAGCTAGAGCTGGCAACTTTCTCATGGCTTTGGAAGAAGGATGAAAGCAGTTGAAAAGTTCTTCTGATGTATGTTTGCTATGTAAGCCCAGAGATGTCTGTCTTGGAAGCAAGGGAAGACTAAAAAAATTAAAAGGAGCAGTCACTGTTTTTTTATTTAGAGAAACTGGTTATACTCCATACATCCACAGAAAATACTGGCTAATAAACAGTAGTTGCACTTCTATGAAAGAGAACTGGCCATAGGTAGGGAGGAAATGAGAATAATAAAGATATGAAAATGCCATTGAATGTGTACTTTTCTAATAGAGAATGGAGATATGGCATAGTTGAACACTGCAGTGTTTGAGGCATAGTATTTATTCCAGAACACTACTATTATTATGACAACACTCATACTGAAAGGATTACCCTCAATTCTCTTCACTCTACAGTTGGTCCTGTAAAGATCCAGCTAATTGGTATCCCAACAGTTTAACAGTTTAACAGCTCTTACCAGTTTAATTGTGCCAGCAGCTTCCATTGCAGACATTGCCACTGAACTAAACAGGGCCTGAGCACTGTGGCATAAAACTGTCCTCAGAATTTAATTGCTGGTACACAGCTTGGCACAGATTTGAGTCAGGGGAACTAGCACTCTTCCAGGCAACACCTGGGCACGGCTGGGAGGGCAAGGCAAGCCTGGGATGTTTCCCAATATGCAGTACAGGCAAGGCTGACATGTTTCAGTGAAGTAGAAAGTTTAGCCATACGGATGTAAGCCATGCCCTGCCACTTGCCCTCAGGGCCAGACAGGGAGCCAGGGCACTTTTTATTTATTTTGTATAGACATAGAAGTTGAACCAATTTGCTTCTGACATCACTGTGACTCACTTTATTGAAGCCAAAGATTTACAGCAAATATGTAGACATCAGAGAATCACTATACCTGTTGGGTGTGTATTTTGGGGAGTGAGGAGGCACACGGAAGATGTGGCAATCATCTTCTTTTAAAAGTAACTTAAATGGGGTTAGACCTATTTTACTTTTACCCACTAATAACAGCATCTGCTGTATTATGATTTTTTGTCTCTTATTTTTTAAACCTTTCTTCTACCAATTTCATTCATATCAACTAGGTTTGGTCATTAGCAGCACAGCACAACCCAGCAATACATTCTGCTCATGGACGAATGTACACACAACAGCCTGCTTGATTTATCTGTTGTCTGTCATATAATCTGCTCAGATCATGTAAGAGGGAGCTGTACCTCCTTGTTTGGTATACCCACACTTACATCAGAAAGCAAACACCTCACAGCCCCAGGATGCACAGTAGGCAGCCTTACACTGAACCTGAACTTTCTTGTATCTTTGTTTTTTCCTCTCTGGAAAAAAACCTGTTGAAACAAGGGACAATCCCCTACTCTATTGTACCCCCTATACCCCTAAACCCATAGGGGTAGCTCCATTGGCTAGCAAAATTACATTTTAAAATAAGTAAAAGAAATGTAAAAATCAATATTTAAAAAAACAAACCACCTTTCTGTAATGTTAAAGACAAAATCAAAACCAAAGAGATACAGTAGAACAAGAATTAGTCTTCAGCTTTATTGTTGTTAGTGTGTCATGTATTGTTCTTAAAAAATCCCATCTTCTCTGCATAGGATCTCTCTCTCAGTTTACACGCACAAGTTACATGTCACTCATTTAGACTTCCTAAGATTTTCTTCTCAATACTATTGGTATGTATCTGTGATGCTCTCATCCTGATTTGTGTATTTGTACATTTTTACGCTTCAATGGTTTGTCTGCCTTTCCATTCACATTGTTGGAATGACCTGGCTCCTTTTCAGACACAGAAGCCCTGCTTCTAATATGATACAGCAAGTTAACAATGGCCCAAATAAATATAACAGGGCTGGGAATTATATACACTATTCCTCATACAAAATCCTATGTCAAAACAACCCTTCTTTCACTCTCCCTCACAGGCACAGAGACACACCTGCACACAGTTAAGCCTTCTTACATAAACTCAACCAACTTAATTATTTGGCTCTCAAGCACAAAGAAATTCTGCTGTCTTATCAGCTTCTATTTGCCGATATACAGATACACACACACACACACACACACACACACACACACACACACACACACACACACACATATATACGTATATATATATGAAATCTCAGGGTGTAACTACTTCCTGTCTCCACCTGCCTTGGCTCTTACCACCCCAATCCACATAAACACAACATGGCTTCACAGAGCACTATACAGACTCTTCAGGACTATCCCACACTGCCTATGCCCATGGTGCTTCTCCCAAACCCAGCAGATACTTAAAGGCAGAAGGAGCTCCCATCCATCTAACCTATTTGTTCATCTCTCTGTTCCCCAGGTACACTTGACAGTCCTTCACTGAAGAGTAGTATTCACTCTTTGCTTCTTCTTAACCATTAATACCAGATAAATAAAAATCAGGAGAGGGAGGGACAGAAAGATGGAAAGAGAAAAATGTAATAACAGACTTAAGATCTAAAACCCACCAATTCACACTAAACTATTTCCCCCACTTTCTGAGATTTATATATATATATACATATACATATAGCACTCAAATTCTCTTTGAAGTGTGTTGCTTCAACAAACAGCAATAGAAACACTCTGGAACTAATCTGCTTTTGTAATTTTGTGCCATTGTTTTACTCTGGTCAGTAATATGACCAACATACAAAACTCTGAAAAAGCTGGATAGCATAATGATGTAAGAACATGATAATTTAAACAAGGTAAAACTTTCTTATCTGAGGAAAAAAGGTTTGAAGTTGAATAAGATCTGACCTCTCTTAAACACAAGTTAGTAGGTTTCCAGTAGAAGCAGCAAGCAATTTGTGATTTTGAGTTGGCCTTGCTATGTCATTTCAAGGCCTTCTCTGTATATCATAATTTATCACAAAATTAAACATTATGATAGATGAAACTCACCATTTGAAGAGGAATTGTAAAAAAAGTAATAGGGGCACCAGTGGTATGCTTTAACATACTACCGTAAGGTTAACAAGCATATGAAAAGAAAAAATACAGTTTTTTAAGAATGGAGATTTTTGGATTACCTCACTACTTTCTTAAGAAGTGGGTTTGTTTTTGACATGACCAGAATGGAAAAACTAAATTTTCAGTAAGTTTAAAAATCAAAACACACAAAGACTGGAAAATAACAGTGCTAAGATTATTCTTCTAAAGGTTTTCTTTTGTAGTTAAATATTTTCTGGTTTTCTGGGCAAACAGAAATCCCTAGAATTTGATCATATGGCCTCACATTGACAAGACTGGTTATCTGCCAAGCTGGAATAATTTGTTCCACTGCACTAATTACTACCATGCAAGCATATGAAGGAACTGATGGCAGCTGTAGGTTATCATCCTCTAGGTATGTCAGAACTAGAGCAGAATGAGGCAGAACAGGAAGGTTAAGGCAGCTGAACCTAGCTGGAAGACTCTGCAGCTGTCTCTGCCTCTGCCACAGAGGCCCCGTGTCATGGCAGTCAGGTCATTCCAAGCAGACATGGAGCAGGTGATGCCATCTGTGTTCTTCACCTCTGGTTCCAAGCCTGGCACCACACAGCCTGACTGGCAGAAATAACAGGATCAGACATTCCTTCTAACAGCAACAGAAACACTGTTTTCAGCATAACCAGTTCCACGTAACACTAAGAGTTGTGAAAAATCTGTGTTTATAAACCAATGATCCAAAAGTAGTGAATCCTATTCTTTTGTGCTCAGGTGCTAGAGCAGCAAGCAATAAAGAGAAACCAGTAAAATTGAAGGAACTGCAGTTCCCTGGATCTTCCTTCTTGCCCTTGCTGAAGATGGGTGTGACACTGGCTTTCTTCCACTCTTCAGGAACCTCTCTCAGTCACTGTGACCCTGACATCAAGAGTGGCTCCAAAATTACCTCAACCAGCAACCTGTGCACTCATGGGTGCATCATACCAGGCCCCATGGACTTATGTACATCCAGTAGGGGCTCCCTAACTCCCTCTTCACTGAGGACGAGCCTTGCTCCAATGTTTAGGTTGTAAACAAACAACTGCTTCCTGATAATCTTATTCAGCTGATGCTGAAGAAATAATACAGAATAATACACCATTAAAACTAAAATCAACACGTGTTAGGCATGCTCTCACTGCTGCAACTATACAAAGACCTGCCCTAGGGAACCAGAAGCCATCTAGCTCAGAAGACAGAATTCTGTGACAGTTTGCCATATTTCATGGCTGTATTTCATGAAAAGGAAAAAGAAAGATAAGAATACTACCATTACTATTTTTATTTATTATATTGCCGCTGTTGTTCTTGCAACTGCTATGAATTTTATTAGAGATGGGAATCCCACTGCTCTAAGCATATATAATGCTATGGATTACTATAAGTCTTAAGCATATGCCATATATTCAGTGAAAAAAAAACCTGCTCCAAGATATCACTGTGCACAGGTTAGAGGAGGAATGACAAATGCATTCAACTGAAACTAAGAAGAAGCAAATCACATGAGAATCACAACAATATTCATTTGTTCATAGGTATAAAACTAAATAAATAGGTATTAAACCACTAAAAAAGTCTGAGAAAATAAGGAGTTCAGGAAAAATAAGATACATATGTTGGAAAAAATGTCTTACAAGGGCTGTGAGATAGAATTCAGGGGAAAAGGAAGGTTTGGCACATGAATAAAGAAAATATTTGGTGCATAAAGAAATATTTTTCAGATATAAATTTACTTCTCCCTCACACAGACCTTTCCTCTAATAATGATGACAAACAAATGACAGGGGAAAAGCTAGGCAGTGCATAAATTTTATACAAGCTTCTATTCAGTTTAACTTTTCCCCTGCAATTCGTTCCTTTTTGCTCTTCCATTTAGTTTCTTGGTCACATATTTTAAAGGCCATTGTGACAACCACGTTGATAGTGGCAGCTTCACAGCATTATTGAGGCCAGGCCTACAGTCTCAGGAGCAAAGAGGACAAGAGGCTGCTTGCTGGCTGCAGCACTCTCTGTCACCCCTGGTACAGTGGCCATTAAAGCCATAGGGATGACCAGCCTTCCTGGAAGAGGCGTGGTCGTGACAATGGGAATTGCAGAAGTTGTGAACATAAGAACATTGGACATTCCAGGAAGGAGGAAAGTTTAATAGGCTAAACACACCTGTCTTTTCTGGTTTCTCTTGATTCTGTCTTTTTTTTTTTTTTCAGCATGTGTACCAATATTCCCTTTCATCAGAAATAAAGATGCTTCTCTACATATGTTGTAGATGAGTATTTTACAGTATTTCCTTACTTTCTAAAGCCATTCTGCTTGCGTATTCCCACCTCCAGGCAAGAATCTACTCAGAATTATTTAGTGTTTTTTAGAATTCTCCTGCTTCTTGTGCTCCTTCTCTGTACCCAGGTGTATTTTACCGATTCTTTTCATATTTTAGGAATTATTGGCTCAAGTATTCATCCTGCCACAGCTTAAATTGAAATCATGTGAATGATATATTCTCAGAGAAACATCTGCCCTCTGCACAGTAAAGCAAAGAAAAATTTAAACAGGATATTGAACAACATTAAAAATAGACTGCAGATATGCAATGCTAATTGATGTACGCTGCATATTTGAACACTGTGCTTAATTTTGCCATTCTCATCTAAAGTAAAAGTATAGTGAAAAAATGTATAGCCCCAGAAAGGGCAGTATACTATGAGAAGCCTTTGAATATTCCTATTAGACTGTGGGAGTAATAGGTGTATTCATTCAGAGGGGAGATTGAAATGAAGACTGTGAGTGGTACATTATTAAAAGTAGTGTACAACAGCAATAAATTAAAAAACATTTCTGTATCTTCACACTCACTTCAAGGAAAAGGGTATATTCCATAATGCTGAAATAGTTTCACATTAAATTAATAGAAATTTTGAAAATAATACACCCTTAATTGTCTTATTAATTAGCAGAGACCAGCGGAGCAGTCAAGGCGGCAGCATTATTGTGCCTGCACTTCACAAGTGGAGAGCATCAGATGGCACTTGCCAGGAAAGCTGAGAGTCTGGAGAAGGAGAGCAGACAAAAGGCAGCCAAGGGGGTGAGCACACACGCAGACTAAGTGCCATTACCATCTGGGTCCATTTAGGGGTGGCTGGGTACGGACAGATGAACTAAATGGGAAATGGGAAAAGGCTAGCAAGATAGGACACTGAAGAAATGAAAGGAGGACCAGGCAAGGGAGAAAAAATGAAGCACAGGCATGGACCAAAGCTGGTACAGAGTCTGTGGAGGAGGGAAGGAAGGAATGGGCACAAGAGTTGTTCAGCTCCAGGCAGTGAATGCTCAGCAACAGCTACATGAAGGTCACTGCTTTGGCTGCTTTGCAGCTGTTTCCACTGCTGGGAGGCTCTGCCTCTTCTCAGCCCTCCCCATGGCTAGTTTAGGGAGGGCATGGGTTTTGGGGGCACCACCTGGGTCCCAGCATCCCCACGGTACAATGGCCTCATGGGCAGGCTGTTGGGCACAAGCAGCACCAGGGCAGAGGTGACCATCCCATGGCAACACTTCCTTGCCTTCCATTTCTCATGTAAATCGTACACATGGCTTACACTCTCCCAGCTAATCTCTGTACGTTACTGCAGTAAAAATCCTTTAGTGAGACTAAAGGATTTTAACAGACTATAGTTCAATGCGAGAATGAAAAATGTCATGTCAAGTGGTAGTAACTACCACAATTATCCTTATGCTATTTTTAAATAATTCAAAAATATTGCAGGATGAAAGTGTGAAGGAGATATTTTGACTTACTAAAAAAATACAGGCTTTTTTTAGTCCTGTAAATGCTTTATTCCCAAACATTAATTGGTAAGAGGACAATGTCCAAGAGTGGTTGCTAGAGTGGTTTACACATTAATCTGGCCATTTATAATAACTCCTACAAGTCTGGGTTGTTTTGCAAAGTCAAAATATAAGTTTTATAAATGACATGGCAAACCAGAAAAACCCACCCATATATCTGGCAAATGTTAAATGTAGTGCTTTATTTATTCTATACCATCTTTATCTTCCAACAGGAGTCATTAAATTTTCCTTTCTATTTGTATTCCTCCTGTACACCAACAGTACTTTGATCACTGCATAAAGTAAAATACTTTACAATTTTTTCATCAGAGTATTAGACTCTAAGCACACCGCTTAGGCACCGAATAAGGGAATTTGCATTCAATAACTCTAATATCCTAAGTTCCTGAAGGTAGTATATTAAGTCACTAGCATATAGAAAGATACTTTGGTTTCCTTCCTAGTAGTCTCAGCAGACAGCCTTACTTCACAAGCTTAAATTTTATTTAAATTGCAACTTGAACAATGAAACTGCAAACAAGCCCAGCTGGTGATTCCCCCTTCTCTTCACTGGTCTTCTTCCATTAATCTGTGTATAACAGAAGAGAGGAGAAATCTAGGCAGAAGGCAGTAAAAGGCAACTGACACGGCTGGATTCCGGAACCATTATCATCCTGCTCCCATATGATTACATGTCCAGTTATGAAGACCCATTAGCCTTTGTACTGAGTGGTCTAGGTCCAGTGGCAAACAGTGTGGTGAGAAGGAACCCTGGAAATACCCTCTGACACATTATAGCCAACACACCATTGAAGCTGCTTATCTGAAATCCATACTGTGGATCTGATGGAGGGATTTAGGACCAGAGAAGACATGAGCATGCAGAAGCAAACTGACAACTAACCAATTTCTACTACTTTTAACCACAGCCAAGGAAGGGGCTGAAGTTCAGAATCTTTAAGAAACAAAAGTGAAACACAATACTAAGAATAAGCTGATCAATATTAAGTGACATGCTGTTTGGCCTAGTGGATGAATCGCTTCCTTTAGATCACAACAGGAAAACCTAATTCCTAACTTATTTTTTGGAATACACAGCAGTGATCTGTGTGCACAAGCCATGCAGCAGGACTACATCTTGAATGTCACATCACATGGACAGATAAAAGGCTGTGATTTTGTCCTATAGAAATTCCTGGGAGAGAAGTGGGTCAAAACCTAGCAGTAGTCCTTTGCATGAAGAGCCCAGTGTGATCCAGACACCTACTTCAGATCACATCTTACAGTCCTGCAGACTGCAAGCTGTTCTCAAACCACTAATAAAAAAATGGAAACAACATGCTCTTCTGTACAGTTTGGAACAGTTTCTTCACGCGTAACCAGCTATCCTTACTTTTTGAGGTGGTCTTCAGATGGAGAAAGCAACATTTAAATAAATTAAAAACTTAACTTTTGTTTGCCTACAAACACTTGACAAGCTACCGAAGTATGAAGAAAACTACTGAAAAACTTCTGTTTGAACTGATTAAATGTCATGTGACAATTCCCCTTGGTACTTTGGAATAAAATTTTAACTACTGTATGGAAGATCTGTATTGTAATAAACAATATATTATACTAAAACAATGATATTTAGGAAACCAAAAAGCTCAAAAAGTTTCTGGACTTTCCTATAACATAAGTATGAAAAACATTCTATAAAAATATCAAGACATGTCTAACAATAGAAATTATATATTTTAACAAAAATTACAATGGTATAAACATCTCTTTACTGCTATGATCACAAAGCCATAGCCATCTATGCCTTGCCTGAGATTAAGCAATGCCATTAGAGAACTGGTGACATATCAGACAGACTTCATGAACTATGCGTAACACATTAAGTGAAACGTAAATGTACCCCAGGTTAGCACAACAGAGACCCATAACTCATACTGAGTGCCACACTCAGGGAATTCCCAAAGTGACCTCTCTGACTTCTGATCTCATTCAAGACTTGTATAAATAACAAGGCTTTGCCCTTCTCCTGGATGACTTACAGCTAAGAGAAATATATGTCACTGGTCATCCAGGAAAGCACTTTAAAAGGAAAGTCCAAAATGCCTTAGAGCCTAGAGAGCAAAAAAACCCAGATAGTTGAACACTGAAAATATGGTTCTAACTACTTGAGAAATGAAAGTTGCTTCATTTTTTAATAATCAAAGGCTAAGTCTCTGACGATTGTTTCTCTTTAAATTATCTCAAACATGTTTTAATATGGAATATGAAAATCAGAAGACAGATCAAGGAAATCAAACCTGCAGCCAAAGATGTGAAGCAGCACTAGACTTTCCACAACTCTCCACAAGTTCTAGAACTTTTCTTGTGCTTTTTTTCCTTGCTTTTTGTATTCAAATAACTTCCTACTCAGAATACAACTCGGAGCTGATGGCAAATCCCACATCTGAGTGGCTCTAGAAACCATCCCCAGTTCCCAGTGTCTCCTGGCAGCAGCAGCTTTCTGTGTGTCTGGTTGTAGCATGGTTCTTCTCGCTCTGATACAGGTCATTAGGCCAAGTCTTCTGTTGGAACTATCTCTGAAATTGCAGCCCCCAGGAATTATGCTGCTGCCAAATTCAGATCAGGGGAGTGAAAAAACACATTTTCAGATGTCTTGAAAAGCTGATTTTAAACTCCTTGTTCAAATATAGATTTTCATATTGGTCGGGATCCTGCACCCTGATTGTGCCAAGACAGAATCCAACAAGAGGATTGCAGCTTAAATTAATTTTCCTGCACTCAGTATTTCCTCTGAATAACCCTGAAATAGTAACACTTTGTATGCATATTCCATATTTTGTCTGAGGAAGTCAAAAAGGTATTATAAACGTCCAGGGACACATCCTGCTCTCTCTGCAGTAGTCAGAGAGCCTCCCTAGCTGAACATCTCCTAACATGCAGAGTAAAGAGGGCACTAATCTGTGGAGTGAGGCGCTCAGTGTGACCCTGCATAATGAGGTGGAAAACACAAATCCATGTCAAAAAAACAGAAGCTGTGGGAGTTCATGCAATTTTGGATCTATGGAATGAGATGCCAATCTCTTTTAATGAAAATGATTTGTTTGGCCACCCAGCCCTCCTTCTGAGCTTGTCTATGCGTGCCCAGGACTCCAGCTCTTCTTCCCATGCTCTAACCTGGCCAAACACAAAGAAGGTTTGGTCAGAGATTAATTAGCTCAGGCAAGAGATTGTGATAACAAAGCCCCAAGAGTGGTGGGGCAGATCTGTCTGATATCCAATCAGTCTTGACAGCAAGCACAGCAAGCCTCCCCACGCAGGCTGATACTTGCTCTCAGCATGCAAAATGGATTCACCTAAGTACTACGTAGAAATGACACCCTCATTATGTAGATTAAAAAATCCAGAATCGTGATATGAAAAGAAAACCCAGTCCTGACAGTGACAGACCTGAGCCTAAATTCCAGTGTATGAATACTGCTCTGAGGGTGGATATTTGCTAATAATGATCACCACAGTCTAATGACTCATAACCACCTGAACTCCAGGACCATTTCCTTACCCTTACGGGTAACAGAAAACAGAAACAGCTACAGAAATAGCTCCCTTCCGAAAAGATGCTGGTTTCTGCACCATTACATGTGGTTTCTAAGTAGTAAGGGGGGAACAGCAGATAGATTTACAAGGTTTCCTTGTGTGTGTGTGTGCCAGTAGAGAAAGAATTCATTTTTGTAGCCTGTACAACTCCTGGTCAGCTAACCCAATGCCTACAGCTTAGTGCTGCATAGAAGTTGTGCTCCTAATTGCCATCCCATTTCAGCTAATTCTTTGCTGCATGAGCTAACCGGGTATGGAGCCAATTTTCACAGCTTCCAGGGTTTTACATGGCTTTCCATGCTTTAGAGCTACCAACTATCCTTTAATTGAATTAAACAGTTAAATGTGCTCACAAATGTGGAAAGAATACACCCTCCCCACTAAGAAACAGGAGCAGATATTGATCTGTAAGCTAGAAACCTCCTTATAGTTTAGTAATAATACCTATAATTTTTATTTTTTTTTTTTTATGGGCAATGTTTTTTTGTTTGGTTGGTTTGGGTTTTTTTTTTTCATTGCAGAGATTTTGAATAGTAACTATTTATGGGGCTTTGAAAGATACAAATAACCAACTGGTGTTCCATACTTTGTATTAAATAACATGCAGATTTCAGAAGATGTCATTTGGGTTTTATGACAGTTACTGTATTATAGTACCAGTGTGCTTACACAAAATTAGAGTGATAATTACATATTGAGTATGGACATGGTCCTACACTGTTACTTAAAAGTAACACTGAAGTAAGGTTGGTCATTTCTTTCGGTGCTGCTGTATGGAGTTGGTAATACAGCCCAGAATTTTATCCCAAGAAGAGATAACAAGGATGTGGACATGCACACACAAGCACACACAATCAGAGATAATGCGAATAAATAAAGCACAGTGGATATAATTTCATTTTTCTTCCCGTTGTTTTTCACATCATTATTCTTTGTTAGGAAAAAAAACAGTGAAACAAATTAAAAGCAAAAAATTCTACAGAGGATCTCATAAAATTTCACATCAGCACAAAAATATTATTATAAAGTAAAGAAAGGCAGGTAGGGGAATAAGGGGGAAACTAATGGGACTTGTAAGCACTAAGTGTATAAAAAAATCTAGTTTATGCAATGCATTAAAGTCAGCCTGAATTATTAAGAGAAACTCCCTTTGTGTCCCCAGGTGCTTTACAGTGTCTGTGTAGTCCCTATCAAAAGTTCTGGATGCTTTGTGCTAGAATCACAGTCGTTGATGAAGCACAAATTTAAGACGACAGGTAAAAGAGGTCTATGTGACTAGGGATTGATAATGGTCCACTGGGCTGTCCACCTTTATGTTACTAGTTCAAATCTGACACAGTTAAAATAACAGAAGTTGGTGAGGTCTGAGAGCTGTTCAGTGGCCCATGTGAAATGAATGCAATGATTTGGACCAGCACCCTGTGGACTAGCAGTCAAATCACAACTCTTTCTCCTGCCTATTTTTCAGGGTGACTCCTTAGACTTCAACAAAGAGGGGGAGAAAAAGCCCTAGGAATAGCATCTACCTTCTCTGCAAGCAGTAAATACCATAAGCTTGAGGGCATTTACATTTATTACAGAACAGCGATTTATATTGCAGTAGCACCAGTGGACCTTGACTGCTATCAGTATGAGCTATGAGCACAGGAAAAGAGATGACTCCCTCTTCAAAAAGACAGGTATTACACTTATGAGAAAGGACAGAAGAACAAATCAACTCTATGGATTGTATTTATTCTTAATTGCAATTCTCTACCCCAGCTACTGAAGGAAGGCTTGTAGCACCCCATTCTTCCAAGATCTACAGTTTCAACAGACTACTTTATGCTTAGAATAAATGTATCAGCAAGTGATTTTGAAAGCATATTCATACAGCCAGGGCATTTGCTTACATCACTAATATTATTATATCTGATATATAAAAATCTATTCTACTACAGATTTGAAATATTTTCTCAAAACTATTTAAAGCCTTGAAAATAGTCCTTCCTAACGAAAAGCTTAACTTCTGTCCCTATTACGAGTGCAACAGAATTTTGGCTCCACTGCTTTGCAGTACCACACCAGATAATCTGCAGATCAGCATAACCACATCTGATCACCTTTACTCTGAAACAGACAAAAACCTCAATGCCAGAGGAGGGAACAATACTCAAATCAGAGGAAGACACAGGGAATATTTTTAAAGAAAAAAGGTTACTAAAGGTCACATACAGTACAGCTAAAAGAGACAGTCCCATAAAATAGAAAAAGAAGAAAGTAATTTGTGAGCTTTTAAAACTTAAAGCAAAATAAATATCCATTTATTTAACATTCTTGGTTTGCCTTGTAAAAGTTTTATCATTTGATTCATACTGTCCTTCTCATTCCCAAATGATTTGGGCATTTTTAAGAAAAAAAATAAGACTTCAAAATCATGTTAGGGGAATTTAACTCTTTAGTCTCACTGTGTTCGCAACTCAGTTCTCAGATGCTTTTTGAAATTAAAAGCTTTTCAAAATAAAAACAGTTTGGAGACTGAATTCATGGCCCTGGTCTTTACCCTTGCTCCCTCTGGTCTTTCTGACAGCCAACTGTCTGTCCCAGGGATCAATACACATGTTTAGATCACGACACAATTAAATTTGTATGTTTCAGCACCTACGTTGACTTCTGAGCTTGGAAACACTTTGCATTTTCTACATTACTGGCATAAATGTTGATTTTGGTAAGCTTATTTTTCAGCCTCAGAAGCATATTTAATCTTGTGATTAAGAGCAAGCACACCAGGTGAACAGCATAAACATTTTCAGGATCCTGTTTGCCTTATGGGGAGAGCAAATTTTTGGGGTAGATTTAATACGGTAACATGAATCCAAATTTAAAGCATTGATTAGTATCTGTCAAAATACAAAAACCCAAAGTAAGGGATCCATCCTTACTTCCAGCCTGTTTTGCAACTACGTACAGTAACACCAAGCTAAATTCAGAGATAACAGAAATGATGGATAAACAATGTAGCAGTAACACACATTTTTACATGCCAAGTGCAGCAGAAAGACAAGGATGAAGTTAGAAAATAAAACTCAAAAGTGATATTTAAGACTTATGAAGTGGACTTCCTGAGATGAGTTTGCCCAGTGCAACTTCTCCACCTGTTACCCCAATCTCTTATATAAACTGCCCAATATTCAAACATACTTCAACAATGCACAATTTACCCACTCGTATATATGATTTGCCTATATATATTATTTTTGTCATTATATTGCCAAAGATTTCTACCTAAAAACTGCATGGATATTGTGCCAAGTCCTTAGAACATATTTTGTAATACATGGTGTAGATACTCCCTCACAGAACTTCAACAGATCTACTAGGATGAGATTGAAACCACAGCTTAGATGTGTTATGAAGAAAGGAATCTGAGACATTTATACACAACCTTGATTGGAGAATCTGAAGACGCCTGAATGAAAAGTAACATATGTATAAGTATAAATATTAGTGGCCTGACATAAAAGATGGGGACTAAGAAAACAAGCAGTAATGAGGGACTAAGAGGGAAGCCCTTTTTTTACAACACCTGTCTTGAGCTGTTATTATAATATCTGGAGTACAGATACAAATTTGGGTCAGCAGCACAGACATGTCAACTGCATTTATTTGTGGATAAGACTGTAGAGGTGATGTGTAAAAGGAGAGGAGAGATGGATCAAAACTAAAAATCCTTGGATTTTGGCAGAAGTCAGATCAGGAAGCTTCAAAGGATGAATGAAAAGATTAGGGGGAAAACAAGACAAGAATGGAGTCAAAGATACAAACTATGATGAGATTTAAAGAGATCAAAACTGACAGTGTGAGAGGAGGAGGAAGAATGGGCTAAGAGAGAATCAATAGGTACTTTTGTGAGAGTGGTTTCAGCTAACAAGAAGGTCAGAAGCCAGTTTGAAGGAGTTCACAACAGCACTGGAAATCACCTGCTTTGGACACAACAGAATGTGAATGCACAAAGAGAAAAAGTGATCATGGAACAACAGGAAGTGACAGAGAGGTAAATAGAGTCAGGATGGCTTTCTAAGGATTGGGAATGTTAATAAAGACTAATATACTCTTAAATTATGAATGGAAGGAGCCAGAGAGACATGGTCAAGAGAAAACCAGGAGAAAATGACAGCAAGTGTAAGAGAGGTAAGGAAATAGGGTAAAAAGGGATGACTGTGAAAATAACAGGAGAGTTAGAGAAGAATAGATGAAAAGCATCTGCATCTGCATCAAAATACCAGTAAACAGTATCATAACTAGCTAGCTGTACGAAAACAATATAAAAAAAAAAGCACAATGAGGGTGGGACAGGGTACACAAAAAGATGGAGCCTGTGAAATCTGGAATGTTCATCCTGGCAGACACTGAAAGCAGTACGAAGCTCCAAGCAATCTGAACCACCTTTGAAGCTGGCTCTGCTTTGAGAAAGAGGGTGGATTAGATGACCTTCAGAGATCTGTTCCAACCTGAGTGATTCTGTGTTAGAAGGACAGAAGAGGGGTAGATAGACTGAAGAGATGGAATAATCATTTCACGCTTTGTGTGTGAAGAAATCCTCAGGTTTTTAATGTAGCTGGATGTACAATATGGGCTCTTAGAAGGTACTTTCACATCCAAAAGTGCAGTAAGTATCTAGTGTTATTTCCAGCAGTGTTTATATATAAGCCTCAGCAATGGAGGTGAGATTGCCAATACAAGCAGTTCAGCAGTCTGGCCCTTTATAAAATCCTAGTCAATACTATATATGTCGTAAAGAATGTCAATCACCTTTGAAATCTGACTTCAAGATATCAAGATATGTGGATCCAAACTGGAAACTAAAGGAAACTGATGCAAAAACTAGACATAAATAACAGTTTAATAGATATATTACCTATAAAATTCTCCCTATTCATGCTTTAGTGGTCAATAATTAGTTAGAGAAGTATAAATAGGCTGGAATTCTTTTATCATAGTTGAAAGCAATGTATTTCTGGAAATCTCAGCTCTTTCAAGTACAAGAGAATTTTTTTAATGAATATGAAACATTCTTAAAATAATGACCACACCCAAATTTCAGAGTCTTTTGCCTCTCTGGAAAAGACTAAATAGGCTAACAACATGGGATCTGGACAAATCCTTCATCAAGATTAAATTCACTTAGTATTTGACATCAGAGACATGTACAATGGGCCATGTGAGTAGATCAAAGTCCCAGACTCTATCAGGGTTTTGGAAGTTTAGAGAAAGGAAGCCTGATGACAATGCCAGGAGTGTGCTGTAACAGAATGCTCCATTTTCCAGGTTACTTAACACTGTGCTTCTTCCAAGGAAAGAAGAGGTGCAGGAGAAGACCTGCATTTCTAAAGATGCTTTTGCTGGTAAATTATACCTTACATATGTGTGCTGCCAACCAAAATACATGTTCTGACGTTTCAATGTCCAATGGCTAAAAGTATAAACCAGAGACCAGATTCCTGACTATGCTGAAGAAGAGAGTAAGGATCACAACTTCAGTGTAGAACCTTCTGAAACAGCATTCATGCAGTTAAGAGCAATTTAGGGGCTGCTCTGATCTTTTCCAGCTGCTTGCAGCTGTAACAGGATTATATAATGATGGTCATCTAAAGAGTGTATTCCCTACCAATTATTAACTCCAGGTAAATGTAGGAGAAATGGTGATTGGAAGCATATCTGGTTGGAATATATTCTGCTCTTTTTGTAAACTTGAAGAAACTATCTTTCAAATTAAACATTAAAAAAACTCAAAAAAATACCAATTCTAATCTTTAGGAACCACTGGTAGAGTTTTACCGCAAGTTTACAGCAAGTTTTACTGCTGAACATTCAAAAATATATATTTCTCAGAGGTACCCTGTAAAATAAAAAGGTCTCTAAGTAATAATAACACCATGAAAACTAAGTGGCACATGATCTTAATCAAACTGGCAAGCATAGGTGTAGTAAAATGCTCTCTTATACATTCTGTATCAACACAATTAAAGCTGCTTATTTAGGTAACAAAAGGCTAATTTTCTGATGTTAACATCTCCTGCCTTTAACAAGTCAAGAATCAGCACGTGACTCCAGCTGAACAAGGAACTTCTCACCAAACCATGCTAAATAAAGAGTATTTCCTTTTCAAAGGTTTACCTAAGTACATAGAATCATTTAAGTTAGAAAAGACTTTTAAAATCATCAGGTCCAACATTGGCCCAGTACTGCCAAGTCCACCACTAAACCATGTCCCTAAATCCCTCATCTACACATCTTTTAAGTACCTCCTGGGATGCTGACTCAACCACTTCCCTTGGCACCCAGCTAAGGGAAAGGAGAAAGGCAGGTAATGCATGAAAAATACTTTAGTAGAACACAAGCCTTCTGACTGAGGATAATACTCTATTAGAATCAATGTGTATTTCATTTTACTTTCCCCAATTTTAGCTTGATTTGTGCTCAAGTACTTTCATGCATCACTCAAATAGAAACAAAACAGATAATAATGTTGCACATCATTATGGAGTGTAAACTCAGTTATGATGGACCCAAAGCATCCTAAAACTTCTTTGAGAATTGGAAATAGATTTCTGTCTTTTACTTTTCAGGAAATGAAACGAAAGAGATTTCTGATCTTAGATATGCTTGGCACTGGTAAATAGAGTAGTCACTGAGGGACTACTCACATAAGTAAGGATCTAGAATCAGGCTCATCATTCTTAATTTAAAAAAAATCACTTTCCGGATTCAGACCAAATAAGCAGAAAATTTGGCTTGTTTTCTATTAAAAATGTAAAAGTATGAACTCAAACATGTTTGTCAGGATAAAAAACATTCTGTAAAGGAATATTTCTATTTAATATTGTGTCATGTGTGAAATTCGGCATTTAACATGCATATTTGTACTAACGTAGTGGGAGGACAGCCTTTTCTAGCTCCAGGAAAATTCATTACTTTTCTACACTGATTGTATCCCTGGTCCACAGCTACATTTAAAGCCATGATTTGGCAAGAAATGCAGCCAGCATGACACTTTGTCCCCTTTTCCTCTACCGTACATGAAGGAGATTGATTTTGCATGTCTTCAGTCCCCTTTGTTTAGAGAAAACAGTTTAGTCGTGGTTACTATTTTCTGATGACTAATTTTCTTGACTGCCAGCTCATAGCACCTGGGATCTATGAAATTTCCAACTTCCTGGAGAAGGAAGGGATTAATGCTCCTTTTCCTTGTTGTCCAGTGTGACCTAGCATGGATAGGCCCTTAGGTCTACAAAATTGTTCTGAGCTACCTCTACAAAATGCTGAGCTATTCATCATGCCCTGTTAGTCAATATTTAAGGCCAGTGTGAATTGGGAACTGCTCGATGTGCTTAAAGCTGAGTGAGGTGGTGGTGGCTGTCGAGGCTGTCATTGATCTGGGCTTTACACACTTTTCCTCTTAACCCTTCATAGGAAAATCAGTGAATTTTGACAGCACGTAACAGCATTATCCTTTGCATGAGCTGGAATCTGGCCATGCTTTTTTATGCAGGTTTTGCAGCAAGAAAAGAGACTCAACTCACTTCCACAAAGGTTGAATTCTGTTGTTTGAACAACTCCTTCCCAGAAGATAGACAGGTCCTATAGCAAAATTAACTTGGCAACAATTTTAGAACATCTCAGCATAGACAGCTATGGAATATGTCCCTAATACACACACCTGAGCAACAAAGCAGTGAGGACACAGTCGTATCAACAGAGCTTGCATTTGCCTTGGGCTACCCCAACTATGAAGGCAAACAGGACATCGTAAAGCATGACAAGTACAGGATGGTCACTGCCGAGCTCAGTTCCTCTGTGTTGCAGTTAAGCTCTTCCTAACTCCACAAATAATTCCCCTTGAGTTAAGAACATGCCATTCAGATCAAAGAACTGCTTGACACAACTCAGAGACTCCTGCTGTGAAAACAGATGTATGTTTTTTCTTCTCCATAGACTAGTTATATATTTGCACTATATTTGACTGTTACTTCATTCATCTTGTCATTGGTACAGGCACTCTCAGTGCCTCCCACCTTCATGCACCCCAGAAGACCCTTTACACTGACTTGGGGCAGACAGTTCAAAGAGAGAAGCTTCTGCATGTAATGCACAAATTTAAAGTATAAGGGCAAGAGAGAGGGAATTCTGGACCATCAATGCTGAAATATGAGCAGTAGTGAGGAGCTGTGAGAAGCTAAAAGGTAATAAAAAGCATGAAAGCATGAACATTTCTTAAGTGGAGAAGATAATAAAGCAATGAGGAGAACTGTGCAAACAAATGTTTTGAAAAATTCAGTTGTCTTAGGTTTAAAACTTCCCAACCCATCAATGATAGTTCTCATATGAGACATGCCATCAGTACTACAGTACTCATACAAGCCATAAAATTACACTAGGTTGAGTATAATTAATTTTTTCCTTCTTTCTATGGTAACTGTGAAGCAATATTTTAATATCTGTGAGACAGTGCTATTTCCATTTTATAGATAAGGAACTGTGTCACAGAGAGACAAGAGCAGACAGATGTGAGCAAGGCAGGGAGCTGAGAACAAATCTCCCATAATTATTCTAATAAATCTAACCATCATTATTGTCTTGCCCCAAATCCAATATCCTTGCCCTCATTTAAAATATTTCCCACAGACTACATTGTGAAGTTTAGGCTGTTCTGGCATCTATTTTCCCCAATCTTTTATTGATCACATGCTCTTCCAAGTTTCTTGCCAGGAAAAGAATAAGGCATCAAGATGACAATGCAAAGTGCAATGGAGTAAAAGAGCCAGAAACTGTGGAAGAAGCAGAGGGCAGTCTTGTGAGGCTGCCAAGATATTGTGCATTTTGAAAGCATGGAAATTAAACACAATAATTAAACAATGCAAAGTGAGTTTCTTCCAGTGCTACCTTGTTTCCTTTCACATGGGTTACCACTTTTCACAGGAAGATATTAGCTCAGTCCCTCTCAGAGCTGGTTAGAAATTCTAGAAATATTTCAGAAGTTATGCAAAGCTTTACAACCTATGAGGGTCAGAGAAAAATGCACCATTGTCTGATATTTTAAATTCAAGATCAAATAACGAGGAGGCCTTCTTCAGCTATAGAGTGATTCAAGAGTATGCAGCCTATGTTAAGCAAGATTTGACAGTAGATAAACCAGTGATCCCCTCTACATTCAAATCCTACATGATTGTGCAATAGGTAAACTAAATAGTATCTGGCACTGTACAATTCCCACAACTTGACTATGCTTATGGTAAAACAAAAAAGAACATGGAACAAGAAGCCAGTGGAACAGCGATAAACAGAACTGTTCTCCTTAGGACACAGAACTGGATTATACTCAGAGTTTTAACAGATAGTGGACAGGGGTAGGAAAGGCCACTGAGAACTGAGCAGAGAATCAATAATGACTAAAAACCCCTTATGGGTCAGCTGGAAGTCAAATTTCATTTTCTCATGATTCCTGTGCCATCAGTAAATATCTATGTAGTATGATGGTAGTGAAAATAGGTATCTCGCATCTTACTCCTTCAGCAGTAGTTTTTGCAGAATATTATTCCATGCAACTTGTTTAATAGAAAAATGGTACAACATGATACGGGGGATTTTAAGGTTCCAAGCATCTCACAACTCAGAGGTTGAGACATTCTCAGAAGTTTCTATTTTTAAATGATAAGTGTGTACTCATTATCTTTCCCTCTGTCTCTCTATCTATATCTCTCTTTCTCACACAGACACATTTTCAAAATAACTTTTTTAACATGACCAAGTCCAGAACAAAGGTGCCAAAAGTGCCAGGTTGCCTATATAACCAAATTTCCCCTCATCTTGTGAATGGGCATGGAGACTAATGGCATGACTCATATCTATTGTTTCCAGAACACACCTGCCTCATACAGTGCACAAGATAGCCCTGCTGCAAGGATGAATCAGAACTGTGTACTGAAGATGGTTCATCCGGTAAAGAATTTTGAAGAAATGCACTAAAAAATGGAACAGCACTACAACAAGAACAAGAATAGTTAAAGTAATGGGATGTCAGTCTAGAAAGCAGGATTCTGTCTTTCCTTGATGTAAAGTTTCCATTACAGTAATTCAAACCAGCTTTTTCACAGGTGGTCACTGAAAGTATACTCTTCATTTTCCATGTGACTCACTGAGATGAGGCATTTGAATTTGCAGAAGACATTAATGTTCAGAGACATAGCTGGAGACAGGAAGACCTGAGTTGGAAAAGTTCCATGTGACAGTAATGAGTCAAGGCTTTTGGACCTCAGCAGCTCAGGATAGTCCTGTAGATTAATGGCACCTTTAAAACACAGTATTCTGGGCCATGATTCCCCAGCCATAAAGTGAAAATCATACTGTCTTCCAATCTCAGAGGCCTGCAGTAATGCTAATTTAATGTTTGCTCATCACTTAGGTACTATAGTGATCCTAGGAAAATCCCAAAAAGAAATTAATAATAATTAATAAGAATGTCTCCAGAGCAGGACTTAAATATTCTGTAGTAAACAAGGTGTGGGGCCACACACTGAACAACGTCATGAAAACAAAATATGGAACAGCTGCTCATTAAGTGACTATCTTACATTCTGTGAACTGGATGAGGAAAAGATTTTGTAAGAAAAAACAATATGTGATCATGTAATTAAAGAAGTCTTCACAATGCATATTCATGGAGGAGATTAAATTAACTTGCCTAAACAGAGTTAATTCTGGCACATATTAGCTTTAGAGTGTTTGGACTCTTTAATGTAGATTTTCCACACACAATATGAAACAACTGAAGATCCTGCTGTGATCTGATTAAAGGACACATATTAACCATCTGTATTTTATGCATCCAGTTCAAAACAGAATTTACTTTTGACTATTGGAAATGCAATGCTGGAATGAGTTATAACAACTGGAATATAGGAATGACTATTTCATTATCAATTATTCCTATTTACTCCAGAAAGCTTGGATTTTAGACAAAAACTTCCTTTAGCATCATAAATGGCAAAAGAAGCAGGTTAGAGACCATATTCTATGTAATATGCTACAGCACAGTAGTTCCTGCAGCCTACCATTGTCACTTAAATTAATTAAAGTACATGAATTCAAGACAAAATTTATGAATGATTCTCACAAGAGTACATTCAACTTCCATTAAGTTCAGGAGACATGGAGCCAACACATGGCTATTTTTATCAGTCCTGCTCAAACACATACAAGTGTAAGCCAAATCAAAGCTTTGCCTCTGTTTTTTCATCTGGATGTGACTTTCTCTTTGTGAAAACCACAGGCTATGGGTAGATATATGGGTAGATATATATGTATCTGTATATCTATCTGATCAATTAAGTGGCTTTCATTTGAAATACTCTGTCCTTTAAGAATGACCGTGTCTCTTACACCAGCATATTTAATCAGAGATCATGTTTTGTAGTATGAGTTCATTCTTTACTTTCTCTTGCACTCAAAGATATGATGCATCACATTCGTAATATATGGCTACATATTTAAGGTAGAACCTCAGTTTTAAAAGATGCTTCCTGGTTTTGTTTCTGTGTGCACTGCCTGGCTTACCAGGGCTAAGTTATGTGTCTTGATGATGAATAGACAGACCACATGGAAGATTTCGCTTTTCTAATCTCTTATATAAAGAACACAGAGCCAGCTCAGTGGGTACTTCACAACATACACTGTACACACATGTTCATAAACCTCAGAAAGTTAAGTTCCTGCCACTCCTCTGTCATTTAATACACCTTACCTCTTAAATTTTAGATTCCTTAGCTTTGCATTCATAAACAAATTTTAAGATAAAGTGCTTGTTACCATCAAAATAGTTTTTCACCCTGAAAATTTTAGCACGTGGGCACTTCTTTGGGTGTCTACAAACTACAGCAATCATCATTCCTGTCATAATTGTCAAACTGTTGCGATCGGAATCCCTCTGTCTCAGCTCTAGACCTCACTGCTCCCTCAGGAGGGGAAGAAGAGGGGCAGGAGCCAATCTCTTCTCTCTGGTGACCAGTGACAGGACTTGAGGGAATGGTATGGAGCTGTGCTGGGGGAGGTTTAGGTTGGATGTTCTCAAAAGGTTCTGGAACACAGCAACAGGCACTGGAACAGGCTCCCCAGAGAAGTGGTCACAGCACCAAACCTGACAGAGTTCAAGAATTTGGACAATGCTCTCAGGCACAGGGTGCGACTCTTGGGATGGTCCTGTGCAGGGCCAGGAATTGGACTTAGATGATCCTTGCGGGTTGCTATCAAACCAGAATACTCTGATTCAATGATAATTACTATCCCTTATCTTTTAGAAACCTTTAGATATCAGACACAATATACAATCAGCAGCAGATATGGAAAGGTCTACAGTACCAGGATTTCAAAATTAAATACAATATTTAAAGTGCAAATAAAATTTCTCAGCTGCTTTTTTAGATCCTTTTCACCCCGACTCTATATCAATATCAGGTATGTATTTTACTGCATTGATCTTACTCTGCATACCAAACGGAGAGTACTGACTGTTTCAATGTTTCTCACAATTTCACAGAGCATTTTGCAAGTTCAAGCATTTAGCACAGTCCTGGTATTGCTGTCTTTAAAGTTAAATGAAACTGCATAACATGGACATTTGGATCTTACGTGATCTATAGCAAATGGTTTTCAGGTTGATCAAACAAACATGTTCCACAGCTATGAGTCTACTTCTACCTTTAACAGTAAGGTCATAGAATCATAGAAGACTTGGCTTGGAAGGGACCTTAAAGATCATTTCATTCTAAACCCCCTGCCATAGGCAGGGTTGCCATCCACGAGACCAGGTTACTCAGAGTCTCATCCAACCTGGCCTTGAATATCTCCAGGGATGGGGCATTCATAGCTTCTCTGAGCAATCTGGTCAGTGATATAGTGATTTTACATAAAGTAATTTTACAACACTTGCACTTGAAAATAAAGTGATTTTAGAACATGTGAACTTACAAAGCAATTTTTATTTTTGTTTACGCATTTGAAATTACCATAAATGAGGACAGCTAAATACTACGACTCTGAAAGACATGGGAAACAAGGTAGATACTTAGTCAACATTTACATGTGACTCAACTTAATTTCATGTTTTTATCTGTGGAATACTTTGTAACTTGTTGCAGAACAGAATGGGTTAACATGGACAGCACGGCCAACTTGTTAAAAATGAGACTGTAATTCTGCTCTCACTTCCTTTTGAAAACCATGCTATCTATTTAAGTAGTAAAATACAGATTTTGGCCAAAGTGCCTCACTACCTGAACATAGCTGATCTGTTTCAAGGCAAAAATTAAACACTGGTCTTCCAACTCTAAGTTTCTTGCTTCATCTCAGACAGTTCTATGTACTTTATTTCTGAAGCCTGAGGGGTTTTTGTTTTTATATACTGAAGTACATTTGAGATTATTTTTGGCATCTTTACACTGGGTCATGAAACAGCATGTTTTGGCACCTGCTAGCCTCACTAGCAATCTGCTTACTCCAGGCTGTCATCCTTGTGCCTACTCCTGGGTAGGCATCTGACAAAAGTCTTGCAGGTTTGCTTGGATCTGGAGTTTTGCAAACAATGGGAGAAGAGCAGCATATGAAAAAGCTTCATTGGTGTTTAGGTGAGTCTTTATTTGTTGATTTTGTATTTTAAAGATATAATAAATAATGTTGTTCATTCTTGTATATTCCATTTTAATTGATTATAGTTGATACACCAAGCAGACACAACCAAAATGAAGATCCTTTCGGCAAAACTCATTTGTCAGCACTCGAAAATATTCACTGTGGAGACTTTCAGGTATATTTGCAGTAACAACCTCATCTACTGGGGCATTTAGTGAAACTCTGGCACTAACAGTAATGATTATTATGGAGGAACAATTTAAATAAGGCTACTACCCTAAATTAAATGCCTATCTTCTCTTTCTCCTTGCAGAGGTTTCTGACTGAGAGAAAAGTACCTGGTGCTGAAATGGTTCCCAAGAACTAACCAAAACCATGGTGAAACCATGTACATAGAGATTATTAGCAGAGACTAGTAAAAAATATTATGCCACTGTGGAACCAGTGGAATCACTGATGACAAATGTATACAAATTACATATTCACAAAATTCAGTCTACTCAATCATCACACCTTAAAATATTAAGTTAGGAGAAGGAGGGGGGGGTAATACTTTTTTTTAAATTTATCACCTCATGCCTATGATTATGAACATGCACCCCAGTGCAGTGAAACCACAAGCTCTGAAGAAAAGAGTGCTTCCTGAAGAGTAGGATTTTTTTCCTCTGGCTCTGAACTCTGACTTAGTTCCTATAGACATAAAGTTCATTTCACTTAACTTCAGATATTTGCAATATACGCATCAACATCTAAGCTGATCCCTAGGTTTCCTTTATTCTCTCTAGTAAGGAATGTGCTATTGTACAGCCTGATTCATCTGACCTACTTAGATGTCTACCTTCCGAGGAGATGAATCATGCCCTAAAAGTGTCTATTTCTCTCCATTGACTGTAATGGCAGCCTAGCCAAAGATAATTTCGATAGAAAAGACATTACATTAGGACAGATAAATTTCACCCCAGAAGCTATGAAAGGAGCAAAACAGGAGTGAATGCTATTTTCAGCAATATTTAACTTCTGTATGCTTTTGAAATAGAAACTCACCCACAAGGTCATGTGGGGACAATACTACTGAGAGCTGCTGAGCAGCACAGACTGGTCTCTCCCAAACCACAGGGGAGCAACTCCCTCATGAAATGTGCAAGGTGACCATGAAACGGTAGGATCTACTCCCTCTACACCTTCCCAAAAATGTATTCAGAAGAAGAGAGTGCACTGCTTTCTTTAAATGTTGTTTGCAATAACATTAATACAGAGTCAAAAATTGTATTTGTATTTGTACACGGAAAAGACTGCTGAACTTATAGGAATCTGTTTCTAGCTTTGTCCTCCTGCCATACTTTTAAACTCTTTTTAAAACCATTTCTTTCTAGCTTTGATTGGCTAGGAAAGATGTACCTTCTCCTGGCTTTAGCTACTTACTGGATAAGAATCTTTATAGTTTTTATCATATTCCTTTCCTTGACAGTCTTCAGTGCACTGAAGATGAATGAACTGCTGTAAAAATGCACTTCTGCATCTCTTCTGTCTCAGTATGTGAAAGTCTTTTTTTTATATGTAGACTTGTTAATAAAAGCTTTATTTCTACTGTATAAGAAGCATAGTTCTGACCCAACCAAGCCATAACCCAAACCCTACTTGATCAATGAAGTCTTTCTCTGAACTTTACTTGGCTTTCAAATTAGTCTTCTGTCTTCCTTGGCTTGAGAAGGAATACTTCAGTTAGAGCAATACCGAGTCATTCATCTGCAGTGAAAGAAGGCTAAATCTGCCTACGGGTGCTAAGATTTCTTTTGCCCACCAAAAGTTAGTACCCTGTATTCATCAGGACAAAAGAATCATTTAAGATCACATAACAAAGCTAAAAACCAGTAACTAGAAACTAATCAAAATAAAGCTACATGATAACCCTTCTTCAGAAAACGTTAAAGTAGGAGAAAATAAGGGATTCGACATTAAGGAGATGTAATGATCTAGCAAAATTATTTTTACCTCTTCTAATCAAATTACTCCAATACTTCTAAATGTTTGCTACAAAAACAATCAGCTCTATCATCATCAGATTTCTCTTAAAAACATTTTTACTTATGCAGTGTATTCCCCTTGATCTGGGATTGAGATTTATACACATAGCTGCTAGTGCAGTGAAGAGAGACCATGATCTTTCATAGGGGGTTCAATTTGATTTTATAACCCAACCAATTTTCAGGATGATTTAGGGATTAGATATTCTGGCAGGCTGAGCTACGTATCCAATAAAACACAAGAATTTTTTTTTTTCTAATTCTTACTGGTGATATGCCCCTGCCCTGGCATTTTTACCTTTAATGTCACATGCTCTCTTTGGCGTGCTCACATCAGCAGCAGCCCATGATCAATCACAGTGTGCTGGGCCATGCAATAAAACAGCCATGCCTGCTTACAGGAGCAGAGATGCTGCCTAGAAACTGCAATTTAAAGATCCTACTGCCTCATTTTTGAAACCATTTAAGTCTGGAAAGAGACAAAGAAAAAGAAGTACAATTTTATGCGATGATTCCTACTACTTACATTTATAGTGACAATTCATAAACTGCAAATTTAGCAACAGGTGACACTTTGATTGATGAACTTTGCTTTTTCAGAAGGTCGTACTAGGAAGACTTACACTGCCAAGAGCTAAGATGAACTTGTCACCATGACAGTATCTTTGTAATACTCTACCTGAACTAACATCAGGCATTACTTTGCTTTGTGAATCCCTGCCATTCCAACAATATCCTCACATAAAACAAGCATGACAGAGAAGTATACAGAATTCACTTCAGCTAATGATGGGAGTGAGGCTTTCTGACTACTCAATTATTTAAGTGGGGTAACTAAGATGCCAGAAACAAGGAAGAACACATGATTCTGCTTCAAAAGCAGAGGAAGTAAGATCACAATCCCTGATCCTTAGGTCTTGCTGAATCTTGGTCAATACTTAGCTAAGTGTCTTGTAGAAAATTTGTGGCATAGGCAAAACTTAAACTCATCTTTCCCAACTCTAAGCTAATTCTCTAATTAATGGGCCAGACTTTTCTCATTCCCTGAGGCACCACAGAACAACCAGAAATAATATTAAGCTGGCTAAGAAAAATGTTGCATACCAGAGATTCCTATATTGCTTAATTAAGGTTGCTTTACTATGTCTTTTCAGTACCATAGGGCAAACAGAATATAGAAACAAGTACAAAATCCCTAATCTGTGATAATGTCCTCTACGGGTCTTCATTCTGTAAGGGACCAGAACATCCCTTCAAGATGTAAAATAACTATAATAAAAATGCTTAAGATGCTGCACCTTTCATTGTGTCCATAATTCATTACAAGATGAAGCTTAATATAAGGCCCAGAATGATGTCTCTATCTGCTATCAGCTGAAGTGAGCAATCCTCATAAAGACCTTTCATACAGAAAAGTGAGTTTATATGGGCTTTTCTAGCATTAGTTTCTAAATTTCAAACCGATTTAATCATCTACAGTACGTACAACTGTTTGTATGTCAGCCATGTCAGGTCTCTGGAATGTCAAGATAATCATTACCAAAATGTGTGCACCTGATAATCTCTGCAGATAATCAGATAATCAAGCTTTAGATACATTTTATCTTAAAGAAAATGGCAAAAAGAAAATGGGAAAAATCACATCAGCAAGTTTTAAGGTTAAGCCCTTGCAGCACTTCAAGAGTCAATATGAGAAATTCTATTTGTAAAATACCAAATGTAAGAAGGTAAATATTTCAATTTAGACTCTGGCGCTGCTGGTAACTTCTTACGAGTTTTCTCTCTCTCTTTGTGTTGGGGCAGGACTGACTTATTTTTTCACTCCTAAGCTCACGTTCCTTAATTGTCTTGTTCTGTAGAAGACTCTACAACAGAAAGATCCTTTCATGAATCCATTTAAATTCCTCATGTACATTCCCTCACATTTCAAACTTCAAAACTATTTTCTTTAGCAGCCCACCAGAAAGCACTACACAGATTCCTCATGATCCCAACTAGAGCACAAGAAGTTCTATGAACTCAACCTGAGCTGAGAATCCATTTAATCATGCTTTGCATATTCTCATCTCACCTTCACATATTCTTTTACTGCTTTCTTCTTACACTTCCATTTCAAATTACTACTCCTTTCCACCATGACATACTGTGTCTCATCAACTCCTTAAAGTACATTGGCAAAACATAAGTCAGAGGTAAATTTTCTTCTATATCTAATCCAAATTTTCCCTATAATAAATTAATTACTGTCTAATGCAATTAACTGATTCATGCTTCATCTTATTTTAGTATAGAATTTCTGAGTTTAACTACATTTATAACTGCTGTCCATCATCATCATCAAAGGAACCAAGTCAGTAGACCAATATGGTGTATATATGTGTCTATCTTATAAATCATTCAGCTTTCAACTGACCTTCTTGAGTTTCCTTTGAAGAGCGGGACCTATGATTATTAGCAGTGTTTACTAATAAAATAAAAGTATTCTGGTGTTCTTTTCGTAAAACATAGGGGATATGCAGGAAAATCATAGCACAGTTGTGTCCTGGAATACTAGCTCATAAAGGTCTGTGACAAATGGCCCCCCAACAGCTGCTCAGCATGGAATCTGACACCAGCCTTCTGAATTTCTGGTCAATGTATAGATTTTCTGAATAAAAATTCAGCAGAAGAAAAATGATTCAAGAAAAAATCCCTGTGATGAACACCAAGGGAATGCCATCTATTTTCCCTATATTCCACATACACGGAATGCAAATATACCCAGCATTTTAAACAAGTTTGTGAGCAATGCTTAAGAAAAATGCTTAAGAAAATTCCTCAGAACTAAAATGGATTTTATCATTACAAGCCTCTGAATTCACTTCATCCACATTTTGTACACTTACACACTCAATGTATACACTCATTTGTTTTTCATGCCAGCATATGAGAACTACTGTGATTGCCTGCAGATAGTACGTTGACAACAGGGGAAGTCACGCTTTATAAATAAATATATATACAGTGAAAGAAATAGCAAGTTTTCCAACCTATCCATCCTGCACATCTGACTCTACTGTTACTGTTTAATGAAATAAAATTTCCTATTTATTCACAATTAATTAGAACTAACTTTTTGATTTCACAGTAAAAAGAATTCCAGTGCATCCAGGTCCAAAAGGATTCAGGCACTCATTCCTGTTCTTTGTAACTTCAGCAGCAAGAATAATATATGCATCATCTAATTTAACTGCAAATGACTCTTTTAGCATGAATTGTCTGTTTAAAGATAATGCACAGCAGAACTCTTAACTGCATCCCAGAAGTCATGCAGCACCAGGCAGATAAGATCACAGTGGTTACCAGGGGTAGCAAATGGGAAAAGCACTACAGGAAATGAACTCTTGTCAATAATCTCAGGAGAGTGCTATATTTAGGTCAATTGTACCTGAAATCGTTTGGTGGGGTAATTGCTCTTTGGTACAGACTCTGCTCTCTGAGCCTGTCAGAGTGCTTGTAGGTCCTCTGGATTGGATTCACCAATTTTCTTCCAGACTCATTTTCTAAAAAATAGAAACAAACAAACAAACAAAACTTTAATGACGCATAGCAAGCTTACCAGAACACAGAAAATCACTCACATGTTATTTTAGATTTTAAAAATATACTTTCAATGAATGCATTAAATACGAAAATGTGTTTCAATATCCAACTGATTGCCTCGATCTTCTAGAACAGAAATTTATTCAATTATTCAGATTTTTAATTTGGCCCTCCAAAGACTTTCCAGGTCTACTGAATATGTAGGGTGATTTAGAGCGCTTTTGCTGATCAGTTAATAGTCAATGGAAAATCAGAATTGTTCTTAAATCCTATAATGCATCCCAGTGCAACATTATTCTGGCTTTAATTCGGGTTGAGTCCTCATCTGATAATATGGCTTATTGTTTAATAATTTATGATGGTTCATTTATGTATACTGAGGAATGTGATAAACTCAGTTTTAGGAATCCAATCTAATGAGACATATGCTGACCTTTTACATCAGTTAGCTGGATTAATACAGATACCAGAAAACAGCACCTAGTCATTCCGTCTTATGATTTCTTAGAAGAAATATTTTGCTTTGATAGCACAAAGTCTCCAGCAGAATTATTCCTTCTTCACATTAAAGAGTCAGTATTAACCAGATGAATTTTCAAGCAAGGAAAAGCCTTCTTTAGCAGCTATTCAGCATGCATTTACCTTCTACAGACAGATACAGCATCATATCTGTAGTCATTGCTCAGTGCTTGTGATTAGCATTTACTGTAATTAAAGAAAATGTCATGATGCAACTATACTGCTGAAGAATACACATGTACTTTTTATTAAAAAAAAATTACAAAGGGAATAAGATACACTGCTGAAAGCTACAGTAGGTGTATCAGTTATTTCAGCTATTGTTTCTCATGAAAAACTTCAAATTCAAAGATACTCATTAAACTGAGTAGATGGTAATAACAGACGAAGTGTTAATGGGGCAGCAGTGGAGTGTGTCAGGAAAATGAAGAGACCCTGAGGGGCTCACCATGCTGTTTATGCTCAGCTAAATTCAGCAGCATTACCATAAATCCTCTAAAAGATACTGTACTCAGTTCCTTATTTGCTACTTTTCAGGCAGGGAAATATTCTATGAGATTGGAAAATGGTACTATTTTCTATTAAACAAACTTTGCATGTAAATACACTAAATATTTACATGCAATTACTATTACTTATTTTTTTACAATTTTATAAAAACAAAGAGAGGGTCCTTTAATCTTCAAAATGATGTGTGAATCTATATGAAAACTTCTGAAATCATTTACAGGAACAGAGCCTTCAAACAAAAGAATCATCATTTCTCTCACAAAATTCTTCTATAATTTAAAGACCGAGTTTCAATATTAATTTATGACATGCATAATTCAACTGGCTGAAATAAAATCATGCATAAACCAAACAACTTTTCATGAGAGTTCAAAATTCTTGATTTCTAGTTAGTTGGTTTTTTTGGGTTTTTTGGTTTTTTTTTAAGGCAGTATTCTGAGGGAGTAAATTAATCTTAGGAAATACACATAAACCATTCATTCCAAAAATTTGCTGGTCAAAAAGAAGCATGTTATATACGGTTCTGCATGCATTTTTTTGGTGATCTTATTGTGCCTATGATCTTAGAACAAAACTTTTCCTACATAAGGATAGGTGGATTTATTTTTAAGGAGAAAGCGGCTGCAACACGCTGCGTAGCTTCAATCAGACACGCAACTTCAGGTAAGGAATCATTATGTACAGAAGAAAGGTCCTAGCAAAACTGCGAAAGGCTTCACGGAGTCTCCTCCTGCAGCCGTGTTGGGGGTGCCCCGCGATCGCCCAGCGGGAGCGGCGCCGCGGGGCCGGGCTGCAGCACCACGGACAGCGGCCGCCGACGGCCGCAGTAGCCACGAGCACCGCGTGTGCTCTCCACGTCCGCGCTGCCCAATTTAGGACACCTCCAAAGACCAGAATAATGCGTGAGTTTTTTTCCAGTCTTCTCCCAATGCTATCCTGTTGAGGTCTACCTACGGCTTCTAATTCTTGGAAACAATGAGAACTAGCAGATCTGAAAATGAATTGGTTGTTGAAATACGTCAAGACAGACCTTGGGTTCTGACCATGCTGGCTTCCACTATGGGCTCTCAACCTTCCACTGCAAAGCAGATCTGATATCCAATAGCAGTCACGTGTTTTTGGGGAATACCCTTTTGCATATAAAAATCTCCACATGGGGAATACCTATTCAGAGACCTGCCTCAGTACCAAATGCTTGGCAAATGCACACACTGCCATAGGCGACTTGCTTGCCACTGAGAATACTGAAAAATAAAGCCCCCGTAGTTATCCATTCATATGCTACTACTAATAATAATGCCTTGTTTCAGGAACCCAAAAAAACATTCAGTTACCCTTGCAAAAGTAGAAATAAGGTACTTGTAAGAGGCTGAAGTATAGATTCTCCTTACTGCTTAGCACCTAAGCAAAGCACATTTAAAAGACAGATTAAATGTCATGGGCTCTGAGATGCCCTAAGCGATGCACTTTGCAAGTGAATGGCAAAAACACCTGGAATGGATACTTTATCCTTATAAGCAGTGGATATTTTAGTAGCAGACAAGAAAATTCTTCCAAAAAGGTTACATTCTGACTGATGCTGAGAACCAGCAATTCCCAGAAAGGTCATGAAGAGCCCCCAGTTCTTATTATCCCTGAAGGTACAGAAAAAAACCTAAGCCACTAAAATAAAATCACAAGAAAGTGTCTCTCATGCAAATACTGCCTGCTTTTAAGAGGTTGTGTACTTCCTCTAGTGTATTTCAACAGCGGTGGTCACTTGAGTTATTTCTGGCAATAATTTGCTTTAGTGGGTTTTTTTCAGGCAAGATGAAATAATTACAACTACTTCGAATACTTCGATAGGGTTTTTAAAAAAATATTTAAATATTTTATCTCATATTAGGATATATGAGGTTAATTGTGATTATCAACAGATTTGGGCAAGTAACAGTTTACATGAATTTACAAGCACTCAAATCATGCTTCTGATTATTCAGAATAATGTATAAATAAAAATATATCGGGCCTAGTCCCACTCCTGGTGACATTAGACAGACATCTGTCTCACTTTTCAGTGGAAATAAAACCATAACCCAATCTCTAGAACAAAAATTAAGTCAAAGGTCAAGAAATATAACTACAAAAAATTAAATTAGAAACATTAGGTGAATAGCAAATAAAGTATTTTTTCAATCAGAATACAAAGTTGTAAATCATCGGTGAAAACAAAGAATTTAAGGTGAAAAAATGCTTTCCCTATCATTACCATTTGGTGTATTACCTTCTTCCACCAACAACACACTTAGAACTACAAAGAATAAGCACTTGTGAGATTTTACATTAACTTTCATGTAGATCTACCAACAGACAGTCTTAGTGCCAACCCTGTTTTGAAATAAATATTTCCTAAATTTATAAAACTCTAGCTATAAAAAAAAAAAGGATGATTAAGAAAAAGCAATCTGGTATAAAAATATAGGAGCGTGAATGCCCTTCTTCGAGGAAGAAGATAACCAAAGGTGACATTTAGTGCTCTTGGAAAATTTATGAATACCATCATTGAAAGCAGTCGATGAGCATCCCTGATAATACTGGATGCCATCTTTTCTTATGTGAAGTGTAGCTTAGGTAGGATGAATGCTTGAAAGAATCACATGCTGCCAAATAAGGATTTAAAACTAATGAGGAAAATACACAACTGGCACTGAGGGGACATTTTGGAAAGGCTGCATGCATCCCTCACATGGCAGATAAGCAGTTATGTCCTGACTGAGGCCCACTGGAGAAAGTGTGAAACAGTGTGCTAATACCTGAGTGAAAAAACAGGGGGCTCTCCTGACTGCAGAAGGTAATGAGGATGGTGAAAACACAAAGTGTTTGCAGTGGTACTTGCTCTTGCAAAGTGAAAAGTGTGTCCACTTCCACGACAAAATGGAATCTGAAAATTGCCTTTAAGTAGGAGGAGTAGATGAGTCAGAATGTTTTCCTTTATCCTGCACCTTAAAACCCTACTACAAAACAATGTTAGGAGAAAGGCTATTACATTAAAAGCTGCTGATTTGGAGGCATTTCCAAGGTCAACCTTTGGGTGTGCAGATTTACCTCCTCAAAACAGTGTTACCCAGAGAGCCAGAGCAGAAGAAAATCAAGGGGCAAGTAATCAAAACAACTTGCCAACGATTAAATTAAGTGTAGGGTAGAGAACTGATTTGCCTTTCCAGATCTTTCTTGCCGTTTTCTGAAGCAAACTGGAGGCAGTGATGGCATCTTAAGGAAAAAAACACAACTAGAAAAATGGAAGTGTAAAACAAATAATATTAACCTACAGACTATACACCTACACACTGCAGAATATGAACTATATACAGCAAGAAGTTATTAGCAGATTTAGTTTTACCCTCCTACACCAACAACTGGAGAAGAGTTCTACTACCAGTGAATGCAGCAAAGCATCATGTGGCACATTTTGGGCAGGGCTGTTTACACAGTCTACTGTGCACCAAGGTCAGATCTACCTAATAACTACAGGTGAAAGCGTGGAGCATCTACTGACTCTTCTCTGGAATAAGGCCTAGTTCTGCCATCTCTTGTCACAAGTTAAATTTTTATGCTCTCTTCTTTAATCCTTAACTGGAATCACTTAGCAGCAAGATTATCTTTTGAACAATAAACTAAAAGTGCAATACTGTAACATAAAGAAGCACAGAATTAGCCTTTTCAGTACACCAAAATGAAAGAGACAGAGCCTGGTCCAGAAAACTGTATTTGCACATTGGATCCATTTCCAGTGTCTCAGTTTGATGGTGAATTAAAAGGTCCCATGTTGTACCTGAGCCATGTTCAAAAAAAATGGACACATCTTTTAAGCCTAATGAGCAAAGCTGCAGATGTATTAGAGAGAGACAGATAGGTATATAGCTATTTATCTTTATCTTCCAGCCACCTATCTACTTACACATAGGCAAGGAGGAAGGGCACACAGAAGCCTTACTCCTGTTTTGCCATACCAAACAAGCTTGATCGAGCAGTGGTATTTTCATTCATCACCCTGCTGAGATCTGCTTTACTGCTGTCAGAACAAAAAAGAAACATGTATGGGGAGATTCTTTCATTGTCATACCCTGTCACCCCAACAGCTGTCACTTGGAAGCTGCAAGTTCTTATGTCCCTTTGCCCGTTTAGATTGATGTATCTCAACTGACTCCTCTTTAAAATAGTAATTTATATGAAGATACTTAATAATACGATTCTCAGAACCAACAGATAAACTATGTGTAACTGAATTAAATGCAAAAGAAAATCTCTGTTAGTGTTATACTGATTTTAGTAGCAGATATATAAGAAATGCTCTTTTCAGCCTTTTTTTAGCACATCATACAAGCTAATGCTGAAATACCATTCTGGACTTGAAAATTACCATTATGTATACTCAGTTGCAATGATTCACATCACAGAAAGTACTGCTGTGAATGAAACTTACTGTTGCTTTGTACAGTAATCACCAAGATTTACCTGAAATGCAAATAATTGAGTGACATTTGACAAAAAAGAGAAGTCTAAATAATGTTTGCAAACTGGCCTATATTTAGGATTATACTTACAGGATGATACATCCCAAAAGGAAAAACAGTATTTGCTACTAGTTATTCATTGCCCTTCAATTATTTTGTTGTTACAAATACTGACTAATCAAAAACTAAAACTATACATGATTATTCACACACTAAGAATGACTGTTTTTAAGCGTAAACAGACAGGACAACTCTCCTGTAAGGTAGACATTTGCCTGCACAAACAATTGGAAAACACTGGAGAAAAATTAATATGGTCCTACTGATCGGATTTCTTTGCAAATTATCTGTGAACAGATTAGAGCACTAAATTAATCCCAAAATGCATTTAAAGTCAAGTGTACCCATGGCTATTACTCTCTCATGTTAAAGCAATTTATGGTTTCAGACTACATCTCAGATGGCCTCAGCTCAGAAACCCTCTCTTCTTTCCCCCTTGCATTCATTAGTACTGCCAGGTGAGAGAACAATAACTGGTATCACTACTTAAAGCAGTGCCTCAGGTGCAAACTGGGGTATCCCACAGTTCACTGGAGACAGACAAGGCAATAGTTACAGAACATAAACACAATAAAAAAAACCTACAATAGCAAATAGACAGGAAATCAAAATATGCTTATGAACATATGCATTAAGAGGACAAAGCCTTGGCGTCCTCTGATGCTGGTATAGGAGACCTCAGATGGGTCACGGGATATTCGTAGGGCAAGTTCCTACATCAGACTGACTTCTAATAGTGTCAAAAGCAGAAAACTAAGGTGGGCTGATGTATCAGCTACAGTGGGAACTGCATATCAAAGAGCTGTACTAGCATATTAGTAGAGTGAATGTAAAGCATTCATGAATGGAAGAGTAATCTGCAGATGCAGATACACCAACAGGTGTACAACTTGTCCTCAAAGATACAAAACCCACATCATTAATGAGATACGTTTAGAATTCATTATCTAATACATTACAGCATGTTTTACCCCTGTACTGATAAATTTGTACCAAAAGAGAAAGCAAAAATGCTTGACTAGCCAGTAGACCAGGTGTTGAATAAATAACTTACAGATTAACAGATATTGCAACATAAGACAAGCTTAAGTTCTATTTAGATGCAAAAACACTTTAAAGGGCATAACAAATAGAGGTAAAAAAAAGGTAACAAAAACCACAGGAATCCTAACATTTGTAAATGGAAGGAGGAAACTTCTGCCCTTTTATCACCTCCCCTGAATTACAGAACTTCTCACACTCATTGTATTGTCCAAGAACTTCAGGTTTCTTAGTGGAAACAAGCAAATGTTGATGATTGTGCTGGGTGTAAAATGATAAAACAGGAGCAGATAATGTAACATACTGTGTGATGCCAGAGAAAACAATGGCTTTTGCAATGGGCACAGAAGATACAGATCAGGTCAGAAACTCTTCCCTTTACAGTAAAATTGTTCAAGACTTACAGAAAGAGACCATGAAAAAGAAAAATATTTTAAAATAGTCAGTGATCTCACGCAATGGGCTAGCCTCTCTCCCCTAGGTGTGAAGGAGAAATTAAGAGTCAGTGCTGAGATTCTGAAGGCCACATTTGCGTTGCCAAGCAAAAGACATAGAGCAAAGCAAAGAGACAAGCCAGAAGGAGAGATGGGGGAAAGAGAACAAGATGTCTTACCAATGGGCCACTGAGGCAAATGGGAGAAGTTGGAGGAAAATATGGCAGAAAAGCATAAATGGGTGTTACTGAAAATTAAATCTGATCTTATTAACATTCTTGTTGAGAAAGATAACGAGATATGTGTGTAAAAAGTGAAAGTTAAAACGGGGTAAGGAAAAGATTTATTAAAATAAGCTGAAGCTTTTCAAGTTCAGAGGCAGTGGCAAGAAGGCCACTGAACATTTTCCATGAATTCCAATATTTTAACTTCTACATTAAACCATTACGGTGATTCTTACCACTACAATTGCTGTGTTAGATGCCAGTATTATTCAAAACCAGTCTGCATAATGTAATATTTGATCACCGACCCCAGTATGTCCCAGACCATCACTATAATTAAGGTAATGGTATCAGGCAGCTTTTTCTCTTCACTCAGCAAGTTTCAAAAGCTGTTCACTGCCACTGTTCTAGTCCGCTGGCCATTGTTTTCATTCCTTTCTTCAGAGTTCATTGTTTTGCGACAGATTTGAAAAATAGTTTAAAATCTCCAGGGTATTCTCACCATGCTCTTCTTTGATCCAGGTTTCATTCCCACAAAGGAAATAATTTTCTAAGTCCAGGTCCTGACTAAGGACACAGAGGTTGACAACCTGCCCTTTTTCTACTAGAAGTCCTAGACAGGTATGGGTTGTTTTGTTACAGGCACTGTGAAATATAACAGCAGATTGCCCTCCTGGGGCTGGGTTGCCACTCAAATCCCAACAGAAGAGTGGGATTGTTGCAAGAGGAAAAAACTGAGAGCAGAGCTGCACCTCAGAAGGCTGCCATAATGGAAACAGGTCCCTAACTCCTGCAAGAGGGGTATCAGCCAGGGCTCAGGCATCTGGCTGCACCTCAGCTTTCCAGTAATAACAATGAACTGCAACAATGAACTACAGACTTCTGCGTCCAATTCTTGAGCCTCAAACCTTGATTATTTTCATGGCTTCAAAGACAAGAAGTGACTCTCTGAAATCCAAATTCTCAAAAGATTTAAATGTCCAAGAATTTTTTTTTTGAGGTTCTGAACCTGAATGTTTTAAGTGATTCCCTAAGGAACACTTAAGATTAGGAGTGGAATCTAACACTTGTACTCAAAGTATATCAGGAAATCTCTTACATATGACTAAAACCAAGATGTATTTACAACAGGTTTCATCTTATTCCCATTCAAGACTATGAGAAAACCCTATTTTTAGTGAACGACAGCAGCATAACATCCATGAATGTAGGTAAGACACTTAGAAAATCTCCCCTTGTGCTACCCAACAACTTGAGGAGTATAGCATAAATTAAAACAACTGTCAGCAGTTTAGATTGATTATCCTCTTGTTGCCATTTATTAGTGTTGATATAGAGTTCTAGTACTGAAATGAGGGCAAGTTAGGCCCTAAAACAACTGGCAGTTTAACATCATCAGCTTAGACCTCAGATTTTTTTTCTGTGTATTTTAAATAATCAGCACGACTCTGGATCAAACATTTATTGCAGAAACTCAAAGGACTTCTCACCTAACTTCCTAGAGGTTAATCAATAAGCCTAATCAAAAAAACCTGCAACCTTCAATCATTCAATTGCTCAGGACTTTCAGTAACATCAATTGCAAGGAGTAAAAGCTCTCAACTTGCCACGATGGAGAAGCCTCAAGAAATGTTAAAACCCAAGTGCAGATAGTTTGGCTTGCCAGGCAGACAGCAGCGTAACAGTACGTCTGAATCACAGCAGCCATGCATCTTCACATGCAAAGTCAGTGACAGCCCAAGCAGCTGTGATCGAAAAATGTCAACAGGATTCCAAAAATGTTTGTGTTGGTTCAGGTTCTGGGGAAAGTACAAGTACAGCAACAACCTACAGGTATTTGTCCCAGTGTGACTGTGTTACAAGAGCAAGGAGAAGTACCAGGGGCTCAGAAACAAACATGGTGAATATGAGACAGGCACAAAGACTGTCAGATGGAGAGGAAAAAGCAAAAGTACTAATGCAGAGGGAAGAAAAGATTATGCATATCATGGCATATGCTACCTATAATGCAAAATTTCAGTATGCAATTCTTATTTACAACACACAAAACACCCTTCATTGAAATCCATGAACTTGTCAATATAAAAGTCACTAATGTTTTCTTTCCAAAGAACTGATTTATAAATGAGAGAGTATATTTCCATTGTGGAAGGCTTTGTGACTATTTAAAATGTACATTCATTTTCATTTAAAATAAACAAAATATGTTGTAATGCAAAAAGGTTGAGAAAATAAGAGGATTTAAATAAAAACCAAGCACACATTGTTGTCAATAAATATCATGAGATATCTGAAAATTTTTAAATAGTTGAAAGGTTAAGGAAATGTAAAAATATGAATGGAAATGAGAAAACCATTTTCCATCTACTTTCCCAAGCAAACAAAAAATTACAAGAAAACATGCAAAAAATTGCATTAACAAACTTCAGTAACTTCACTTAATCACAAAATCTAGTCATGCATAGGCTGCTACCATAAGGTAAGACAGGTTGCAGACAGTCCTTTATGTAAAAGCAAATGTCAAAAGAAAAGCTCTGATATTTGGTTGTGGGCTCCCACTTTTCACATAGGCATTTCCTAAATCCATGTTTGATGAGCTTCTCCAGCTATAAATTCTGTAAATTCCCTCTGGAGCAGTGCAGAGTGTGCTTCATGAAAATGTCATCTGCCAGCACTGCAATTACTCACACTCCAGCAATCATGTGCACAATGCAGAATGGGTCGAATTCAGGTGAGAACGAGAACCAGCAATCAAGCCTCTGGAATTGAGAACAAAGCCATTTTCTTTCATTTGCCATCAACACAACCATCAAGGCCTTAATTACAAGGCAAGTGTCAAGCCTGGCTGCTGAAAGGCTTATTATTATACAGCTCAGCTTCAAATCAGTTTTGTATTGATGAACTGCAAAAATGAGGAAGCCAGCTTAGCCCCACAAGAAAAGAAACAGGGACTAACTGATTATGTGATTGGCAGGGAAAAACAAGGACATATAAAAATACATTTTTAGATAGTAAAAGAATTAGTGAACAGCACACCTAAAACCTTTTTATAAACATATTTTCTATCTCAATAGCAAATCTGGGTGGTCTGATAATTCAAAAGACACCTTCCTTAGTTGAGATCATTATATTATCCACAAAAGACACTGCAAAAAGTCTCTCTTTAGGTCATGCACTCTGTTTTTCAATGCATGTCTGGGAGTGTTCTGAGTGTCCCCTTATATCTAATTGCATGTCTTTACCTTGAACAGAGAGATATTAAGAGAATGGTACATGTATTCACAAGCCTTTGCCCAACAATTATCTATTCACATTAGATTAGCTGACTCCATATTGAACAGCAGATGAGAAATCATTTAGTTAGCAACAGGATTTATATATGTTGATTCAACTGAGTTATCAGTAACTGCCACATTGTAACTATGAGCCAAATGTCCCCTCTTTTACCATTTCCTATATAAGACTTAAGCATAACAAATAATGACCAAACTGTTAGGAGGAGGCCTGGATTTGGAACTGGCTGCTTGATACAATATTACTGTTATCATACGCCTTGTTTTGCCTTTTGATTTTTTAAACCCGTATTTTGACTTAGCTTCTGCATGTCTTATGTGACTAGAGAAATATGTGATTAGCTCTTGGTCTGCCTTTTTGATATCTAAAATGAATATGCCCATGTATAGCAGATAGAAAAACACTTAGCTCAGTGAACATTTTACCATCAATTTTAGGCATTTTCCCTGAAACAGTGACCATCCACAGCTCTTTCTTTACCCATTGCCCAATCCAGTAGATATACGACATACATTTTTCCTGTTGCAACATGCCATATCCTGAAAATTTCAATGGCTCATACTTCAGCCAGACATTAAAGAATTTGAAATCAATGACATGAGAAAATAAACACTGACACAAAAGAAGATGAAGGGACATGACAGCAACAGACACATCTCTTTTGTCATTCACTTTCATTGGTTATAAGCTGGATTTGTCTCCATAGGATATATAGATATTATATACAATACATACAAAATTAAATACTCAAAAGCTAGGAAATAACAGAACAATTTACCTGCTGAAAAACTTCCAATGCATTTGGAAAGATTAAAAAAAACATAATCCAGTTTAAAAATTGATGATGGTTTTTGGTTTTAAGAGGGAAAAAAGTAGCCAGGCTTCCACACCATATATTTGAAACATATTCAGGTAGTTTCAAAAGAATTTAGGTAATTTTATGGTATCTGTTTCTATCCACATGTTTCGATATCTAACTTTTAACTTTTTTTTTTTTTCCATTTCCATTGAAAGACAAAGTACTAAAAAGCTAATTCCCATTCTGCCATTGAAGTGTTCTAGATACAGGAATAGTGTAGAAAACTCTTACAAAAGCTTTATTAGTTTCAATTTTTTTCAGCATTAATTTTATTATTTGTACTTATAGAACTTCTTCCTTCCAAGGAATTTTAGAAGTCTACCTGATTAATTTCTACCAAGCACCATCTGGCTCACTTAGGAAGAGGTTTCCGCCTCTTCAGAGCTCAATTTCAGATTCTAAATCATAAGATATATTATTGTACCACAAATATGCATACAAGTCTTTTCTTATTTAGAAATAGCTGGCAGAACAATGCTATACTCCTTCAGTGTCAAAAAAAAGTAAAGAAACCCGAAACTTTTAGGCCTGTATGTTGTTGAGGGAACCTGAACACAGAGAACAGCCAAGTATCACAGACTGTATATGTAAGACAATGTGCTGAAAGTATTATAAAATGTACCTAAGTAGAAAGATTACTGAAAAATGTCATCCACACGTATTGTTAAAGAACCCCATGCTTGTGTATCCAGATCAGAAGATTATATTTAAAATCTAAATGTGAAAAATATTTACGCAATTGTTAAAGGAAGCATTGTTAAGTATGTGGAGAACACCAAGGTTTCTAAAGACTAAGAAAAATGGAACTGGTACCAACGGTTTATCGGAAGTTTACTGGCATAGTTTGATGTTCTTGATGTGGTTAAACTGCAGTATCTCAAATCCTTGTTTTTTAAAGGGCAGGGAAAAGGTACTTCCGTAACAGCATCTGTTGAAAAGAGTTATGTCATATGCTCTGTATACTCAGAGTCTCAGATACCTTACCACAAAACTGAACAGGTTTTAAGAATAAAATGAGAAGTAAAACAGATACAGGTGACAGACCTTTCAGTGGAACCCATCTCTGAATGTCCTTTCAAAGCAAACAATTCTCCTAATAATATAGATTAATTACAGGAATAAGTTAGCATTTTTCTAAAGCAAACCCTTTAAGAAAGTGAACTAAAATTTTCAGATGTAGCCAAATGATTTAGAAGCCTACTTGGTTTTCTTCAAATGACCTTAAGGTCTTACAAAGAGCATGACAGAATATATCCATGCACTGAATTGTACTGATTTCAGAAATACTCCTGTTTCGAGAGACTAAAAAGAGAGGACAGTAAGAAAACAAAGGAGCGACATAAAATATTAATATAATGGCATAACTGACATTCTTACATATTTACTATCACATGCCTTGCTTTTCTGTACAGGTGTACTTCCTCATTTCAGAGCTCCTATTTTTTACCTCTTTATCCTCAACAAACAAGAACAGCATTTTCTTCAGAAGCAATGGACTTCTACTCTGTACATATGTTGAAAGAATTACATGAGACAACTGCTTTCTTAAAGTTCATTTATAAATGTATTTGTATTCCATGCAATTTAGAGGGTTCTTAAATGTTTGCAGTTAAGCAATTGCCTAAGAACCTTGCTAGTGACAGAACAAGTGCAAAACCCGAACCACTACGTTCTGAACTCTGCCAATACAATACTAGTTACCTCTGACATCCAACACACAAGACATTCTTTCAAATAGCATTATCTAAATACTACCTGATAAAAAAAAATTAATGAAATGCCTTTGAAAGTTTGTAAGCAGTAGTAGTTCTCCAGCTAAACAGTATAGTGAAAGAACAACAAACAAAACAAACAAATCCAAACTTCTTTTAAAAAAAAATCAGTACCTTTCATATGAATCAACTTATTTTTAAACTTAGAAGTAAACAGGCATACTTGGGGTAGGAAGGGAAAGGGAAACCTTCTCTGTGCAATTTGAGGATACCACCTACTAAAAATCCAATGGAATACTGCTTGCCCACATTAAAATTGCCTCTATGGCAGGAAAAAAAATATGTTTACATTGAAAAGGACAGTTGCTGTTCTAAAAATAATTTCCATGTATGTGTTGTTTACAATTATTGCAACAGTGTATTCCTGCAGTTAGGACTGCACCAATATCCACTTGGCAGGCAGCAGGAAATCATACTGACTACTGAGGGACTGCAAGCCAACACCTCCCATGAGCAAATGTTTGCATAAACTTGAGTGAGCTATTGACATTTCTAAACTTGAATTTTATCATCTAACGTGTACCTGAATAAAGAAATACTTTTTAGTTGTTAAACTTACACAGAAAGTCACAAGAAAAGAAAAAGAAGAAAAGAATTAACACTTAATTATTTCTGAAAGTTTTCAAGAATCTACGAGATATTTGGAGTACACAAAGACTCAGGAAGAAAGGAGAAAATGGACAAATCTATAATGTGTTAATTTTAATTGTTTGAAGGGCTTAACACAGATTTAATTCTAAAAGCTTGTGATGATTACACGTGGCTTGTGACTGAGTACCTCAGCTGTGTGTATTCAGACACAGATGATATTGAGTTCCTGAGATGACTGTTACCATTTAAAAGACAAGATCCTGTTATGATTTCTTATGGTGGACAACAAAGGCTACCCAACACTTTGGACAGCCTTGGTTATTCCATACTCTCTAATTGTTAGACAAAGGGACAACAAAAATCCATCCTCTGGAGAAGATCCTGATGCCATCACTTAGTGAATGGCATCACAAAGATGGGGCAATGATACCACTTCAGAGAAATATTGAAGTATAAATTCAGCTAAGTGCCTGAGATACTCAAGTTTCTAAATTATCCACCAGACTCATTCAGTCAAATTTCTTTCATAAATTTTTACAAGTATTTTATGGCCAATTGGATCTTTACATGATAGAGCTCAAAAGCAGTTCTAATTCCAAAGGTCACCATTCCCGTGTATAATTACTGCATGAACCAGAAAGGTGTCTATAATATAGAGGTTTGTATATAAGTCTTAGATTGGCTAAGGTTATTTTTTCCCATTCTTTTCTTGACCAATTTCTTATTTTGCAGTGGCTGATAAAAGCTTAACCATTTACCTCAGTACACATAAGACTTAGATTTCTCTTTATAAAAAGCCTGATATGCACAGCAAAATACATCTGCACCTTTTTCTCTACTCTTACTCTTAAATGGTACAAATTCAGGAGAACCCCATATACCTTAAAATAAGAGAGCATGTTAGGTCTGCATCTCTGATTTGAGTATCAGAGCACAGTAATTCAACATACTCACTTATTTCAAAACTGATAGTAATAAACAATAACCCCAGAGCAAGATAAGCAATGCTGGTATCTCTTCTGAGCAGGTGCTACCAGATAAACTTCGACAGGTTCAATGGGACTAAGTAATGTCCTAGAGAACACAGGCAGATGTGACCATAACTGTGTAAGCTCTTTTTCTTGCAGTGTTTTCTCTCACCTCAGGACACTTTTGATTCCATACTTTTATAGCTAGACAACAAGAATTTGAAAACCTGCAAAGGCTGAAAAACTCTCAAAGATCATTATTTGTGACCTTTAATAGTGGAAGATAATGCAAACTGAATACTTATCCATAACTTTATATGGACATAAAGTAACCATTTTCCCTCATGTTGTCTGAAATCAATATTGGCCAATTTCCCAGCTTTCCAAATTTGTTACTTCATAGTTTACTATCAACTACTGACATTGCATGTATCTTTCTTCTTTATTAAATCATTCTCTTGACTCAGAGATCTGCACAAATAGAGCTGCATAGAAAAAAAGTGTATGAGTTCATGTAAAGTGCAACATAGAGGTTCACGTTTCTGTACACCATCAAGTAACAAAACACGGTTAAGTTTCAGGCTTTGTTTCTGATGAAAATGTCTTTCTCAGACTTCCAATTTACATTACTGGAGGTAGAACCACTGTTACGCTAATCTAAGGCATAAAATTTCGTAATAATTCCAGCTATACTCATGCATTTTCATCTTTGTACCTTTGGAAAAATAAATTCTTTTGCCATTGATTTATTTCAGGAATACCCATTCTCGCATCTTTTTTGTTTCTATAGAAAGTGACATACTGCCAATTGTATTTTCAGTGTAAAGCTACCTCTTACAACAGAGTCCATCCATTGCTCAACCTTTTATTCTTCATCCTCTAAAAGGTACAGAAATATCTGGATGGAAAAATTAATAAAAAGATTATTGGTTTTGACATCATTATATTTACAACATTATTTCTTGAATAGAAAAAACCCACAATCTATTTTTTAGAAAAGTCAAACTTGGAATAAATCAAATGGACTTAGGAATTTCTGGGCCCCTTGTCTCTGAAAGCTTCTTTTTCCTTGCTCTTTCCTGTTTGATCCCTGGCTTTGTCAAGTTGCACTGTTCCAAAACAATGGCAGTTTTGACAGCACGTGACCAGAGACAGGAGAGAGGATGTACAGATTAAATTGCACCTCAGCAGTAAAGTCAGGACCTGGCACTACAAGTGGGCTCTCACAGAGTAGAAGGCAATGGCACAGGAAGGGTGCTCATATCAGGCCTCACCAGAAAGGTGCTACTCTCTGTGTACAGTGTAGTCTTTCAATTACTCATAGCATAATCCCCAAAGACAGAAAATTTTGGTAATCCATTAGGAGGATGACGGACATAACTGGTCTAATATCTACCCAAAAAGAAATGTCAGAAGGATGAACATTTTTCAATCAGCAGGAAGCAGAGAGGCACATTTTTATTACTTAAAGAACAACATTTTGTGAAAATGGAATACAACTAGATTGTTTTGAGGGAAAGGAAGCAGGTATCTTCAGTACACAGGAATTATGAGTACTGCTGCCTGCACAGGGGAGTTCCCTCTCTGTCTTTACCATGGCAAATTTAAATTTTGTTGTTCTTCATCCAATTGTGAACTCTTGCTAGCAGAACTGACACATGAACAAGAAAGTCTCTTATAAGATACACTGACCAGTATGTTTTATGGAGGCATTCTGATGGCTCTTGCCACATGATGTACCACCAAATACCACAACATGTGTTCTTGCTAAGAAGACTGGTACAGAAGTCTAGTACATGATGAAGAGTAAAGACATAAACTACTGAACTATGAATTTCTATGGAATAGCTTCATAGATGGGGCAGAATAGCCTCTGACCAATTCTAAGGTATTCTGATTTGAGAAATACTTTTTGCTTTGACTTGGTCAACATAAACAGTAATTTCTATCAGAAAACTTGGAAGTTACAAGAGCAGTTCTATTTTTAAGTCATTTTAGTGGTATTAAGTAGCGTCAATGCAAAAATGAGAGATATGCATCCTTTTGAACAGTGGATATTAGTCCAAGAAGTCTTCTGAAGATACCAGTAGAGAAGAAAAACAAAACAAGGAAAGAAGAACCAGTTCTGAACCCTCTGGAATGACAGCAGTGGATGTTTTAGTCAGGAACACTACCAATGCAACAAACATTTTTAGCCTATGTCAAGAGTTGACACAGTCACAGATGAAACTGTATAAAAAAATATGTGTTTGGTCATTTACGCCTTCCAAAGTCTCAGTTTAACAACTTCATCAATTCAGTGTTCCTCTGGCTAAATCAGAGGTAATAACTTAGTATTTCTTTGCCTACTGGGATATGACATCATTCATCACACTACCAACCTTGGATGGGATTACCTGCTGGGAATGACGTGTCAGAGTCATCTTCAATGTTCTAATACCACTCTCTATAGCAAGAACTTAAAGAAGTGAAACCTCTGAGAACAATCTCAAACCCACTGTGACTCCCTGCAGGATACAGGGAATGTCTTTCTTTTTTTTTTCTAAGCAGAGACAGGCTGTTGTTTAATCTTTATGAAATTCTCTGATACCATAAATATTTCCTTCCTTTCCTTTTTCTTTAATATTTCCTTCTTTTCACAAGCTCACTTTTTACAGCATCAGAAAATCACAGTTACTCAGGCTAAAAGAGACCTCCCCTCTCCATTCAGGGTCAATACTGACTCCTGACTAGGTTGCTCAGGGATTTTTGTCAGCTGAATCTTGAAAACTCTCAAGGATGAACATCTACAGCTTCTAAGGGCAACCTGTACCAGTGCTGCTTTCCCCCATTCATTCTTCTAACATTTTGTACACACAGAGCTGAGACATGCATTGGATTCACCAGCCTGTGATCAAGACTTTGTTTGCCCACTTCAATAGAGACTTCATGTTTATTTTTTTTAATATCTAGAAAACTATCCAAACAATTAATTTCCCGTTAAAATGAGGATTTTATAGTAATACAGAGACAATATAGTTGTGATGCGATACACAACTGCCACAATATATTACCTTTGTTTGTTGGGAGAGGTCTTTTCCAGCTCAAATGGTTCTATGGTTCTATGATATTTTTAGGAATACAAGTAACTGGAACTTCTTGAACCAGCTAAACAACAAATTCAAGAGTAAGGGGATGTAGTAATTTAATTTATACCACTCTTATTAAACTTTGTTTTTACTTCTGACTTTATTTAACAGAAGGAAAACATACACTAGTACTGAAAAAACACTGAACTGACTGGCTCTAATTACCTGATTATTATTACTATTAGAATTTCAAAAGGTTCTCTGTTAGGGTGCTATGTTACTTTACTGCCTGCACTACCAAAACTGATGGAATCTATCATATTATATATTTATCAACTGAACACTTTATTCAGAAATTATAAAAGGGTCAACTCATTCATCTGATTCAGCTTCTTTTACAGTCAATGAAAAGGTATCACGAAAGATGACTCAGGAACTATAGCAGACACTAATATAAGAGAAAAATCTTGCTCCAGACTGCAAACTGGATGAAGTCCACCACAGCAGAGCGAGGATTTCCCAAAAAATACTGTTTTCCAGGCTAGGTTGTCTTTTTTTTTTTTAAAACCTCAAGTAGGTTGAAGTTTTCAGCTGTTATTAGTAAATCTATGAAAACTAACGTGTTTGAAAACCTGAAGTGGTTTCTGTGGAGTAGTCATAAACATTCTGGAAAGTCTGTTATACACCTATTTTGGCCATTACATGTCCTTTCTATAATGTGTTTTAGAATAATTCACTGGGGCACAGGGCTATTGGGTTGGAGAGGAGGATTACTGCAAACAGGCGTCCCACAGTTCAAGGCTTTCACAAGCAGATTCAGATTTTCTGCATTTCAGGTAGCTTCTGAATGCATTCTGAAATGCTGTTAAGTGCTTCTCTGACCATTCACAAGTTAACCAAAATAGTCCTAGCTCATTTTCACAGGGAAAAAAAATGATGAAGACAGATTTGATTAAAAAAAAATGATTAGATGAATCAAATTGAAAATTAAGACCCTTATGTTTGAGGAAACAACTCAACATAGTAATTTGCAATTGCAGGTAGCAAATTCTCTTACCCAAATTACAGATTTTCTTGTCCAAATGGCATGTTCATGTGCAAATTTTAGAGTTAAACAGTATACAAGCCATTTACTGCTTCTATGTTAGTCCCCCGCTCAGGGTTGCACTTAGCTGTGGAACACACATTCAGACAAAACAGTGCCACTGACTGCCAACAAGGAAATGTGCTCAAGCCTAAGCAAAGCCCACCCAGTGCAGGACTTACCTGCACCTGCAGCTGGCTATACCCATAAAGGGTAAAAGCCCACTATCTTTCCCTGGACTGTGGACTTAGCAACTTATGTGGAAGCTACACCAGAACAGGGATGGCAAGAGCTCTCCTAAGATGAGACACTGGCTTTGTTTGTTTTTAATCGATTTCAACCAGTGAGATACTGTGTAAATAAAAATTTAAAAATTAAAAAAAAAAGGAAGCTACCCTCTTTTTTACCTCCAAGCCCAACAAAAGCCAAATACTTTATGTTTTCTTTTACAGTATGTCTTCAGTTTCAGGCCAGCCAGTTTTTATATGCGAATACAGGTATATGGACATGCTTTCTACTTTCGCCCAAAATCCAGAAATATACAGCAAGTTCATGCAATTTAAATGTGTGCCTTCAAACAAAGCAAAACTCTAGGCTTCTTTTTTGAGGCGGATTTGTAATAACTGGCAGGTAGAATCTGGCTTAAAACCAGACCCAACAATTTATTTTTAATTACCATAACCTCAGAAAATCTGTTTTCCTTTGTGTCCAACCCCAGCAGCAGTGAAAGTTCCCACTCCAACCTGACACATGGGCCATCACAGAGCCCAGATGCCAAGCTGCTGAAAACAGTCATCCAGCAGCGACATCTGGCCCCTTAGTGGGCTCCACAGGCAGTGAAGCTGACAGCTCTGGAGTTGCCCATGGGTCTGTCATGTAGTTAGGCTGCTGGCTGAGTTGACTTATTCTACTCAGTGCCATTTTTCTTTGACTTACCTTTGATCCTGAGATATTTACATGTCATTATGTGCCTGAGAAAAAGTTCCTCTGTAAATCTCTCATGAGCCCTCTGTGTTTGTGCATTCTTAAAGTAAGAGGTGATACCGCATGAAGAGAGAGTCATGATGTGCATTCCTTGAGACGCTGGCACGAGATAACCTCTCCCACCCCTTACGTAACACGCCCGGCGTTGGTACAAACTGATACGCGATACTCTGGGAAATCACGCAAGATCTAAAAGCAGCCCTATAAATGACACAAGGCAGAACTGCAGGTACCTTTCAAGCTGCATATTAATGTGTTAGTCTCCCAAGAAGGCTGACTTTACTCTTTCTTTCCATCCTGATTACCACAGCCATTAGCAAAGGTCTACAGCACAGCCAAATCCCAAACAGGCAGAGAGCTGGCACTCCAGGAGGCTGGAAGGAGGGGATGAGAGCAAACAAGAAAAAGGCTGCAAGCTAGCCAGCACAGCAGGAACAGGGACTGGGGCAAAAATAGGAGAGACCAAATACTGATGAATCAAGTTCAAGGAGTACTATTGACAAGCCCAGCTCTTAAGAATTCATCTAGTCTCCAAAAACCATGCATTCCTAGGTAGGGGGCAGCATCTATTACCTCTAACAAAAACGTGTATTCTTGTTTCTAGACTCTCTAATTCTTTTGTGAAATTTACTTGTCCCTAAGGATCTTCTACTATAAGGCATTTCATCACAATGAAGCAGTGACCCTGTTTTTCTTCCTTGAGTATGTTTGCTCCTAAGTTTCAGATGTTAACAGGCTCTACAGTAATTTTTACTGTGAAGTTTCCTTTCATTTTTTAATGCCAAAGGACGTAACATAACCCAGGAAATCAAATATAATTCTTCTTCAATATGGAATTAATTACCCCTAAAAAACAAAGGTGTTTTGATTTTTTTAACTGTTTTGGCATATAAAATATTACAGGATACACTAAAAATTCTAGAACATGTTCAAAATGAGACGTTTACCAGATTCTCCTATTCAGCAACACTGAAGTTGACCCCAGGACAGACCCAACAAAACTATAAACAATTTAACTAAATGGCTAATCACAAATCATGAAGTGCTTCCCTTCTAATAACTCCAAAGCAAATGTTCAGCTGATTCACTGAAGTTTGGCCCCACCGAGATAATGATAAACTACACCCGTGTCAGAATAAATCCTGTTGTGTATGTAAATACAGATTTCCATTGGAAGACAGAACACAAACTGGTAATTGCAGAGTTCATCTTGCACAAGCTGCCAAAACCTTGATTCAACACCTACTGCAGGATTTTCAGACACTACTCTATCTCTTCTGCCACGAGTCCGAGCCAAAGGAAAGCAGGAGCCTGTTTTTCCTGGGGCCCTTTCAAGCTTTGCCTTTTGTAATAGCCTGGTGGGGATGCTGAAAGGTACTACGAAGTAAAAATTCATGCTTGTACATATTGTGTGGGGCACAGAATAACAGTGATTGACTTGCTTCCTTATTTGGACTAAGTATTAATTGTTCAGAAAAATTTGCACCAGATCTTCATAGAGACTTTTTATTTTACTAAGATTTGGGAGTCATTTTGTGGAATGACCCACCGGCTTAGATTTCTCCAATATACTTATGTCAACTATTGCTTAGTGCCTGCCAAAATCAATCCAGGATTGCACTAACTGCATGTTCTAAGGTGCAACTGAAAATTTTCATATGCTGAAGCTGAAACTTCTGGGACTGAAAATTTCATGCATGGTTTAAAGTGCTGGGGTTTTTTAAACACACATGAAGTTCAGCAATCTGTAAACCTTAGTTGTTTTTTCTCAGGTCTCCCACAGCCAAAAAGGACTGCTAACCCTACATGGCCCTAAAGCTAGAAAAAAAAAAGTTGAAAAAAACCCACAAACAAAACCAATCAACCATTCATGGTATTTAAATTACACATAGTTTATTATAGCAGATTTTACTGTAAAATATGTACCTCTAGTAAAAGAGAGTAAAAATCTCTTCTTACATCTTTTATACAATAGCTGAAACTTTACAACTCTTAATACATGTTAAATATCAAGAGCAATTTTCAGAAGCAACATGTCATTTTATAATCTACCTCTGTTTAGCCCAGAAAATGGAATTTTATGCCTTAATACTGGATCTCTTGGCAAAAAAATGCTGCCAGATAAGATATGAACATGCAATTGCATTTCTATTTAACTCATGTAGTACTCTGTCTTGGCTTCATGGACCTCTGTTTTCCTGACTTTCTGACAGCTGCAAAGAAATTAATCTGACCAAATTTAGGTGAGAATTATCTGACTCAGCACAGTCTACTCTGGACAAAGGTAGCTATTCAAAATTATGTCATCAAGTTTGGGCCAGAAGAACAAGTGATACCAACTCATGATTTCATGCCATGTATGTGTTTGCTTCATTTTTTTAATTCAGTACTAGACTTTCTAGTTGTTAAAATTAAGTGGTTAAATTAAGTCTAGTGGTTGAAATTAAGATCTGATCATTGGGTCTACTGCATTGGTAGCATCTGAATCCAGCTTTTCAAGCAAATAATTACAGATTACACGCTGAACTATGAAACTCTTGAGACTCTTCCAAAAATCCAACCTATATTGTAAAAAAAACCAAACAAAAAAAGCTAAAACAAATACACAAACTATCTGAGCTACAGCCTCCCCTGTAAGTCTAAGCTGAATCTGTAAAGAACTTTTATCAGCACATAACAGCATTTTCACCAACCATTCATTGCTCTGGATACTGAATCAGTCTCATTAATCTAGTAGCTACTGTGAAAAATCTTGAGATTAACAATTACAAAATCTAACACAGTGATGCTACCCAAAGATGTGCCATTTCCCATCTTCCAAATTAAAATGAAGTTTAAAGAGATGGTTATAAACACTTTCAAGAAATCCCCAAATTTTCTTTGCCTTTCTTGGAAAACCATGGAGAGCAAGATTCCAAATTATAATGCCTTAAGGTTTGGTCTGGCATACATTGCTAAATTTTCAAAAGAGCAGATCAATGAACATGTGAAGTTCGCATTAATGAAGTCTGAAAATCTGTCCTTATTTTTGTGCTAGTATTTCTTTTCTGTCATGAAAGAAAACACAGCATCATCTCAGTGATGAGACTATTACACTTCAAGGTTAGTGAGCAGCAAGTTACAGCTATAAAATTTTACATAAGTGAAAAGAAATTACAAAATGCAACAGATTCCATAGCTGTATCATGTAACAGAACTTCTCATCACAAAGTGTCAGGGTTTGAAAGTACAGTACTGAAATCACTGCTAAAAATCATAGAAAATATTTGAGAAGTTCTGCAAGTATGTGATGCTTTTTTAGTGGTGTTGAGTCAAAAAACATTGAATAAAATCTCAAATCAATCTATCAAATCTACTATGTCATCAAATGAAGTGCCTTTTGACCTCTCTCTTTACCCTACAATAACCCTTTTTCAAAGCTGGCTACAAAATATTTTATTCCTTCTTTTCTGTAGCTGCTTTTTCCCTTCCTCCCAAACTCTCTTGGTCCTCCCTCCCATCAAATTCTCATGTCACCTCCTGACCAGCTCTGTCACTGCAGTTTAGCTTCCCAGAGCAAGTTCCTCTTACCAGCAACTTGCTCCTGCGTTTTTTCTTCCTTCTCCTCTTGCCTGTTTGATCTAGTCATACTGGCTGGAGCAAATGAGATCTGTCAGTCAACATTCTTTCACACATCCTTAACCAAAAGCCTTAAAAAGACATAATTTCCAAGGAATTCCACCTGTGAATAACAAAACTTCCATCCAAAATTTATGGCCCACCACTTCCAGTGACTTGTACATTTTCCATAAGGGGGCCTTCCCTATGCCCAAATACAACAAATATCCTTCTGGTGTAAAGCTGAGCTGGATCAGTTCTGCTGTGTGCAGACAGGAAGATTAATCAAGTTCTTCAGAGACAGAATAATTACTCTATTTGTACTGCATTCGAATTTGCGATGCAAATAGACACAGTATATCATCAGAGCATGGGAAAGCACCTGAATCACTCAGGGAAGCTCTGGTTACCATACACTTATTATTAGGAAATAAACAAACAAAAGTCCATAGACACATATCTCACTTTTAAGGCACTCATAGTCTTAAACTCATAGCAGAGGCAGAAGCCAGTTACCCTATTCCACATAGCAACCTTTTCAGATGAAGATGTATCCTCTCCTTCTTCTCTTCTAGCATCCCTTACTGGTTTTAAAAATTCACATCCCCTTTTGAACTACAATGATCTGCAAGAGGAGAACACACAGCAACTAATTTCACAACCTGATTTGTGCTAGTTCTATCCAAAATCCTTTCAGAAGAGAGATCTCTATGTAAAATGAACAAAAATAGCAAATAATCCCATACTGGCCGATTCATACACCTTAGACCTCCTTACAAGTAAGGCTCAGACCTTTGACACAGCAGGATACAGAAGTGCTGAATGCCAAATGCAAACATCACTCCTTCTGCAACACACAGCAACTCTTGCCTATGCTTTACATTGCTAAAGGTAGTTGCTCATTTTAGTGAGTGTTTTTTCTTTGCTTCCTTGGAGTAATTCTCAGCATAAGTAGAACAAACTTCTGACTTCTACAAACAGTTCCTGCAGAAAGTTGAAAAACCTGTTTGTATATGCTGATTAGTGCAAAACCTATCTCAGCATTATCTGCAAGGAGATGGAGTTCAAGAAAGATTATAGAAGCTAGAAATACCAGTGATGAAAATTTTTCTCTGGCAAGAGTTCCCAGCTTTACAACCTTGCCATATTTTGTCTCTGGACTTGGACATCTACGTGTTTACTCCCCTAAATACTGGTACTGTTGAAGGTAAGGAACAATCAATAACAAATATATCCTAGATTGACCAAAAGTAGCAATGGAAACAGATAAAGAACATTGGTTACAGTATTTTGGGAGAAACAGTACTGCAATAATTTCAACAGCCTGGAATCTGAAAGCATTTCATTTGTAGTGAAGGATTTACTGTCTAAATCTAAATAATTTGAAACTTTTCTTGAGTGCAAAACAATGAGATTTAACTCATGAAATTTTTTTAGTTGACCAACTCCTCATACCCCAAAAAAACTACCTAAATAGATAATGCAAGAGCAGTAGTGGAACGAAGTTAAAACAAACAAGATAAATTACCTACTATACTGCACTAGTGCCAGTTTTGCTTGTTCCATGAGCAACCCAATTTCAGCAAAGTTGTCACATGACCTATGTTTCTGGCAAAAAATTGATCAGCATAAAATAGTTCCATACTTCCAAACCTCTGTAACTCCATTAACACCTTGATTTTCACCTACCATCAGGTATTAAATATTTTATCTCCATCCACTCTAGGTACAAAATCCTCTGTCATATGATTTTGAATGCCAAGAGAGTCTGCAGCAATGAGAACTCAATACCCTGTCCACACTCATGCTTTCATCAATTCTTTTGTTCAGATATCACTATTCGGATGTCCATACAGATCTTATAAATAAATAAATAGGACCTCAGAAGATTTTAAGCAGAATGTCCTTCTATCAACATGAAGAGATAGAACTCAAACAAAATAAAGAAGTTATGCAAGTAACAAATTAAGTGCACTGCTTCACACTGATACTGTGTCACTTAACCTCATAGTGTGTACGCTTCTCTGAGAAAAAAATTCATGGCTTCATTTCACCAAAACAGGTCTCAGGCACATACTAAAAGAAATTTTATGTTAGATATGAATAATATCAAAACACCACCCTTTCAAACTGCCATAGACACACTTCTGGCCAGCTTATACAAATGGCGAAAACAGTGGAAAACCCTATTCTCCCTGACATTCCCTGTAATAAAGATTTTTAGCATAGTGGGCAGCATCTCAATTTTAGACAGACTGAAATTAGTTAGTCACTACAGGGCAGTTTGCAAGTACATCCACGCATAGTTGTCAGCTGAAAATACAGGGAACAACTTCCTAGAATTTAAGTACCAGCACTCAAATTTAACCATCATTTAGATCTTGTTTCCCAGACAAGCCACTAGAGGGTGAGACAATTGCAAAGTTGGTAAGATTTGAACAGGTCTGTCTGGCGGCGGGCATTGATGCGCGAGCGCCTGCACAAGCAGGCAGGGCAGGCTGAGGAAATGAATTCTCAATAGCTGGTGGCAGCTTACCCATGCCTCATTTTGCAAGCTGAGACACAGACATCACAGACCATCACATAAGCAGGAGTGTGAGTTTGATGGTCACACGGCAGTGATTTTTCTTAATGTATCAGAGTTGAAAATTCACTGTAAGTGAAGACATTATTTCAGTGGATTAGTAATAGGTCTCTCTCTTTCAGGTCACCAATTCAAGCAGCTGAGCAGGTCACTAATGACTAAATGTTGTTTGCATTTGATGCTAACATCATACTCAAAGGCTTCCTAAAAAGCAAATAATTTTATGATTTCTGTCTCCGCATATGTTGCTAAAAACCTCCATCACAAAAAAACCTTACTAACATTTCTGTTAGCTCTGAATTCACCATACACTACTGCAGTAGCCTAATTTCTTAAGAAAATTCCAGCTTTTTCATCTCTGTAAAATCAAATTCTGACGTGGCAGAAGTGAGCACCATTTCACTGAAGTCCAACCTGATATCAGAGTTGAACTGGGTCTTGCAGATTCAAAATCTATGATGGAAATACTTGATACAGCCCCTAGTATTCTGCATGGAACCAGACTGCGCCACTCCCAGCTATGGTTGTACCTAAAGAATCTCTCATTTATTTTACCAAGTCTAGAAACTTGTACATATTAATTGATATTTTATATGTAACTCTACATTGCCAATTGCATACAGATGTTGCAGTTCAAAGGGAACCACAAGAAAATTTTGCAGAAGTCAGAATAATCTCTGCAAAGTTACACAGTGCTACAGATACACTCCTGAAAGATTCATCCCTTTCAGGATGGTGAAGGAACCAAAGCATTTCTCTTGGAGATTGACCACTTATTGAAACCCACTTAACCCACTTGGGTTTCTCTCTTTTCCATGTTAACCATTGCAAGAGGAAAGTTTATGTTAAGCCATCTTCCATTTTTATTTACATTGACACACATATTCGTATTTACGAAAACGGGAAAGCAGCAGCCTTCGTAGGTTCAGGTGGTATTGGACATACAAAAAATCTCACCAACTTCCCCTCTCGCCCCCCATTTTTTTTGTTGAACTTGTCCAAGTAACAACAAAATAATGTTCTTTCATGGCTCTGCCAACACAGGAACTTTCACAGAAGTGATGACACCTGGAAACAACCTTTTCAAGAAAGTAAGCAAATGTATTTATTTTCATAGTGTTTCCATTCTTTTCTGCTTGTGTGAGGTTCTGTGCAATTTCTTCTGAAACTGGTGGGTTTCTTATGGATTTTAACACAGATTTTTTAAAGATACTGTTTTTCCTTTATGCTTTTACACTACTTAAAACATCAGTAATTTACTTATTAAATCAATTCTCTCATTTTTCTGTATCTCTTCTTTTCATGTGTGGTCTCTAACTTTAAAAAAAGCACATTTAAAAGAGAGAGAAGAAAACAATTTCAAAGACGCTACAGACAGAGGTGGTGGGAACAATTATCTGTGATCTGTATGATTAGGAGACCAACTTGCACAGAGAAAGCAAGCTAAAAAGCAGGCTCTGAACCTTGCATGATGAAATGGTTGAACAAATTTCATGGTCACCAAAGCAACAGTATGGCATCCAGTAACAAATCTGCAGCACTGGAGGTGAAGAATTCCTATCTGCACTTTCAGTGCTGTCACCTGAGATGCACTTTTACTTATCCATATTTTACGAAAGAATGATGCATTTGAATGTCTAAATGCACTGAACTGCATGACAAAAGCTATGTGGCGTCTTATTACCATGGAGGAGCACAGGAAAAGCAGCAGCAATGATTGATTAGAATATTTATGAAACCACCTGCATGTGTGTGCACACTCATTTTTCAATGCTTTCCTGTCCTCATGCAGCAGAAACATTTCCCCATGTACACAGGTAAGGCAGAAGGCAGAAGAAGAAGATACATTTCATATCCTAAAGTGATACTACAAACATGCTAGAAAAATCCTACCTGGCATGCCCCTGTACTTAGAAATTTTTTTGTTGTAGCCAGTAACGGTCAAGAAGCTCAGGAAAAGGAAGATATGCATGTATGTACTGGTGATGTAATATAGGGGAAATGGACTTATTTTCTAAGTAATTAAATTCACAAATTAATGTTTTTGATGTTTTCTGATGCCTAATGACTATAGCCTCAGTTTTTTGTATGCAAGAGCCTATATTATATTCACAAATAGAAACCTTTATTTGTATCTATACTTCGTAGAAAATGTGATGCCACATCAGCAGCAGGGTATAAGAGCCCCTGATATCTGTAAACCCCTTTTCCTAAAAGCAATTTATGTAATATTCTTGAGTAGGGATCTACCCTACTCCTTTAAGGATGAAAACTTCCCTTGCAGTTAGAAGTCGCACTTTTATTTCTACTGCTCTGTGCAACTGTAATTTCTTCCCCCATTTATCTCCCCAAGTCAGCTCCTGTAAATGATTCCTTAAAAACATTTGTTACCTTCAGTTTTAACTGACGCTTGTTGTGAAACATAATGAGCTGCTCTGCGTGGAGGACACAGGGTAGGTGCTCACAGCACTGTCTGGCAGCACACCATCACAGTATCTGTATGCAAGGCCACCTTCAAGATGAAACTGCTGGGTTCCCTCCTTCGCTAGTGAGCTTTGCCAGAGATACAACCCCACACATCTTCTACAAATGCTTTTGTAGAACTTGGGAAGGAATTAACATAGCTTTAAAAATACTGCCTGTTTGGCAGTCAGCACAGGAGACTCAGTGCAGGAGTTACACAGCGAGGAGTCCTGCCATAATAGCACTGCCCAGCATCACCAGCTGATCCTGCTGTCGGCAGAACAGTGCCGCAGGGGAAAAGGGACTGCAATTAAAACAGAAGCACTGGGAGTACAGGTATACATACAAACACCTACCTGCCAGGTATCTGAAGACCACAGACTTTCAAACACATTGCACACAGAATTAGATAAAAGGGCAAAGGAAATGGCAAAAACAAGAAGCATTAAATGTGAGTTGCAGAGAAATTCAGGACATACCAATACTGAGCTTTGGAAGATGTTGATACACATTCCTATGTTCTTCTATATTTACTAATTAACCTGGTTGCAAATAAATATATTCAGGATCAATTAATTAAAAATAATTTAAAGATTAAATCTAATCCTTAAATAATATGACTGCAAGATCTTACAAACACTCATTTTTAATAAATGAAAAAGACAGGAGCTTGACCCTGGAGTTTGCCAATATTTTTTGCAGAGATTTCATCTCCAGTCCTGGACTCTGCTCAAAGAAGACAAACAAAAACAACAGGAAGCCTAATTTCACTTTAGTTGACTGAAATTAAAAAGAGCAGCCAGTCTGTTTTGGCTTACATCAGAAAATACCTCTGTGCATAAATGGCTGTTTTATTCTTCCACAAAGACTATCTCTGCCTTTGACCAAAGGTAAAGCACTTCTCAAGTTTTCCTACATATTTTCCTTACTAGGTGAGAACATAACATAAAGAAATAGCAGAAGAAGTCTTTCAAATTGCAGTTGAATCCCTACTCTACAAATAAACATTTTCATTTATCTGGGGCCACTCTGCTTGCATTTTAATTCAGCTTGTGGAACGTCTTCTTACATACAGTCACCTCCTTCAGCTTCTTTCAATCCTATGCCTCTAAAAAGGCAAAGAAGAGTACATCTTCCTTGCATAACTGAATTATGTGGGGATCACTTAAAAACCAGGAAGCATAGAGAGGATCGAGAGTGCTACCACATCTGAGTGCTAATTGGTATGTGATAAATGTGCAAAAGCAGACTTTCTGCAAACACCTGTCTGCAGCATCCGGCAGCTATTTAATTTTCTACTCAGTAAAACTACAATAAGAGATTAAACCCTATCCCAAGCTGACCTAATATACATTTGGATTAAATCTGATCAAGACTTTTCCTATTTTCAGAGACACTCAACAAATTTTAATTCCCAGCATATATTTTCTTTCTCTGCCATCTTTTGCATAGACTTTGCAGCCTTTATTCATGTCCCCTAATAAAGCAACAGATGTCTAAAAGTCAGATACTCAGGCTAAAGTATTTTAAGGGTAACAGATTGGTATCTACACTTCAGAAGCAAGGAAGGGCTTAAATGTTTCTCTACTGATCTGACCTAAAACAGGATAGCTCTTCACACTAAACTTGGCTCATTTATGTTCTCAAACCATGCATGTCACAAACCTGGCTCTCCAGTGAACTCCACAGGACAAGTCATCTAAAAGTCTTCTTTACAGACACTGAAGAGAGATACCCACCATTATGGAGCTATTTCAAGACAGAGGTCTAAAACTTTAGACAATTAGCATTAAATAAAAGCTTGATTAAGCGTTGCAAAATATAGTTCTTTCTAAAAAGTCACTTTGAGACAATTCACATAATAAAGGAATAACACTACACTGCACAAAAAACTCACTTGAGTCATGGCTAGTTCAGTACAGAAACCAAGTAACACTGAACATGACAACATTCAGTTGGAAATCAAAGCCAGTGGCAGAAAATTTTCACCAGTGTATATATTTAGAATTGACCTCTAAAAATACTTCTTTAATAATTCTTATAACTAGTCTGTTAACAACACATTGTACAGAAACATCCATGGCCAAAACTTTTTTTTTCCCTCTCTTCAGAGCAATTTGAAGAGAACAGTAAAGTGCTTTGCCTTGGCTTACAAATCTACAGACAATGAAGACAGTGAAGGGTCTGAAGCAAAACCTTATGAAAAGAGTCTGAGGGAGCTGGGATTTTAGCCTCAAGAAAAGGAGGCTCAGGGGAGACCTCACTGGTCCCTACAACTACCTGAAAGGAGGCTGTATTGAAGTGTGGGTTGGTCTCTCCTGTCATGTCTCAAGTGACAGGATGAGAGGAAATTACCTTAAATTGAGCAAGGGGAGGTTCAGATTATATATTAGAAAAAAAATTTCAGTGAAAGAGGGGTTAAGAATTGGAGTAAGTTGCCCAGGGAAGTGATGGAAGTGTTCAAGAGGTGTCTGGATGTGGTACTTGGGGATATGGTTGATGGGTGATTATTGTGGTGCTGGGTTGACAGTTTGGCTGGATGGTCTCTTCCAACCTTGATGATTCTTTGAAAACTTATAGGGCCAATTAAGAGTATTAACATTTCTTGTATCTCCTTTCAACTTCACCTTCAAACTGCCATAAATCTGTATTGTGCCAAGGCTACACAAAATGTCTTTTTTTCTATTTCTAGTTGGGTGTATGCTTGTGCTTTCTTTACAACCTTGGGTCTCAGTTCTAGTTTTGAAAATATAGGCACTCACTGCTTTGTACCTTGCCAACTTGGCTAAGATCCATTTTAGAGTCTGCATGGTGACTGAATAAATGAGACATATACAAAACTGTGCCTGCTTATATCTAGAAAAGTTACATCAAACCCTTAAAGACAGAAACTAACAGGTAAATACAATACAACATCTTGCTCACACATGCACTTTCAGTATGCTACTATACCAGCAAAGTTTAATCTCTTTTCACACTCACAATCACTTTTTTTAAGACACGGTTCAATACAAACTGCCAGGCTTCAGTATGCCTGAGTTTTGTAGTTAAAGACTATTCTACTACTTCATTAGAGTATGGAAATGCTTTTTTAAAAACTCAATTAATAGTGTAATCAGTGTAATTTTTGCATGTGCTTATACATTTGTTACCATGTAAGAAGAATCATTGATTTTCCAGTTCTCTCTGTGAGGCAATAGGAAAGCATAAAGCTGCCCTTGCCACTCCTTTGGGAACATGAACTGTTACATGCACTGCTTTTCCCTTAGAATCAGAATCACAGAATATTCTGAGTTGGAAGTGACCCACAATGATCATCAGGTCCAACTTAAGTGAATGTCTTAAGTGAAGGGAATCAAACCCACAACCTTGGTGTTATTAGCACCACGCTCTGACCAACGGAGCTCATGGCAGTGGTGACACGCCACCTCTCTTTTACTGACTTCTGCATAGCTGGTGACCAGCAGGGTCCCGATATTTTACTGTATTAATCTGCTTTTTCACATTTGATTGCTACTTTTAGTCATGAACTAAACAAGAACAGCTTCAAACCACAGAAAAAAAGTAACACAACAGAAACTGTAATCTGCAAGAAAGAATGAAGTGCCCAATACTCAAATCAACCCCAAATTTCCCAGGGCTAAAACTGCAAAACTAACATTCCTATGGACTATGGTAGTTTTCAAAGTCTACAGCAGAATGACAGGAAGTTATCATGTTATTTTAAAAATACAATCAAATTGTGCACTCGTGAAAAGTTGTCATTAAAGTAACCTCTATCTATCATTACTAACTCTGCTAACTTTTTGGCATTAGTCAGACAAAAAGTGTAATTTCTGAAAAATAAATGGGAAGATTATACACCTTGATGGGGCTTCATTTAATGAAGCCTTTGATCTAGAGACCAGAGAATAATCTGTACAAGTCTCACCTTTCTACTACAAATCATGATTTGGAGGTAGCAGGCAAGTAGTGCTGAGTATCCCCAGCTGCTCCCACAGTAGTACTGGTAGCCTGGTGGGACGCCGTGGTGAATGGGGAAGCAGACTGCCCTGCAGTGACATGCATATTCACGCAGTAGAAAGCAGCATTACACATCCATGCAGGCTTCCCGTGGCATGCTTTAACTCAAATTATTATCCCAGCTTGCATAATTTTTTAAGGGATTCAAAAACAAAGAAACAAATAGAAAAGTAGAAGTTCAGTTTGAAACACAAAATTGCATTAGTCTGTCTTCATCTATTGGGCTGCATCAAAAGCAGCATCAGCAGGTCAAGGGAGGTGATTCTCTTCCTCTATTCTGCTCTTATGAGACCCCATCTGGACTGCTGCATCCAGTTCTGCTGCTCTCAAAATAAGAAAGACATGAAACTGTTGGAGAGAATCCAGAGCAGAGGTGCAAAGTTGGTAAGAGCAATGCCTTAGGTTTTAACTTTAATATTTTTCAGATCCTGTACTGCTTAGTATGTAACTCTGAAACTTCATATAGCCTGTTAGCTACTGTTCTCTCATTCTGGTTAGACATAACAAACCCTCCCTAGGTTTGCACTTCAAGGACACCTTGTTGTCCCAGGCCCCGAAATCTGTAAACTAAGGCCTCTGAACGGGGCGGGGGCAAACTTGGGGTAATTATTTCATTGCCTGAAATTGTAATTGGAGAATTAACCCTGATATGCAAATGGACCAAACTTATAAAAGTGTGAAAAACCCCGTGACCCGGGGTCCACCTTGGGTGTACCCTCTTGACTGCCCAAGCTGTACCTTTGAAGACCCTTCAATAAATACCTGCTTTTATTCTCTTAGTCTTGTCTAGCCTCTGTTTTCAGGTAGCCCCTTCAAGGCATCAAGAGGACTGGAGTACCTCCCCTATGACGACAGGCTGAGAAAGTTGGGGTTGTTCAGCCTGGAGAACAGAAGGTTGAGTGGACACCCCATAGCAACCTTCCAGTATCTGAAGAGGGCCTACAGGGAAGCCAGAGGGGGACTCTTCATCAGGAACTGTAGTGATAGGACAAGGAGTAATGGGTACAAACTGAAAGGGGGGAAATTTAGGTTAGATATATAGAAGAAATTATCTGCTATGGGGATGTTGAGGTACTGGAACAGGTTGCCCAGAGAAGCTGTGGATGCCCCATCCCTGGAAGTGTTCAAGGCCAGGCTGGATGGGGCATTGAGCAACCTGGTCTAGTGAAAAGTGCCTGTTCTCATGGAAGAGTGGTTGGAACTAGATGATCTTTAAGGCCCCTTTCAACCCTAACCACTCTATGATTCTATGATCTCCAACAGCAATGGTGTATGAAACTCCAGGAATGAGGTCCAGGTATTGTTAACCGCATCCAGCAAGGTTTCTACTGCTTCACTGTGGAATGAATCTTTGGTCTCTGCATGTCAATCACATGCAAATCCATGATATAGGGAGATTCTTAAAAAAAAAAAGTGAATCTTCTAAGTATTACTACCTCTGTATTCAAAGGAGCTGATACTTTTACAGTAACTAAACCTGAGGATTTCCTAAAACCCACCTACAGTACTGAAATGAGCTGTCCTTAGTCAAAATCTCTTGGGTCAGTAGCCAAAGCAGCCTGTTAGACCTATATGCATTTAAAATGTGAAAATTTAACATTTGTTGTAGCGTTGGTCATTCAGCCTACTTTAATGCCTTTCTGAGATCTAAATGATGCACATTTAGCCTGCTCTCTGTGTGGGGCTGATTTTCACTTCAGTGCATAAAACACTTAATTATACAATATGTCAAGTTTCCAAACAAGAATCAGATGCTCTCCAGAAATACCTTAGGACTGATTTTGAAGTACTCTAGCAAAGAAAATAAAAAGTTAACAGCATCTGTCTAGCTCAGAAGGCTGAAATGGGAGAAGATTCTGCAGGCACCACAACAAAAGAGATGTTTAAAGAGAGATTTGAAGGGGAATAGTAGAGAAAACTAAGATAATATTAGGAGAGTGCTTTCAAAACAAAGGAAAAGCACAGAAGAAAGTGCCTATATGCTTCCATATAGGCAAGACTTACAGTGAGTTTGGAGGAAAGAATCAGCTCACTAACAAACATGAGATGACAGAGAAGAAGACTGTATCTTATGAAAGACTTTCAAAGTAGTTTGATGCTTGTTGATGTGATACAGAAAAGGCTAGGGGACAAAAGCAAAGAGGCAGGTGACTATCAACTGAAGCTGCAGTGGTTAGAGAAAGTTTTGATGTTCAACTGAACCCTCTTATTCCCATTTCTTAGAGGAAAATATTGCATTAAATACAAGGAAGAAGCCGTATAACACAGTAAAAAAGAGACACTTTAAAATTCAAATCTCAGAAAGAAAGACCATGAGAGAGGCTTCCATAGGGTGCCTCCGTTCTGATGGAGGTGAAAGAAGCAGAAGTCAAATGAAGGAAGACTTCGCAAATAGTCTGGGTAAGCTGCTGTTCTGGCAGACCCCCACTTCAAAACAGGGACTGAATAATGGGGAAATGAAGTCCAGAGAGGCTCGTTAACACAAGTACCAAAGAGAAGAGACATCTGCAGCACAGATAGCTCTAAGGACTTTAGGATCCTGCTTGGGGAAGAACTATCATAACCCAAGGGCACAGTTCCCCTTACAGGAGCACAGAGCCTCTAAGCTTTAACATAATAGATTACTTTTAACTGTAACTGGGTTTGAACTAATACTGCTAAGGAAACAAAAGCCAAGCTCTTTTCTAAACACCTGCGTGATGCATATGCACTCGTGCAAAAGGATGAACATCATGGAATACTTCACTTTTTGCCTTTAATTGCATAATTTATCTAAAATATTTAACACATCCTCTGTATTTCCTTGCAGAATAAAATGACAATGCAGCTTAGCTAAAAAGGCAAAGTGTNTGATTGCCATGTGATTCTCAGGACCTGACTTGTTTCTAATTTACTGTATCGTACTGACAATTTCTTGTGATTTCTTGCACAAGGTTTTTTCCTAAGGAAGCAGTAATAAATAAATAAAAATAAATGTTGAGCCTGTGATATTGCCTGTCACCCAAAGTATGTTCACAACACTGAAGAGGAACATGGCATGTAGCACACACCCCACTCCCTTCTATCAGTATTTGAACTAGCCTAGCTATAGTTTAAACATAAAGCATCTCTACATTTCACCACAGTGTCTCATCACGATTTGTATTGCAATTGTAATACAGATATACCCCGGTTGTGTCTCTGTCTGGAGCTCCCAGTCTAGCTATAAGCTTGCCAACATTTTGGTTGATCTCCTCTGAGGACATTTAACCCAATTGGTATATGGTGGCTGGTATTTCACAGGTGAGCTGAAAGATAAATTGTGCACTCTGGCATTTGTGTATTGAAGATTCCTTTCTACACAGATTGGAAAGTGTGATATTGACTGAACTAATAAAAGACTACTTGAGTTTAGAAAAGATCATAGGAACAGACACTTTCTTGTAACAAAGACACAACTCCTCTTCTCTCTCTAGAGTCCAAGTGTGTGCATATGTGTGCGTGTATCCACACACCTTTCCTCTTCTCCAGCATTTTCCTTCCTTTGACACTTGAATCTGGAAAGAGGTTGGGTTGGGGTCTTTTTTTAGTAGTTACTATTCCTATCGCTCCATTCATTTTTTAGCAACTTACATAACAAAAGACTTATTTATCATTCTGTATGAATGAGCAGTGGTGTTTCAATACTTCTCTGTATTGAACTGCATTTTTTTCTACCCATTTGGACATATTTTCTCCTGCTAAGGGCTTCAGAGAGCTACTCAGCTACATATTTCTCCTGAACTAAGGCCTTAATTCTTTACTAAACACTGTTATGATTATGAAAAGTAATGATATTTGGTATGATACTATAATTAGGCAGCTTGAATAAGTTTCACTTTCAGTATGCTGCCAAACTGAGGAGAAAACACTGGTCCAAACACAATAAATATAGTTAAGGACTGTTGCAGACCGCAGCTCCCTGAAATCCACCTTGCAGTTAGGGCGAGTTCCCACAGCCCTTTGCAGTCCAGATTTACATTGTGTTAGTTCACTGGTTTGTGTATTCCCCTCCTAGTTTTACGCATAAGCCTATGTTTATGTATTTCCCCTGTTCTATATGCATTATATTCCAGAATGTTCTCCCTTCCCCAATACCCCATTGGCTGTTTCTGTAAATCCCTCCTCTAAGTTATCCCCATTGGTTGTTCCCTTGTTGACTCCTCCCATGTTCCCTTTCCCTATTGTTTTTTCCCTTTTCCCCCAACCACTTTCCCCCCTGTATAAGAACCCCGGATCCTCCCCCTTTCCTTGGTCTCCTGTCCCTGGACCTTTCTCGGAATAAACCCTTGGAACCCACGCAGCAGACCCCTCCCTCATCCTTTGCCTCCGCCAACGCCTTTAGCCAACGGGAAGGAGATCCCTATTAAGCACGACCAGAAAGTCCGTGAGCTGGCAGCAGCCTGGCCAATAGTGGCAGGGACGTCTCCAGCAGGATGCTGGTCAGGCGAGGGCAACCCCGACCATGTCGCAAAGGACAATATTTAAAGCCAGGAAATAAATGCATGAACAGAATTTACCTTATTTCACAGTTTTTACACACAGCTCTATTTAAAAGGAAGTAAACCAAATTAACTGTTAGATAACTCCCACAGAATATTGTTTCATTCTGTAGCCAGCGATACATGTCATGCCAGGTTAGTACCAAAAAATTCGTGGAGAAACCCAGTTCAGAAATAATCCATATATGCCAAGTGCAGAGCAAGAAGTGCCTTTTGCAGGAACTCAGGGAAAAAAAGAGGGTGCATCACCTTTGGAAAAAGGGGCAGGCCACACCAGGAAGTGCTTAAGGATGTTGTTAGGTCATGCAGAAAGAAAATTAGAGTGGCGAAAGCTCAATTAGAACTCAATCTGGCCACTTCTGTAAAGGATAATAAAAAAAGTTTTTATAAATACATTAACAGCAAAACAAGGGGCAAGGAAAATCTCCACTCTTTATTGGATGCAGGGGTGAATATAGTCACCGAAGATGAGGAAAAGGCTGAGGTACTTAACACCTTCCTTGCCTCAGTTTTCAAGAATAAGACAGGTGGTCCTCACAACAGCTGGCCTCCTGAGCTGGTAGACAGGGATGGAGAGCAGAACAGCCCCCTGTAATCCAGGAGGAAGCAGTTAGTGACCCACTGAGACACTCAGATGCTCACAAATCTATGGGACCAGTTGGGCTCCATCCTAGGGTAATGAGGGAGCTGGCAAAAGAGCTCACCAAGACACTCTCCATCATTTATCAGCAGTCCTGGCTAACTGGGAAGGTCCCAGGTGACTGGAAGCTGGACAATGTTATGCCTATCCACAAGAAGAGCCGGACGGAGGATCCAGGAAACCTGGATCCTGGCAAGGTTATGGAACAGCCTAAAGTGTGATCACATGGCACCTACAGGACAGCCAAAGGATTTAGGAGGGGCAGGTCCTGTCTGACCAACTTGATCTCCTTTTATGACCAGGTGACCCACCTGGTGGGTGTGGGGAAGGCTGTGTCTACCTGGACTTCAGCAAAACCTTTGACACAGTGTCCCACAGCATACTCCTGGAAAAGCTGGCAGTCCATGCCTTGGACAGGGTCACTCTTCGCTGGGTTAAGAACTGGCTGGAAGCCTGAGCCCAGAGAGTGGGGGTGAATGGTGCCACATCCAATTGGTGGCCAGTCACTGGTGACGTCCCGCAGGGACCAGTGTTGGGCCAAGTCCTGTTTAATGCCTTTACTCTTGATATGGGTAAGGGGATCAAGTCTACCATTAGTAAATTTGCAGATGACACCAAGTTGGGTGTCGATCTGCTGACGAGTAGGAGGGAGCTGGGCAGGCTGGAACAAAGGGCTGAATTCAACAATATGAGGTTTAACAAGTTCAAGTGCCAGATCCTGCACTTTGGCCACAACAACCCCCTGCAGCGCTACAGGCTGGGGACAGAGTGATTGGACAACAGCCAGGCAGAAGGGGACTTGGGGGTACTGACCGACAGCAGCTGAACATGAGCCAGCAGTGTGCCCAGGTGGCCAAGAAGGCCAATGGCATCCTGGCCTGTATCAGTAATAGTGTGGCCCCCAGGACCAGGGAAATCATTCTTTCCCTGTATTCAGCACTGGTGAGGCCGCACCTTGAGTCCTGTGTCTAGTTCTGGGCCTCCGAATTTACAGTAAGGATGTTGAGATGCTGGAGCATGTCCAGAAAAGGGCAACAAGGCTGGTGGAGGGTCTGGAGCACAAGTCTTATGAGGAGAGGCTGAGGGAGCAGGGGTTATTTAGCCTGGAGAAGAGGAGGCTCAAGGGAGACCTTATCACTCTCTACAACTGCCTGAAAGGAGGCTGTAGCCAGTTGGGGGTCGGCCTCTTCTGCCAGGCAGCCAGTGACAGGACTAGAAGACACAGTCTTAACTTGCACCAGGGGAGGTTTAGGTTGGACATCAGGAATTTCTTCACAAAAAGGGTGATTGGGCATTGGAATGGGCTGCCCAGAGAGGCAGTGGAGCCACCGTCTCTGGAGGTGTTTAAGAAAACACTGGATGTTGCACTCAGTGCCATGGTCTAGTTGACAAGCTAGTGTTAGGTCATAGGTTGGACTCAATAATCTCAAAAGTCTTTTCCAGCCGAGCGGATTCTGTGATTCAGTAATGCTGCAATGAAATTCAAAAAAAAGGATTGCAAAGCAACAAGCTTTTTCAGCAACAGAAGGATATACATAATACTTCTATTATACCTACTACTTATCAAGTCCTGAAAACATTGGTAAGACTTACTTAAGTAAACAATGTGTAAAATTAAGAACCTGTATGATTTTACATTTTGTTGCTAAAGTGATGCCTTTCAAATAGATGAAGTAAAGAGTTTATCTCATTCTCACTGAAATATTCTGCTTTCAAGATATCATAGTTCCTAAATGTTGAAGATATATTTATAAACAAGGTGAAACAATTCTGCAGAACAGGCAAGGAGGCAAATGCTCAGTTTCAGCACCTAACAGATACAGATCCCTATCTCCTTCTTAATTCTATTCAATATTGCATGATTCATGTTTTCTAACAAATTATTAGCAGTTTTTATACTCAAGACTTTATTTGATCCCTGAAGTTTTGAATTTCCAAACTTGCAAGAAATTCACAAATAAAACTGGGAAAACTGAAGATATGTTAAAAAAAAGGAGGGAAAAGAACATTGTTTTTTTTATTCTGTGCAGATATCACATTTGATCTTCAGAATTAATTTTGTGCTACAGAGAATCAGCCTGAGTAGCAGGCATAGGTCATTTAGGCAATTCAGTCTTTATTACTGGATCATTAATGTTCCTAAAAAGTCCATAGTTAGAACTGAATTCAGCTGCCTACAAGTCATATAAGAAGTATGGACAAACCTGAATTTCTGTCATAATAAATAAATAAATAAATAGCCAACAAAATCTCAGTAGATACAACTGGATTCTTTCGGGTTCAGCGTGGGTGTCCTTCTCTGACTCTTTCTTAACAATTTCCTTATTCATTCAGTCAATACAGAAAAAAAAAAAGATATAAACAAAGCAGATGTGTTTATGTGCATGTTAACCAAATGGTTCATCTCATTCCTGTTACAATGTCAGCATTTACTGGAATTGTTGATATGTGTTATGTGTGTAAAACAGACAATATCGCTGAATACATGGTTGATATTTGGTAAGTAGGGCAGTTAGTGAAACTGGAACAGACACTCTGTTCTCATTTTCAATCTGGGCTATACCAGGAGAATTAGAAGGGTTAAGTGATGGTTAAATTAGGGCAGAATTTGACCCCAAGGATGTCAGAAAGCTGAAACTGTAATCAACATTTTGTTCCATACAGCTTTAAAGATAGTCCTTATACAACACCACAGTGTCGATCCACAAAGTCAATTACCTGTATGTTCACTTCAAATTTAAATGCAACATTGCAACAACACTGTCATGAAGCTAGAACATGGAATATATTTTTCCTAGATTCAACCTTTTTTCCTACTTTTTGTACCACATAATACCTAAAGACACATATGGCAAGTAGTGAAGTTGCATGGATGGAGCCCCTAGCTCTTCTAAAAGAACAAGTTTGACACCCCTGCTCCAAATAAGGTGAATTAAGGAAAAGGATCACACTACCAGAGTTCCTCCTGGAATTTATGAAAGGATCCACACTTCACATGCAATTTCACAAGGCTTAAAAGAGCAAAAGCTACGATTACAGATGTTTTTCCTTCCCTTTTTTTTCTGTCCCTGTAGTGCGTTCACAACAATCTTCTGAAGCCAGAGCGCAAAAAAACCCCTCTTTTCCAGCCTCCTCCCACTTGTCATCTCCAAACACGCATGCTGGAATGGATTTTCTCGTCCCTCCCTGGCACTATACATTTACTAAAATACAATGTCAAAATGGTTTCCACCATTCCCTTTTTTTCTGGTGTTACTGTGGGTCCTATGAGATCAGGTGCAGAGAAGGAACAACTTCTAAATTACACATCTTCTTGGGAGAGAAGAGGGAGGAAAGGTCATTAAAGAAGACAGGAGCAAAAGGCTTCCAATTCAAAAGTAAGCCAGGTAGGAAAATGGTGGAAAGACAGAAAATCAGAGGGCAGGGGAGAAAGAGAAAATGCCCAAATGCTACTTACACACACAAATACACACACATACATATGGTTAACAGGCTAATAGTCTATTAATTGAGGTGAAGAGCTAATCCCAGTTCTTAAGCTTCTACTAAATATCTTAACATGAAAACTTAGCTGGTGGAGGTTTGCTTTTCTGATTATATATGAGTCTTCACAAGCAGTTGTATATTTTGGCATCCCTAACTCTACATAATGTCATATTTAAACCTACTGGGCACATAATCTCAGTTTATGTTCTTGTGATCAAATCCTTCCTGATACAACCTAAGAAGCACTTCAACTCATTACCAGTCATGACTGGGTATAATGAAAAAGCAAGTACACATTCTAGTAGGTAGAGCCCATGAAGGCTTTTAAATTTGCTGGGAGTGAGAGGATATTGTTCACCTTGTGTTCTCAGTAAATTATATACTTGCCTAGATACAGGGAAAACAGGCCTTTAGAGGCACTTCTACCAATTCATAAAATGGAGCACTGAAAATGGCAACTGGATGTGTCGGTACAGAAGATGAGAGCAGTAGTACCTGACAGTTTGCACAATTCTGGGTCATGGTACAGATTTCATTTGGCTTCCTCTGCCTATAGTCCAGGAGTTATATGCAGGAACACCTTTCCTCAGCCTAAATCACAAAAGATCACTGTGGTATCCCATACAGACGTAATATATGACTGTAATAGTGTTTTCTTGTGAACTCAGGCATTTTATGAGTTTTACAAAAGCACTGAAAAACTCAGCCATCTGACCTGTGTTCCACATTTTGCCTGGATATGATACACATCCTTTTCTTTTCCACTGGCATGACACACTAAGATTACTGTTGCTCGACAAAGAAACCAGTGACTGACACTGCAGGTTCCACATTCTTTCACAAAAGTCTCTTCAAACTGAAATAATTTCTTGTCATGCATTTTTGAACTCTGATCATCATAAACCACTCACAGCTGAGCAACACAATGTCCTTTTAACCTTGCATTCTGGTTTAGCACATTTTGTATGGTGTGCCTTGATTCTGAGAGAAATTGAACTTATACTAGAGTCTGGGAAAATGGATTATTTTGGCAGCACTATGCTTCAGACAATTCAAAAGGTGATGTGACCATTCACTTTGCAAGGACTTTTCCAATACTGTAACATTTCACTTCTCCCACACATTTTATTAAGCAATAATACTGATCAAATAGTAAAAGAACATTCTTTTTCATTGCTATTTCAAAACCTGTTTTCTGCTTATGTGTTTATTCTCCTTTCGGGCATGTCTACCACAACTTGTAATGGAGTGTACAAGTACACATTTCTTACCACAAATACAAGTCAATCTGCAAAACATATTTTGAACTAATAAACTTGAGTGATTGCAATTAGGACACCTATACTCTGCTGCATCTGTTAAGAGATCCATGCCATGCAAATTATGCATCTACAAGGGATTCCCCTAACACAGGATGTATTTCATCTCTCTTTGCCTGATTTTATAAACAGCTCAGACCAGCTAACACTGAAAAAAAATGCTGGCAGGCAGTCAGATATTCCAATGAATAAATGGTTTATCTTACTTGCATAAGTGCTACTGGCCAAGAAGTGTTTGTCAACATCAAACAACAAAATTTTTGAAGGCAAACAATCAGCTGGCCAATATAGTAAGAAATAATCCACAGAATAAAGTATTTACTGTAAATTATTCTCTAACACAAATAAGTTGTTCAATTTTGATCTCTAAAAGCATACTCTATATTCCACAGTTCTGTGAAGTTACTGATAATTGCAACTTAGATTGATAACCCACTTTCAATCACCACAATCTGATTTGTTCTAATACTGCATTGCAATTTGAAAAAAAACCAAACAGATAAAAGAGTCTATAATCTATCCACTTCTACCAATTTCTCCATTGTCACAAACATATAGAATCCTCAAATACTACATTTTATATTCAGTTCTCTGAGTTAGCTTAAACTTATATAAAATCATGAGTAGGCAGAAGCTCCCCATTGTCTGTGCCCCCGAGAAGGCACATTGTTTATTCCACAAGTGCATGAAACAGTTGCAATTGTGAAATGTGGAACAGCTTCAGTGGTTTGAAAAAAGTGTTTGAATTACTAATGTGCAGGGCTTAATACTTCCAAGTTGAGAGATGTGTACACTGTGCACACACACACACTAGTAAGCTCTTCTATGACAGGCATTCCATACACCGTTGTATGCTTCTGAATAGTAAACACGTCTGGGTTACATGACCTTGTTGCTTGGTTCTGCAATACTCTACACGATATTAAAAAAAAAAAAAAAAATAGGATTGTTCCTGGCATGTATATTGTGGCTGTGATATAGTAGTTAAAATATACCAACAGCTATAGACATAAAAGACTCTATTAAAACAAAATCACATACTTACTTTAAAATATCTATTATAAAGCTACCACCAAGACCACCATCAAAAACTCATCCAGAATATTATTATTCCAGCACCTCCCTCAAAACAACTTCAGCAGGTTTATACTCCACCACTGCAGTTTCACCTCATTGTCAAACTTCCTGAAAGGTTACCCTTAGCAGAATTCTGAGTTCTTTAAATTTAACCTCATTAGAGGTTTCAGAATTGTTTGAAGTTAAGCAATCCTACTGCAAGATAAGTAGCAAATTTTCAGTAAATGAATATCCAAAAATACCAATTTATGGCACGAAATTGCAAAACTCATATTACCATTTTATAATTCAATCAAGGTACCATGCAATATAGTTAACAACTGAGAAATGACCATAGAAAAAGTGGCATGTTACTAGGCAGTAAAAAAAAAAGCTTCAATTAATTTATCAGTCTGAATATCCAATATCTGTATACTGAACTCACTCTAGTATGGGATCTAAGCTTTTGGGAAGTATCTTTCCAGTTACATGACTCTCAGGGATTCCTAATCTAGCCATAGTTTTTGTCTCCCAGCGTACACCAACTTTCAACACCAGAGCTGGAGTGCCTTTAAGGGGAAGGAAAACAAGTGGCAAAGTTACCTATAAAATCTGCTTGTCATGTGGGTTTCTCAGACCTAAACAAGGTATAGTATTCTGAAGAAAATATATGTTCATACACATATATACCAACACACAGCTTTCTCACACGGTATAGTCAAAAGGTGAACAAAAGCCCCCAGGCTCAGTGCTACTCCAGGTATGCAATGGGAGGAAGCCTTTGGAAGCCTTAGCTTCAGAAGAGAGGGGAAAGAGATGGTAAGGCAGGTCTCTCCACCCAAATCTCACCCACAGAAGTGCCTAGATAAAAACATACATGTTTCATACCAAATTTTACAGAGTGGTGTAGTGATTTGGAGAAGATCCTTAGTCCAGAACAAAGATCTTGGAGACAGGCTTAGCAATCAAATGGCAGTGGCAGGAAATTGTATAGATGCAGGCATTGCAGTGGAAGGTTGTTCTCTTCACCCTTCTCAGGCACTGTCTAAGCCCAGAAAATCAGCAGAGGTTTTTGGTGTGCCTTTGCACCTACCAGGGCAACATCGCCTAGAAGTCCAAGGAAGCGTCTCTCTTGCAGGATCAAGTTGGTCATGCTATTTTTATTCCTCTAGCTTGCTAGAGATGATACGGCCAAAAAGAGCAAGTTTGGGCAGCTGGGGTAGAAGGTGAAAATCTGAGGCTTATTATTATCATTGCTATGATGTGTTAACACATATGCCTGGCTTTTCTTAGAGGGACGCCATAAGGTGCACATAGCTTGGGCCCTCACTACAAGAAAGACATTGAGGAGCAAGTCCCGACAAGCGCAAAGGTGCTGGTGAAGCATCTGGAACACAAGTTCTATGAGGAGTGGCTGAGGGAGCTGGAGTGGTTTAGTCTGGAGAAAAGGAGGCCTAAGGGGGACTTTATTGCTCTCTATGACTACCTGAAATGTAGTCAGGTGGGGGCAGCCTCTCCTCCCAGGTAACATGCAACAGGACAAGAGGAAATGGCCTCAGGTTGTGCCAGAGGGCATTTAGATTGGTGTTCAGGAAAATTTTATTCCCTTGAAAAGATTATCAAGCACTGGAACAGGCTGCACAAGGAAATGGTGCTATATATGTATATATAAAGACAGCTGGACCTTACACAGATCAGCCTCCTGAGACATAAGCTGTATGTAAATGAATTCATAAAGTAGCCTCAACACAATCAAAATACAGATGAAATCTAGTTATTAACTAACAAATCACTCATTATGTGTCTGAGTTATCTGAACGTCCAAAGGATCCAGCTAGGCACTCCAAGCCCTTTGTCCCTGTACTAAGTCTTTCACAAGCACATTTAAGTATTGGTTTTAAATGAAACTAGGCACTAAAGAGTAAAAAGACAAGCTTCTGATTCAAGACTGTGTCCTGTTTCTCAGATCAGGAAGCTATGGCAGTACAGAGACCTGGCTCAAAACTTGCATTACATTTAATTTGGAGAGGTAAAGAGTTCTGAACACTGCACAGAGATTTAAATCCTCATGTGCACCCACAGGCAAAATTTTGTGTGGGTAGATAAAAGCACACTCTCTTATGTAATTCCTTGCCTACGTGACGTTCTCACAGCACTCTTCATAAGCAAAAGTAATGATTTTTTGCTCCTGTATTTCCTCGCTACAACCTAAATTTGCTCCCGCTTATTCTTCCCAGCTGGCATTAACTGTTTTTGAGCTCTGAATTTCTATTCACCGAGGGCAGCGCTCAGCTCACCAAGCATATTTCACCTGTGCTTTTTGGCAAGATTCAGTTCTAAGCTGGTGTCTGACACAGTGGATCAGCATATTAACACATGAACCCTGCTCAAGCTATGGTGTGATTTCCAGCCTCTGTCTCGCAGCCAGTTTGCAGACTCTGTTGTTCCAGATAAAAGGTGCTGTTCTTCAGAGAGATTACGCTGAAGCAAAGGGAGCAGCTCTCCAAACTAAAATTGCAGAGTGGCACACAGGGCATCTTTTTAAAGCTGTACAAAGGAGTTACAAACCTAAATCCTGGAAGATTAAAGACAAAGACTGAGCTGCACTCAGTTATCAAATGATGCTTTTCTACATATAAGCAACATTCTGATTCTAATTAATTTCACACCTTTAAATACCACTACAAATCTTTCAAACCAACATTTTGCATTCCTTTTGTGTATTTTATTTTTGCTTAGTGCACACAGTATTTTTCCTGTATATTAGGTGGGTTAAATATATTGCAGTGTAAAGAAGGAATCTTTCTGAATGCATTTTAGTAAAGACTTGTTTATGTAACTTTACAGGTCTGTTTATAAAATTCATTTCCAAGAAAATAATTGTTATTGCTTTCAATCTCATAATTGTAATGCATTTTACATCACTTCTAGCCAAGTTAACTTCCCTTTCATTTGAATGAAAGAAGTAGGGAATATAACAAAATTTCTTATTCTCCAGGCTGACTTCAGTGGTATGCGCCAGCAGAGCTAACAGTGCCCAAGCAAATGCATGAGCTTCTAAGTCCAGAAAGTCCTCTTTTCTATATGGCATTAACTGGGAAATTATTGCTTGTTTTCTTTCCAATGTGGATGGCAAGAAGGGAGGTGTTATAGAAAATAAAGGCCTAACAGGAGAGACAGAAGGAATTTGTTAGATGAAACAATGGGTAGTAAAAGGTGTTAATTACTGCAACACATCAGCTCTTTTCTTATTTTTTTCCTGTTTTAATTACTCTCTGGTAAATAAGTCCTTTCCTAAACTTGCTTTTATAATCCTATCTCTATTTGTCATTTAGGTATTAACCAATTACTCTGTTTTTATCTGAGGACCAGCACTCTTTCTACCATTCTGTCTTTATTACATTTCTTTTTCACTTCAAAAGTCAGCAAGATTGCTGATCCAAGCAACATTGAAAGGTGACTGATGACCATTTTATATGAATGACATTTGGCTTTTATGAAGAGTTATATACACTACATAATAAATAACCCACAAAAATAATTGTGCGTGGTATATTAAGAACTCCAGTATTGTTTTCAAAACAGTTTTATGTGATCTGAATGTAGGCATTGGGATAACTGAACACGGCCACCTGAGTGCTGTCTATGCACAGGCCTTTCTTCCTCATTGCTCTATTTACAGTCACTTCAGAAAAGACCATTGCAGATGTGAACAAAACCCATTAAACTAAACAAGCCAGATGTTGCTCCAGTGTCCTTCAGGGAGCAATTGCCTTCTGGCAGGGAAAACAGGAAATAGCTAACAGAAATCTCTGCATACAGGCCTGAGAGTGTGCAGACTTTTGGGTTTGCCTTTCAGGATGGCACCTGTTTGAACTGCAGTTCATAAGGACACTAAGTGAGGAAACAACTCATAGTGGTATCACTCGGATACCAAACACACATTTAAGTAGACAGGTGAAAAATATTTTTGTATACACATTTCAAATATATTCCTTGCAATTTCTCTGTGCACATTTGTGTGTCAAGAGGTTTCTTGTTTGCTCTAAGCAACAGCAGAATCAAGAACAACTAAACTGAAGCCAGTGTAGTTACATAGTGCATAATTCTGTAATGGGTCTAAGGCTGCTCACTCAGGAACTGACTCAATGTGAGTGTCAAGCAAAGCACTCCATCAGGACTTATAGGAAGAGATGCTGACAGCAACTGCATTTGTGCAGTTCTTCAAAGCCTCCAAACTACATCTTCCTTACTTCTTAACTACTACATAATCTTTGCACCATTTCCAAATCCTCTGATATAGACAAGAAACAGCTTTTATTTTTTCCTGTAACCAAGTCCCTAATCAGAATACTTTCTCATCTGAAGAATGAAAATTAGGCTGCTTATGCAATTCCCATATTTAGACTTTTTTCTTTAACTGTGATCAGTATTTATGTGGGTCCAAATACGAATGAGATTATTAGTCTTCCCCAAAATTCATTTAATCAAGTATAGATATATGTCTGCATACACCAATTTCTGTTTCTCTCATCTCCACATAGAAGAATGAGAAAACATAAAGCATAATATCTCTCTAACATAATTCTTAAAATACATAATTCTTGTGCATATGCACTTTATGCAGGCTTCTTCCAACAAGGTAAAAAAAGCAAATCCTTTAGAGATGAACACATTTAATAATGCTATAAGGCTAAAAAAACATGAGAGATTTGTGAAAATATAGTAGCAAGAGTGAGGAGAAAAAAGAAAATCTGAAAAGAAAAGCAACAGAGCATTCATTTGAGAGATCAGATGGCTCCAGTGATGAAGTTAAATGAACAACTTTTAAAGTTCATCACATGCTAAAGTGATAAATGGGAAGGTTTAGTGTAGAGATTAGATGTGTAACTGGAGATGGGGAAATATTTAGGCGTAAAAAAGACTGCACCTGTGACCTGTCCCTATTTGTCATTAGAAGAAGAGAGGGACAGTACCCCAGAGTAAAAACATCTCGAGTAACTTGTCAGGAAAAAAGATGGAGGGAAGGTCAGAGTAGAACAGAAAACACAAGCAGAGACAGTCTGGGAAGGATCAGAGGCAGAGCTGGATTTGGGAGAGATCAGGTGAATTAGCCAGTGAAGGTGACACAGGATGCAGTGATACAGTCTTGTCTCCTGGAACAAGACAATGGTCTTGCCACAGCAGTCTGAAAACCTAGACAGTGTTCAAGTAGGCAGCTGAATTAATAATGAAGCTTTTAATCAGATAGAAGTAACCAAAAGATATACATTGTCTTAGAGCTCAATGCAGAAACCTGGCCAAGGGAGACAGAGTTCCTACTTTTTGGCTACTTTTAAGGATCGTTATGAATCAGAGGCCCTTCCTATTGCAAAGACACCTTATAGATACAAATTAACCCACAGTAGCCCACAAAATTTCTTCTGGAAGCTGGTCCTGAGACTTACAGATCTCCTACAGATCTGAAATCCTCTTCTTACTTCCAATTAACTCTTTGCCAGTACTTGCCTTTAGCTTCAATAGCTCTTCTCCCTGCTGCATGTGTCTATCTATACTGCAGTGTATTCACTGAAGCAAATGCATGGCCAAGTACCAGCTGCTGTGCAAGCACGGGTCCTTGCCGGTTCCAGCAAGGGATGTCAGAACCGGGAGAACCATTTTTCCTTCTTCCAGTTCAGCATGTCAGTAAGGGGGCCTATGGTACACAGTTTCAAAGGTGTGAGAAACCAAGTGCTCTGAGAACTGATGCACTCAAGTTAGCAGTTTCTCTGATATACAGTGTGAGACAGCAAAAGGCAGGGCACTTTGAGTGAGAAGGTGCTGTTAATTTAGAATGGCTTTGCTAGTTTAGTTCATTAATTTCTAAGTCACACCACAAAACCCTTTCATTCCTCCTGACTTTCTCTTGGGTGAAGGAAGAGTGAATGGAAGACTGAAAGAGAGATGTAAGTTTAAAGGATCTAGGCAGACTTTCCCTCTGATTTGTAAGAACGTTTTACTGCTACCACTCATGCAGTCAGAGCTCTGGAAGGAGATTTATTAATCAAACACAAGAAATAAACGTTTCTAATGGGACTAAGTCAAGTACAGGAATGGAACCCAGCACAGAACTCATGAGGAGGGGTGTTATGCAGTCCATCAAATGCACAAGAAAGGTGCCCACAAAGCTGCACCCCACAAATATTCAGTTGGCAACGCTTTAAAGGCAGCTGTTGTTAGAATAAATGCATTTTCTCCCACTTTGCAATGTATGCAGTTAGATGATTTTACAAGTATCTTCTAAAGCAGCAGTGAGACCACTCAAAGCCAGTACTGCCATTGAACAGAGCGTCACTGAAAGATCAAATCCAAATTGTTGAAATTTTAGAGCTTAAAAACACTGAAACATAATAAACACAGGAAGGTCTCACAGACATCTTAGAGAGTAGGTGCACTATCAGGAATCACAGCACTGACATTCCTGCATATATTGCGGGTTGATTTATGTTGTCTTCTCAGTATTCATCAGTTTAGGGTGTATCCACTACTTTATTTTATCATACATTGGTGACACAACGCAACCTGATAGGGTCATTTTATAGAAAGAAAGGCAAAATTAACAAGGAAAAAAAGTCCAGATGTAAAAAATACAATTTGACTTGTTTTACACTTTTTCTTCTTTTGGTAGGTGTGTACAACTGCATAGGCAGTCATCAAGCAGATAAAGTCCTCCTCTTTTTAAAAACAAGTCCTCCTGTGGCTATTTGTGTTACATGTTTTACTCATTCAGATTAATCCTACAGTTTTATTTCATTCTCCTCTTCCTTCTTGGCTACTAGACCCTCAGGCTATTTTCTAATATATTTTAAAGATTAAAATAGTATTTTGTTAATCTAATAATCACTGTGAGTTTTCAGTTATCTTTTATAACCTTTCTAATAATTTTGTTTTCATAAATAACTGTACTTCCCCTGAAAAGTAAAAGACTGGCAGCACTTTCAACTCAACATTTAGTCTACATTCTATTGAACATGGGTGCCTCATGAGTGTTCTGGAGGATACCGTCCCAGGAGCAAGAGGCTAATTCATTCTTCATGGTTATTCCGTCCTTGGCCTTTCTACTGATACTTCTAACAACAATGCCAATTAGCACTAATTAAAGTAGTGGATTTGTGCTTTGGAACCCTTCACTAGACACTGGACTAACATCATTCACTCTTTTCACAGAATACATGAAATAACTCTCAAATGATAACTCCTAGGGTTACCCTCATACAGAAAAAGTTTGGCTTCAGCTTATGAAATGTGATGGAAGATTTAAAAGAGTTGTCTATGAAATGCTATATAGCATAGCTTTGTAATATGCACTTAAAAACCCCTGTGGTCATAAAAAGCCACAGAAAACATATAAACCTGTGCTAATCACATATATTCTTTAAGCAGTACCTGTAGCATGATTATTACTCTTATTATCACAGAATCAAGTAGAAGTTTTCCATGTGAGTGAAATAGTTCAGCCTCTTCGTCAGAAAAAATTATGCAAGAAACTGCACAAGGCAAACTTTTTCCTCAGGTAGCTGGAAAAGATGAACCAAAAAAAAAGCAGTCTCTGTGTGTCTATGCATATGTTCAGATTTGATGCTTCTTTTTCAGAAAACAAATACAGAGAAATAAAACTTTTCAAAATATTTTTATATACATATGCATCTCTCTGTGTGACTCATAGAATGGTTGGGAGAGACCTAAAAGATCATCTAGTTGCAACCCCCCTGCCATGGACAAGGATGCCACTCACTAGATCAGGTTACTCAGGGCTCCATCCAGCCTGGCCTAGAACACTTCCAGGAATGGGGCATCCACAACTTCTCTGGGCAATGCCTGTCTGTCTGTCTATCTATCTATCTATCTATCTATCTATCTATCTATCTATCAGAACAGCCTTAGAAAAGTCTAAGATGTTTGTGAATGTTTATTTCAACAGTCGGTCTCTAAACTGATTTACACAATAAAACAGGTTGTATCCCTAATTAACTTCAGTTATCCAAACTTGTTAGTTCTTAACCTCATTCAACCTGTAAGAACTAGAATTAAATAATGTCAAGTTGAATGGGGACAAAACTAACCCACAAACACAACTAATTTGCAAGTGTAATCATGTTTTCTGGGCTATATTTCCTTCTCTTTTGCTGTTACAAAGTTTCTCTAGTAAAGCTTGCTTCTTCCTCTCATTTTCTCAACCCAAAGGGCAACATTATCATGTAAGTTAAAGCATAGAACTTATCCTTGAACATTTCAGAATGCAAACTCTGAAAACGCAACCTGTATTTCCAGTTGCCTGCGGCAACATTACAACCATCCCACAATGCCAGTTCTTTTAGTTTGTTAATGTTTATATACTGTTAACACTGCTCTTCAGCCCAAATAACTGAGCCGCTCTTTCCGATACATTACTTTCAGAAATGTGGAATTGCAACCTTCGGTAATATGACTGTAGGTTGATGACAACCACACAATATCTCTTGCACTCCCCCACCTCAAATCAATGGGGAAACGATGAAAAGGCTCATGGGTCGAGATAACATTGAGATCACTTAAGAATTGCCATCAAGGGCAAAACAGACTTAATATGGGGAAAATTAAATTTCATTTATTGGGAATTAGTTGAATGGCAAAAAACAAAGACAAAAACTAAAATACCTTCCCTTCACCTCCACATTCTTTCCAGGCTCAACTTCACTTCTTCACTTCCTACTCTACCTCCTCTCTTCCCCACCCCAAGCTACTAAAGGGAATCAGGAAGCAGGGGTGGGGTCAGTCCATAACAGCTCCTCTCCACCACTCTTCCTCCCGCTTCTCCCCTCTTCTAGTGTGGGTCCTTCCACAGACTGGAAGCCTTCATGATAAACCTTCTCCTCCATGTGCTCTCCACAGACCACAGATCTTTCTGGAAGTATACACCAGCTCTGGCATGGGATCCTCCACAGGCTGCAGTATGGATATCTTCTCCATCATGGTCCTCTCCACTGGCTGCAGGAAAATACCTGTTCCACCATCGTCTCCTCCATGGGCTGCAGAGGAGTATCTGCCCTGGTGCTTGAAAGCGCTTCCTCTCCCTCCTCCCCTTTCTCTGCCCTTGGTGTTTGCAAGGTTTCTCACACTTTTTTTCCCCTCACTCCTCTCTGCCTACGCAGTGCTTTTGCCCTTTTGTTACGTTATCACAGAGTTGTCACTATCTTGGCTGATGGGCTCAGCTGTGTCCTGCAGTGGGTACATTGTGGAGCCACCTGAAACTGGCACAGCAGACCCTGAACACCTCCCACAGGTGCCACCCCTGCAGCCCCCCACCAACACCTTGCCACCTACACCCAATAAACACTGCTAAAGATGTTGATTGTCCTTTACAGGCTAAAGAAAGAGATACTTGATACTGACTGCATTATGCAACCTTGCCTTCACTTTGGAAAGAAAGACCTGTCTCCCAGTAGAGACTGCACCACTTGACACAGTTGGTGAGATTTCATGGAGTCTCTACCACCATCACAGTAAAAGCCAGCTGAGTACCATTATGGTCTTTACTTAAATGGATTGTTCCTTTCTTGATAACAAAGACATCGATAACATAAAAGCTGTTGAAGTCTATATAGTATTTGATTTTTCTCCTTATTTGTTGCCTTTTAACAGATCTTCCTCACTGTGTCTTTTATACAGAGACAAAGTTACACCAACATAACTGCTAAAAAACTACGTCAGCCTCTGCAATACTCCTACAGTAGCATCTGTGAGCTAAGGGCAAAAAAGATTAAACATTGTATTCTGGCCTTCCTTACAAAATACATTCTGTAAGCAAAAAAAAGATGCTAGAATCGCCAAAGCTTGCAGTACTTCAGTAGAGCTTCTACCACATTATTTGCATTTCTTAAATAATAAAAAAAAATATTTGCTGTGACAGATGGATAATCACATAAAACTAATAAGTGCCCTACAAAACCTATAAGGTTCTCTACATGGTGCTTACTACTATAATACTCACTGTTAAGCAGGTTGGGAGAGGTTTGAAAAATTAAAACAAGTGAAGTGTATGTTAAGTTTCCAGTAATAATTAAATTTCTTATTCACTGAAATGTTTTAACTTCATCTAGACAGCTTTGTAACATCCCAACAAATATTTTCAGATTAAAATGCCAACCCAGACTCAGGAAACAATCCCTGGGGCAGAAAAGAGGGTCACAATATAGACTTGACCATCTGCCAAAGTGGATTTACACTGTCTACAGTTAGCTAAGTTATTCACTGCAAATATACTCTGTGTGGAAAAATAGCCCTTTTTTTCTGCCATGTAAACTGACCTTGACCTTACCAACAGTGTTCAGTATTCCTAAATCTTATCAGAGAGATTCTTAAAAACAATTTTATCCACGGATTGTTCTTGAAATGTACACTGCAAGGAATAAGCAGCTGAGACTGGTCACCCAGGTCACACAGCAGCAGCTCAGTGCCCTGACTAGTGAAGGAACAGAACCAATACTACGTGGCTATGGCCACCAGCCATCTGACAATAGAAACGAGAACATGGCACAAAGAAATTCCACCAGCAATGCATATGTTAAATCTGTTCAGAAGATACATTTGTCAAACAGTTTTGAATAACTAAAAAATCGAGAAAAATCTGTTCATACACAATTCACGAAGAAGGAATAAGAACAAATTTGCCAAGCAAATTGTTTGCTATGCACAGATATCCCAGCTGTCCTCATTACCTTACTTATCTTGTTTAAATCTCCCTTGCACTCCTACCCTCTTGCCTGGTTTACCCAATGTCATCCCATCCTTTATCATGACATGTTTTCTCAAAGGCACAGTCCTATCTCCACCTGAAAAACTCATTCTTTCACTGACACTTATTTCAGTTGTCCTTTTTTTCTTTCAGATCATTTGGAATGAAATCACAAACCTGTTAAACATTCAATAAAAGCTCACAGAAATTTTCTCATTGAGTGTGTGACATTGTTATAAGTGCTGGTAAAATGGCTGCTGCAAACAGATACAGGGATTCAGAATTCCTAACACAGAAACTAAAGTACCCAAATCTCCTGCCAGATTACAATACTGCTGCTAAAAGGAAGAAGGATACGGGAGTGCCATGTCCGTATACCAACTCTGTCACAGTCTTCCTGTACAACTTTGGAAAAAGGCACATAGGTTCCTTTCCGCAATGTAGGACAAAAATACGTGTCTGTCTGGAAAGACTGTCATGAAGATAAACACATTAAAGACTGCCAGATGCATGGGAACCATAGTAATGGGATTACACTGAATACAAATAGATCACATGTGAGAAGGCATATGTGCATGGATGTGCATGCTTACAGGGTAAATTAAAGGTGAGGGGGAAGCGCTTAGAAAACTGACACTCTGCCACTCTTTAGATTTTGGTAAGAGAAGTCTAGTTATGTTGGAAAATTAGGACATTAATCCCAGTTGGAGACATCTGTCCCATGGAGTAAGCAATACTGTACTGTTTAAACTTCATAAGGATTCATTGCAACATGCATGTTAGATATAACTACACAGCCTCCTCTCTAATTCTTCCTAGTATTGATAAGGTTCTGATACACTTACATTTTGAAAAGGGGGAAATGACAATAGTGCAGGGAGGTCTTGTTAAAATAAGGGAGGGAGACATTGTTAAAACAAGGAAAGCATCAGGGGACAGAAGTCAGCAGAGACAGATCATGCAGGCTGTTCACCCCGCTGGGACTGGAATTGCAGCAAATACTAGAGCCAGAATACAGGGCTTCACTAATTCTCAGCATATGAATAGTAAATGTTTTCAATTTGAAGTGACATTTGCACGCAATTTAGCTGCATCAGTTCCAATGTTGCTCTTTTTTTTTGTAGCCAGTCAGTTTTATTGTTAAAGTAATGTTGGTGCACAAACATGTAGAGCAAAGTGCATGTGTATCTTGTAAACAAGCCCTCTCTACCACCTCAGAATGCATCAAACAGCCCTTGGAGAAACAGAAGCAAATAGCATTGCCCTGGATTACCAGCACAGAGCTGGAGGAGAAAAGAAATAACCCACTAAATCTTAGCTGCTCAGTTTCTTAAGAGAGGGATAAACATTTTGCACATTAAATGGGTACCAACTGCTTGAAAATTGCACTTCTGCTTGAAAATTTTGTAATCACTATATTACAAGTAGCCCATAAAATTACTGTGACTACCAAAAACGGTCCTAACAAAATATTTCTTTCACTTTTTTTTCAGATTCTTTACTTGGAGCATGTGATGGAATTTATTGGACAGCCAGTCTAAGACCATTAAGGTAAGGACAGTGAGTCTTAAATCTTTCAAAAACCAAAATACTCAGCTTGGAGATCATTAACACCCTCTCTCTGTTCAATGGGAATATTAATATTTTTCAGATTAAGGACATGCAAAAATACTGTACCACGACATTAGATTCTTTTTCTTTGGCACCTACATCTTTAAATGTTTCAAATGTCAAATAAAGGTAAATAGGAGTAAAAAAACACATTTTAAAGACTGAATCCCAAATTAAGAAAGAAAATCACATTAAATACAAGTGATTTTATTTTTCAAACAATACGTAAAGATTTTTTTTCTTCTTTTTACTTACTTGACAAATCCAATTTCCATACACAGCAGATATGCTACGTATATGGATACTTGTGAAGACATCAGCTATCAGGTAAAACTTTGAGTGCATGTCGTGAAAATTAACTTAATTTAATGTCATCTTTGCTATTGGACATAGTGTAGGTTAGTTCATGGCTGCTTTGGACCAACCCAACCCCAAAGTCATGGTTAGTTACTGTTCCCTTTGCAGGCTACCAAGTAGTACAGGATCACTGCTCTTCCCAAAAAATCACTGTTCCCTTGTAGTCATGTCCTCTCCTGTCTGTCTGCCAGTCTCTAAACTTTCCCATCATCCTCAGCTGCTTTGACAAATCTAACCAGGTCACTCATAAGAAGGTATGAAATAGCACAGGAGTCTCTGGCCTCTCAGAACCAGTGAGAATGAACGTCTGTACCCAAAAACTTCCTCTAGAGGCCACTGTCTGCCCTATCATCCATATCAAAAGGTCAAATTCTTTTCCCTCGGTGCACTCAACAAAGGAATATTCCTCCCTCCCAGTTCCCTTAGAACTTGGCTCATCGCTGTGGACTCCCAGCATGAGGCAATGGCCCCAGTGGCCTGCCTGCTGCCAGACTCCAAAATGCATGTAAACATTTACACTCACAGCCAATTCTTGTTTCCTGTCAATACTGATCATCTTTGGTTCAACATAAATCTTCAACAAAGATCAACATAAACTCTTTTTCAAAAAAGTTCAACATAAACTCTTCTTTTTATAACAATCCTGTTTATAACAATACTGGGAAAGATAAGTAAGAAATTTTCTGTTCATCAGAGGCAACTTCTTCATTATTTACAGATGCATTCCTGCCTTTATTGATTGCATGTGTGTGCACGAATGTGAAGTTCAATGTTTTCGTGAAACAAAGCTAATTACAAGGTCTTTCCAGTACTCCCAATGAACCAAAACAGAAATACTGGGCCAAGCAAGAGATTGTTCACTATTAGCATCCAAACTGCCAAAAGGTTTCAATAATATTATAACCCTAAACAACTTTTGTATCATGCAGTCTAAGCTTAAGCTTATCACTGTGGCCTCAGTGGTATCAGACAGAAATGGTATTATCACCTTTTGATCTTCTTTGCGTCACAGGAAAACACAAGGGGTATAACTTTGCCACAAATAAGAAATGTCTTCAGAAATGGCAAGAAACTGATCAGCCAGAACACAGCAAGATGATTCAGCAAGTGCTACAAGCCTCACACTCCAGAGAAATCCTCCAAGCCTCTGCCACAGAAAACTCTCTTAATGACACTGGGAAAATTCCTCACTGATTACTTACTTGGCAATGAGTTTGACCTTGAGACTGTGAGCAAGACACAATGGCCTGGCCTCTCAGAAAGAAAAAATTGGTTTTTGCTTTAAAACATTGCTCTGTCCTGTTCAGCATCTTGTGTTTAACTGTGCCCAACCATGGATATCTGAGGTATGTTTCAGAAAACATTTGTGTTAATGAATTACAAAAAACCACAGATCAAAATCAGAGAATATCCTAAGTTGCAAGGGTGGCCAACATGGATCATCAAAGTCCATGTCCTGGCCCTGCACCAGAAAACCCCAAGAATCACTCCATGTGCCTGAGAGCACTGTCCATACAAAGGGCTGGCTAATTGCACATAGTCCTGAGGCAGGATATTGCAGAGTTCCAATAACCTGAGTATGTGGGGGGTAATGCTGATATACAGGTCTGATCCAAGAACATGAACAAAACCATTCAGGTAATAAACTGCTTTGAATGTTTTATCAAGAAAATGGGCTACCTATGATCATGGTTTTTTATAGTCATGTAAGAAGCTGGCACAAACACTAAATTATACCAAATTAAGCATGTATCCCTTGCCTCCTCTTCCTTTCATAGTTTAAGCATCATTCTTGGTGTTGTATTTAGTATGCAATAAAGAAATAGAACCAGGCCTTGACCAGAAATACTCAGAAACTTACTAATTTCATATCAGTGTGATAAATGAGATCCAAGAGTGAGGTGCACCATTTTGGCTACAGGATATCTAATATAAAGTATCTGCTAATATTTTAAAAATACTCTTGAGAATTTCGCCACATCCAGAAATTTTCCTCCAAATTAAAGCACCATGAAAACACAATGTTTTTTTCTTTAGTCTATAGATAGGTATCAATTGATAATTTTATCAGTACTATATCTAAAATCCTCCAATTTCAATGTAGATATCAAAGATCACAGAAGATGCTTGAAAGAGTCTTTGATTATTAACTATTACAACATCTTGAAAAATTACAGGATTAAAATCTACATAGTCACATGCATGAACAAGTAGCTCTGGAATAAGAAGTTAACTTGATCCACTTTAATTGCACGAATGTGAAGTTTTATTTTATGATGATTGTAAATTAAGACAATTCTTTCCCTATTAAAAAGGATGGGTCCTCAGTGAAGTAGCTTAGGCACCTGGATTAACGTCATAGTTGCCCGAGAAATTAAGGAAACATATGAATGATGTGTGCTTTTTATGAAAAGAATCCTTCATTGGCAGTTGACCTGTTGGGATACTTCTTTCTTTGAAAATACTGAGTAATATGGAAGAAGCAAATTTTTTTTTCCAATGCAAAGTTATTTTGATATTAGAATTATATGGCCCAGGTTCAGATTTACCCAATAGAGAAGAAAGGAACAGGAAAAATAAGTGGCCTGTAGTTTCCCAGTCACTGCTTTCTGGAGTTCTGCACGTGCTCCTGCTCATGAACTACACTGCAAACTAAATGGTTACATCACTCACCTGCTCACATACATTAGCCTTGCATCAGCATTCACACTCATGTTTATCACTTAAAAAGAACAGAAAAAAAAAATACCTTGAAAGACCTTAATATTTGAATAGTACACTAGTTGGCATCTCCTACTACTAACAAATCTTCACTTCTTCCAAGGAAGACAAACTTTGATGCATTCAGATGGGTAGCTGAGAAAAGTAAACTGCCCCAAATCAGTCTGCAGAACATCACCACACAGTTGACAGGAGGCCACAGAAACTAGCAAAACTCACTCCAGCATTCAAAGCAACAAGTGCACCACAAATGTAGACTTGTATATTTATATTGCTCCCAGAAGTATGAATAGGTCATGTGAAAGAATAAGGACAACATGTGAAAGAATAAGGTGGCCCAGCACAAAAGGACCTGGGGGTGCTCCTTGATCACAGCTGAACATGAGCCAGCATGTGCCCAGGTGGCCAAGAAGGCCAATGGCATCCTGGCCTCTATCAGCAATAGAGTGGCCAGCAGGACCAGGGCAGTGATTGTCACGCTGTACTCAGCACTGGTGAGGACACACCTCGAGTCCTGTGTTCACTTCTGGGACCCACAACTCAGGAAAAACATTGACATGCTGGAGCAAGTCAAGAAAAGGGCAATGGAGCTGGTGGAGAGTATGGAGCACAAGTCCTATGAGTAGCTGAGGGAGCTGGGGTTATTTAGCCTGGAGAAGAGGAGGCTCAGGAGTGACCTTATGGCTCTCTGCAACAGCCTGAAAGGAGGTTGTAGCCTGGTAACATGCAACAGGACAAGAGGAAATGGCCTCAAGCTGTGCCAGAGTATATTTAGGTTGGACAATAGGGGGAAATTCTTCACAGAAAGGGTGATTAGACATTGGAATGGACTGCCCAGGGAGGTGGTGGAGTCACCGCACCTGGATGCGTTTAAGGAAAGACTTGACACGGCACTTTGTGCAAGGGTCTAGTTGACATGGTAGTGCTAAGTTACAGGCTGGACTCAATGATCTCAAAGGTCTTTTCCAATCTAACTGATTCTGTGATTCTGTGAATTGTGAGTTATTAAATTCAATGAAACCTTTTACCCAGTGGATATCCATCAAATACCACTTCATAGTATTTGCATCTTTGGTAGAACATGACAAAAGCCAGTTGAAAGTACTCAGCTGGAACTTGTTAGGCTCATACAGAGGAGACCAGCCCTAGGACCTCACAGTCTTCTCCTTGCCTAAAGATCTCTAAATCATAGGAAATGGTTGAAGACTTGTGGGTAATTTCTATTTCATGTGCAAAAAATACAGGTGAAGATCTTCACTTTGAATTGAGCACTCCTGGAAACAAAGTTCAAAGATGGCATATCCTTTGGTTAATCAGTCATAACCCTTCCTTCTCCCCTTGAAAATGGGGAAACTTGTTTTCTGAGTTACTGTTATCAAATGGGTATTGCGGGGGGATAACAATGAACAAGGCATAGATCTTACTATCCCACAAGAATGAAGAATTAATCCCTTTGGCTGAGTGACAGTCTTGGAGATAATTAAGGGAATTCTATCACCATCAGACAGCATGAAAACATAGCTTTTAAACACAGTGAAAGAAGGGAACCAATGAGACAAGAAGAGACTTCGCAAAACAACTGAGGCCAGCAGCCTCTCACTACAGGACTGCCAAATTCTACCCAATGCAGGATTATACTGAATAAAATATTAATTGTGCCTATTGTGGCCTCCTTCCAAGTCTAATAGCCTTTACTGGGCCCTTGGTGCAAAACACACAAGAACCGGAATCCCCAGATACATACTAGAAAGCTTGATTCAAAGAAGGCTGCTGTGGCCTATGTTCTTGCCACTCTACCTGAGACTCAAGGGAAGATTTCTCTGAGACTAAAGGTCTGTGAGACATTTTAGAGTATGGACTTCCCAAAACAGTCCTACCACTAGCATTGCTTTCAGATACAAAATTACTTTGCATTCAGAGCTGCCCTTTGCTACCAGAGCTGACTGTTACCTCCCTCTTAGCACTTTTTTAAAATCAAGCTTTAGTTCAGCATGTCTGAGGACAGCAGACTTTATACTGAGGTGCAAGAGCATGTTCTTGCAGGCTCTGAAATCTAGGTGCTGCAGTGTTTTAATGGATTGGTACTTCACCTCCAAGCATTTGGTCCCCATCCAGTTTAGAATAAAAGGCATAGCTGAATGTAAAGATATTACTTATAGTCCTTGGCTTTATCTCTGTCACAGAAGCCCTACTCAGCCTGCAGGAAAATTATAGCTGCTATTCCACAGTGGCATATTAGGGGAACTGCCTTGCCAGCACTACAGTGCATGAGCAGTACTGGTTGAGAGATTGCACACTCCCACCTGCACTATACTTAGTTCTAGCCAACACTAATCATTTCTAAGACATATCTACTAATGTGCATTTCCTCTCAAAATACAGACTAATGGTGAAAATCAATACAGCAAACTGATAGGATATATGACTTGGATATACCTGTTCCACATAATGGAAGCATTTACCTTTAAAGAATTTGTGACCTATAAAATGTTCACTGCAATTAATGATTAATTAATTACAAAAGTGCAGACATTTGTTCCAATTACAGCTATCCTTATTGTTGTACTAAAGCACTGGGCTTGCTGGTATGGGCTTCTTTCTTTCATTTATGGAAGCCAAAGGAGTCATTCACTGCTTAAAGCCGGTTTCTCTTCTAGAGCCCTTTCTCCCACATTTTCTGTGCCACTTGACCTCCGGCATCTGTCACAGCAACACCTCTGCTCACAGCAGGGGAGAAGGTGAAGGGCTTCATCAGAAGAAGATGCCAAAAACGCTCCTTGTGTGGGCTGGGACAGAGTGATCATCACTCTCAGCTGCGGTACAACCTGACTGCTGTCCTGGAAGATTCTCCAGGCCAAAGAGGTCCAAGGACAACGCGCTGCTGATTCTGCTGATTGGTCTGCCTCCCACACTGCAGGAAGTGCTGACTGGAAGTCAATCACACAAGTTCGAAGGGCCAGGTTTTGCCCTGCAATCTTTATCCAGTAACAGTTATTGCATTCTACAGGGCAGAAAGAAGACTTTTTTTTTAATAGCTTCATGTGGTCTTTTCTTCAGATCTTCTGTTTTTCAACAGGCATCACTGCATACCAGAAATGCAACTGATTTTTGCAAATGGTAGTTCTGAGAAAATAAACTAGATACATGGAAAATAATAATGTTTTTCCAACAGATCTGTGAGAAAGATCTGATGTATAGGTCTCAGAAGTCTTCCAAATAGCCAGTGGCCATAGGATCAAGTACAAAGAACCAAAAACAGAATTATAGGTGTCTTTAGGCCACCCTGTAAAATGGAAAAATTTAATACCATCAGAAAAAGAAAGGAAGAGGAGAATATTGGCAAGGGAGGATATGAAAGGAAGTATGTGAAAAAAATAGAGCAAATGCAAGGAAAAATGTCTAACGAAGTCTGCACATCTGTCTTGTGTATTAAATATTTTTTCTGTATCTCAGATAATTAATTAAAGTGTTGAAAAACGAATTTAGTTCTGTAAGCATTCCAGGTCCATTGAATAAACATCATTCTAACTCCTACAAATTTTGGAGGACCTCTATTTTTTATTTACCAAAATTTACAGATAACAATGGGAGTCCTCCCACTGTGTTCAACACTCTTTGGATCTGATATCGATGCTGCAGAAGCTGAGCTTGCCCAGTGTTCCTAATGTGAACTAGTGAGCATGTTCTTTTCAAAGTAATCATCATCAATTGATCAGTAAAATGTTTGAAAGACGCTGGAGTCTGGTGATGAAATCCTGATAGAATTAAAGTCAATAGCAAAACTGCCTGTGACTTCCCGAGTTTTACCTAGAGTATCTGTCCAGGGCATGCCTGCCACACTTCTGAAGCCAGAAGCAGTTGTAAAGCACCAGAAGCAGAGGTGAGCTTTCTGGGTAGCACAGCTTTGCATGTCTGAGTAAGAGAACCAGTCACTGGAGAGCATTTGTACCAACCACTAAGATACATAGATTTTTCTATTTCTAATGAAATTGACTGAAGTATTTATATATGAACATGCAAATACCTGTTACTCTGGAATAAAAATGCAAGGATTTCCTTTTCCTGAACTGCTATCCATCACACTCAGCCTCCTGAAGTTGTGCAAAAAATTGCACAACTGGGGCAAAAACTTATGTAGTATTTACATATGCAGATGACAGCAATTTGATTGTCTGAGGCAACTGTTTTGGCCCAATTTTCACACAGAATTGCTTACAGTGACCAAAACAACCCTGTGCAGGAAAGTTCCAGTCCCCAATAGGCTGCTGTGCTAAATCACCAATGTAAAAAGGCACATTGATCTGCTATCAGAATTTGGCCACAGGATCCATTATCTCAGGTAACAATTACTTCACTTGGTCTGAACTCTTTCTGCCTATTGCAGAAATCCTTCTTTCTTCCACATATTCAAAAGGGTCAGCTACCATCTTATGTTCTGTTTCTCCTCATCACCTCAAAACTATTTGCCTTCTCTACTGGTCTAAAGAATAAAGGATCAGTCTTTAAATACTGACTATCGTGTACAGTTTGCCAGTCTCTTTGGACATGTACAGCAGAGACCCAACTAATAATCAAAACAGACCAGCAGGAAACAAGCTATGCCACTCATGCAAACGTGTACAGGTGCTGAGATACCTTTCACTTTTGAATCTCTAAATACCCATTGCAAATACTGGATATAAAAAAAATTGTCATATGTTGCTGGAAGTTAAAAGAACCGGCCTGCTTAAAGATCAACCCCCAAAGACTCACGGTTTTCAGCCCACTTCCCTTGAGGGCAAACTAGGAAACAAGATTGTACTCACCATATTTGAGGAACCTCCCCCTAAACTGAAAATTGGCTGCTGCCCTAAGCCCTACCAAACTACAAATATTAAACCACCAACGGATCCCAGTGACTGTAAGTAACCCTAATACCATGTGGAGATTGACTTGGGGGGACCATTGCACCATGCTTACAACTCTCACGCTTTCAGACCACAGCTGCACCCGTATGAAAGAGAATGTTTCAACTCTGAATCGAAGAAGAGCTTTGGTTTTTAAGGATTTGTCTATTTTCCAAATATATTAGCTAGAGTAACCAAATAATGGAAGACAGTTATCCTTCTCCCTAAAATTGTCTATTATGACAGTCCTAGATTATCACAGCTACTATGATGCAACTAATTCTGCCAGATGTGTACAAATTTGCATATATTTTTATTAGAATGTGACTTGCAGTTTTCTCCTACAAAACCTCCTTAGCTTTCAAAAGTGTTTGCTCTCCTAAAAGACTGATCCAAGTTAAAGCTTAAGTTAATCAGAGATAATTTTTTTCACTTTGCACCTTGATAAACTCCTTGCTACAAAGTTCTACACAGCTGTGACTAGATCATTACCAGTATAGCTAGTCTCCATCTGCTCCATGTTCACAGAAAGGCAGGATCAGCCTTATTCAACAGCCCAAACCCTTTAGTTTCACTTCTTTGCATTGCTTTTTCTTTTTATTTTTTATTTCTCACATCTTCTTTTGCATCTGTGGAGTCACAGGAAACACGACCTCAAAAGGTCACCTAGCTCACCTCTCTGTCCCAAAACAAGATCAAATATATGAGATGGTATTACCTCGCTACTAGAAGGTTTTTTCTGCTTATAAATAAAACTGGTTTTTTTTCCTGCCACGTATCTACAAAACTGAGTAACCACATAGTCTTTCCTAGAGTACAAGAAACAAACAGTGTCACTCATTCCAAGAATGAATAACAACCGTAGCTTCTAACTACAGACTGACATATTGCTACACTTTCATTTCAAAAATATTTTTAGAAAAATCATATATTCAGGAATTTTATAATGAACTAGCACTTCTGCTGAATTTTCAGCTTGCCACAGAGATCCACACTCATACATTACAAAAATCAGAGATGATTATGGCTGAAATTCTCTGGAATCATGAAAGTACACCAAGTCTTCAGTACATGGAACACTGTATGTCAAAAACATGTCCCAGAATAGCTTATCCTCAGCAATCCCCTGCACAGGATCACTGATGTACCTGCATTTGAGGCAAATGGGAATTGTGCTTCACCTACAATTGTAATAGTGTGTTTTACCTTACCAACAGCCGGTAAGGGGCTGGACTTTCTCTTGAACACACTGTTGTAAGGCACGACTGATGATGGAGAGTTCAGCAGGATGGCATCAGTATACAAGACAACTATACAATATCTGTAACTATATACAAACCAATCTTCAGAGGTTTTCGCCATGTAGTTGGTATGGACAACACAAAGAGTAAGTATGTTGTTTCACTTAAAACACTGCCCCATAATTGTTTCACTCTCAAATCCATGGTGAGAGACACAGTTTAAGTTGCATTTCCCACAAGTTAGCCAAGTAAGTTGACACCATGTTCCTCACCCACAGCTGACCTTGACTCACAGTGAAACAGCAGTCTCGTCTCTACAGGATTTCTAACATGCATATGTTATTCTTGCTAGCAGTCCAAATTGTGCAACTGAACACCTTGTGCTAAGTGCTGTAAAGACACAGAAGAAAAAGACGGTCCCTGCAGAAAAAGCACATCTGCTTTGTCAGTCATAAAGCCCTAAAAAACAGCTTCAAGTGATTCTACAACTCACTATCCCCTATGACTCCATCTTTATCTCCACTTGACATTGTCGAGAACAATCTTATTTTTATTATGAGTGCAAAACAGATGTCATGGCATGTGCGACGTGAAAAAATATGTAAACCTTAAAGGTGAGTGACAATTCTATAAACTGCTAAATCATGTCAAACCTGAGTATTTGAGCTTAGAAATGTACCTGAAGGCCTGCTTTAAAAGTAGAGCTTTTAGTGAAAGAAGCTCAATCTCTTTAAAAGGACCTCCCAAATTTTGATTTTTAATTTAAACTATAAATTATAGAGGGTTTATATTTAATTAAAATAATTGTAGCTCTAGTCTGTGTTCACACCTGACATTCTGCCAGGCCTGCAGTCCTTTCCAGGTTATTCAAGTTATTCTTGCAGCAGCAGTTGGATACTTTCAAAACAGCCAGTAAAATCACCGGACATACTATATTTACACTAGTGCTACAAAGAGAAAAGTTTGAGTCTTAATGTCCTAACTGTGTCGAAGGTGGTCCAAGGCTGCCTTTCTAAAATGATATGAACCTACCTGTGCCCTATGCACAGAAAAGGAAACGGAATCTTGGTTTTTTCCATTTTATTTTTGTATCAAGGCAGCTCAGTGTCATCTCTGACCCACAAATCCAAGAATGCTTAGGGTCAACACTAACTAGCATAAAAGCAGGCAGGAAACATAGCAGCATGATGTTGAGTCACGGAAACACAAAAATTACTAGCTTACATTATTCCACATTGTCAATACTCATGTTAAAGCCAATGTATTCCTTAATACAAAATAGAGATTTATTAAGCAACCAAACAATCTGAAATGTCCTACTTCCATCTTGTTTCTAAGCTGTGTTTAATGAAGTGCATGACTACCTGTTTTGTCCCTCTTCTCCTGCCATTACATATTTTTTCTCAGACTTTGACTTTGATTTATGTGAACTTTAAATGGGAGGACCTATTTTGCCAACCATGGTATCTCCCCATTGGTGTTGAACTGATTCCTACTCCATCTTTTCTAACTTGCAACAGAAATGTGTTTCTGTGATTAAAAATAGAATTTCTTTTCCCAAATGGTTTTTCAGAACAGAGAAAGTAGGTAGAGGATTTTTTTAAGATATTTTTCAGATACAATGGCCTTCAGCTTGCATTTTTCCCCCACCCTTCTGACCTGTGCAGATGTTGTGGACTCCCTTTTGCCACCTGATCCAACAGAAGAGTCAGCTCTTGGCTCTAGGGATGTTTCTATTCCCACTGACATGTGGAGTTGCCAGAAATAAAATAATAAAATTACCTGTACACAGCAATGTAAGGTGAACTCATTTTATCTATATCTATATCTAAATCTATATCTCTCCAGCAGCATACTCTATCATCATATTTAAATACAGTTAGACAACCTGACTTTAAATACACCTTTTTCTCACAGTCTCCCATGTGCCTCCACAATATTTGCATGTTATTATGTAGACTGACCTTTGGACATTATTATGGCTATATCCTGATTTCAATGCCTTTGAGAAGAAGATTGGACTGGACCTTAAGATATCCTTTTCAACACGATTTTTCAACAAACCTATGAATTATACACAATGTGGTCTCTACGGCAAAATGAGCTCTTGGATGAGCATTAACTACAAAGACTAGCACAAAGATAATTTTATTTTTGTCATCAAATAACGCACTGTTACCTCTACACTTCTTTACTTCTTAGATCAGCATACACAGTTTTAACATTTCATTAAGGCATATCAGGTACAAATGTTTCATGTCACTTGATCATAACATGCTATCTCAGACACTTAATAATCAATCCACCCTCAAAAAAGCCTACTTGCAAAACACACAACAGGAGGGAAACATGAATTATACTTATTTAACCAACTGGATTGCTTATCTTGGTAGGTCTATCAGCCTCATAAAATTTCATGTTACAGACTCCTATCAGTTTTTTCAAAAAAAAAAAAAAACAACCAAAACCAACTGAGGATCATCTCAACCACCTTGCACTTTCTACAGCTATTCCAGCACAAAGTCAGTGATTAATGCCAGCTCAGGTATATTTGCACACCCTGCACCTGTACTGACCATTTTGATGGAGACATACTTTTACTGGCTTATTGGCAAATAAGGACATGATAGAAAGGAAAGGAAACTCACCAAACGGAATGAGAAAGGAACCACACCCCTCCACCCAGCTCACCGGACAAAGGCTAGTAATGACTCATCTCCCACCTTCACTCCTGTATGCTATTTTTCAGATTACTTCTCAGATGGTACCATCAAACTGAAATCCCTTCAAGCAGTAGTGCTTGTCATAGATTTGAAAAATAACACCATACTATTTACCACCAAGGAGACCCTGTTCTTATTTTCCCTCCTCACTTCCTTTGTTGGCCCAAAGAAATGGGGTTGTAAAAAAAGCTCTAAAATTAATGAGTACCCTGACTTAGAAATGCTAGTGTTAATACTTGCAGATCTGCTCTCAAGCCACACTGTCAATTTGCAAAGTATCTTCTGTATTAAAAGAGATTCAATGTCTAAGTAATACTAACATCCTCCTGGAAACTATGCTAAGGCACATGGAAAATAAGGAGGTGACTGGAGACAGCCAACAGTGCTTTAATGAAGGCAAATCATGCCTGACAAATTTGTTAGGCCTTCTATGATGGGGTTACAGCGTAGCTGGATGAAGGAAGAACAACTGATGTTGTCTACCTGGACTTGTGCAAAGCCTGTGACACTTTCCTGCGTAACATCCATATATCTAAACTGGAAAGACATGGACTTGATAGATGGACCACTCAGTGATAAGGAATTGGCTGAATGGTCACACTTAAACCATTGCAGTCAACAGCTCAGTATCCAAGTGGAGACAAGTGACAAGTAATGTTCCTCAGGAGTTGGTCCTGGCATCAACAAACATCTTTGTCGGTGACACGGACAGTGGGATCGAGTGCACGCTCAGCAAGTTTGCCAACACCACCAAGCCATGTGGCACGGTCAACATGCCGGAGGGAAGGAATGCCACCCAGAGGGACCTGGACAGGCTTGAGGTGGGCCCATGAAGTTCAACAAGACTAAATGCAAGGTCCTGCAACTGGGTTGGGGCAATCCCAAGCACAAATACAAATACTGGGCAGAGAATGGATTGACAGCAGCTCTGAGGTGAAAAACTTGGGGTTACTGGTGGATGAAAAGCTGGACATGAGCCGGCAATGTGCACTTCCAGCCTAAAAGCCAGCCACATCTTGGGCTGCATCAAAAGCAGCGTGCCCAGCAGATCAAGGGAGATGATTCTGCCCTTCTGCATCACTCTCAGGAGACCTCCACCTGGAGCACTGCATCCAGCTCTGCGGTCCCCAACATCAGAAGGACATGGAGTGATTGGCATGGGTCCATGAGGGCTATGAAGACAACTGGAGGGCTGGAGAACTTCTCCTATGAAGACAGGCTGAGAGAGTTGGGGTTGTTCTGCCTTAAAGCCCCCTCTAGTACTTGAAGAGAGCCTACATGAGAGCTGGAGAGGGACATTTTAAAAGGGACAGGACAAGAGGGAATGGCTTCAACCTGAAAGAGAGTAGGTTTAGATTAGATATGATGAAGAAATTCTTCACTGTGAGGGTGGTGAGGCACTGGTACAGGTTGTCCAGAGAAGCTGTAGATGCCACATCCCTGTAAGTGTTCAAGGCCAGGTTGGATGGGGTTTTGAGCAACCTGGTCTAGTAGAAAGTGTCCCTGCCCATGGCAGAGAGGTTGGAGCTAGATGGGTCTTTAAGGTACCTTCCAACCCAAGCCATTCCATGATTCTCTTAAGATCTAAAAAAGTGCAAAAAGGGAAAAAGGATCAGGATAATGGTGTACTGCAAAGCAGTTTACAGCTAATTTATATGCAAAGCTAACTGTAATTCAGATAAGCATATCACAAGATAGAAGAAGTTGCACAATGTTACACAAGCAATGAGGTGTATCCAAATCTATTTTCTGTATCTCTGCCATACAGTGACAAAGTAGGAATCTCTACAACCATAAATGATCCTCAAGTGACTTCAGCTATTTTGTTGAAAACAATTTTTTAACCACAGAGGCCTAAATGTAGATGTCTAATGCTCAAAGGATCCCGTCCTCTTGTGTCTTCTAGCAAGAGACATGAGATTTTCAAGCATCACCTGCTGAGTGCTTGGGAAAACAAGCCCCTTAGGCAAAATTTAGGGATGCACAGATCTCAGTGCCACTGGACTAAGCAAACTTGTATGAGACCACATAAATCCTTCAAATTTCAGCTCCAGAAAGTTTTTGTCGTATGAGGCTAACGTATTGATTCTCACTAATTTAAAATGAGATGTTTGGCAAACCAAACAGTAGTAAAGCCATAGGAGTCAAACTGGATCCTCTGATTTAAAGAAAAGAATTTTAAAATTAACCATAGTTTATTTTGTAACATAAATTAAGGAGGTACTAAGAGACAGATTTCTAATAGAAAATCCAACTATTTCATTTGAAAGGAGAAATATTGTGATTTTTTTTCATTATTGTCCTACTTCGAGGTTTTCACAACAAGAACTCAAAAAGTTTGCTGGTTTTAGTGAATATGCAGATTATTTTGTCTTAAAACTTCACATGCTTAGGCCCTAATTCTGTAAGCATTTATATTATGAGCAACAGACTGACAGACCTATGAAATATGAACACCCAGGCCAGGATGTCATACAAGAATGAGGATTTTATTCTGTAATGTTCTGTCAATAAACATGTTTTCTAAAGCATGAGATTCCTCCCAATGTTTCCAGCATCATTAGCATTTAATATATTAATTAAATATATTAATTATTTAACATATAATGTAGCTACTTCTCAAGATTTGCAGCAATGCATTCAAACTTATCTACTGTCTTGTATGATGAATATAAAAGTTTATGTACTTACAGAAAATTGTATGGTTTTTGTTTGCACTCAGGTTTTTTTTTTAATTCTGTGAGTAAAATCTCTGTGCATAGTTCAAGGCATGCAAAACAGTTTCAAGGAAGATGAAGGAAAAGAGGCTGATTGTATTTAAAAGACTATTTTATAGTCAGGATCTTATCACAAATGATTATGAATGTATCAATTACATATTTCTTAGTAAAGAGAAAGGTTGATTAATACTGATGTCCTATGCCTTTAAATTTGATACTGTTTTGATCATTAGTGTCTCAGGCTACCTGTAAACAGGGGCACCAGCATGCCTCCAGAGAGGACAGAAAAATACTTCTTGGCTTATGTCATGGGTGTGGTACCTCTTGGGGAATGTTGTTTTTAAGCTTACCACAACCAAGGTACTGGTTGATCAAAGGACAACTTAGAGCAATGAATGCCAAACTCAGGACTAGTATTCAGAACTTTGGGCAAAACGATAAAGCAATCAAGATTTCAATTTACAAAGCATGGGTTAATAATTATATCTTAAATGGAACTGCTTTGAAAGCCATACTGGAAAAGTGAGTTAACACCTGAAAAACCTAGAAATTAACACAGAATGCTTTCTTCCCTTCAAAAAATTCTCAATTACTTCAGTGGAACAGGATTAGGCCACTGGCTGTGTAAACGTAGCCATGCAAATGTATTGTCTCTTTGTACTAATATAGATGTCTGGCAAATTCTTTCTGCTGTTACCATGGTTCTAACATTCTGATGTTTCAGCATAAAAATAACAGTTAAGTGTATGACTGAACACTGAGACATTTTTTAGACATTTAGGGGTTACAATTAACAGTGAGGTCAAAATTTCTTCTTTAAAAACATTAAGCTATGATCTGAAATCTGTAATTCACATATATGAAAATTCAGAGTGTGTATTAACAAAAAAAACTGTCAAGAAAGCTACTGATTTGGATTTCTCAGTTTCTAGCCCCAAATTTTTGTTTCCTATTCATCCATTGGCTGGTAAAAATCAGCAACAGGTGGAATCTCCTGACTTATTTGCATTCTTACATCAAAATACTACAGATGAAGAAGAAAGCCTCATTTCTCCTACAGCAAATACTTCTAAAGTCCAGTTTACAGTAGAAATATTTAAGCAGCTGTGCCATGCAGCAGCTCTTGGGAATACAGGTCGTCTAGAACTCAAGTTATCTGAATCATAAAGCCATAGATTATCTCAGGTTGGAAGGAACTCGTAAGGATGGAGTCCAAATCCCTACTCCTCGCAGGACTACCCCAAAGTAAATCATAAGCCTAAGAGTGTCGTCCAGATGTTCCTTGAACTCCATAGAGGGAGTCAAGAAGCTCCATACAAATAAAAGACTCCATTAGACAGGAGGATTTTGGAATTCAGGAAAGTTTGTGCAATTTGCAGACAATCTGGAGGGAAATGCTTGGCATTGTGGGACCCCAGAACTCCGCTTAAGGAATTTTAAGGAGTTTAAACTCAGCTTCCCCCAATTCCTGTCTTCTTTGTGGTTTTTTGGGTTTTTTTGAGAGCCCCTGGTTCCTCCTTCATTTCCCCAAATTAATACTTCCATATTTTCATGCTCAAGTCTATAGCACCATTACAAACATATGGAACAAATCAATGGAGTTCTTATGTCTTTTCATGTTTTAGTACCTGTTTTCCCTGCATGTTGAGAGTTTCAATTGTATCAGATTTTTCAAGAAATATATAAAATTGAGAAAAAGTAGAAGGTGGAGGCAGAAAATAAAACTTGCAATGAAGTAGGAGCACTCCACAACTGATTTAAACATACTCATGATATCTAGCCCTTGGTACAATCATGGTGCAAATCTAGCACCATCAACAGCAGAAGCAATGCTTTTAGATACAGGACATTGCAATTCCAGTTCTAAATTGTGTGCCAAGTTTAGATCAACCTTTCAATTGAAATGCCACAAAATCAAAAGCATTTACACACTAAGAAATTAGTGGCATGCTGGCTCTGGAAACCTGCAAACCCTGACTGTTTAGCAGTGGTTAGCAACTTGTGTTGACAAATCTTATATATTATAAAAAGGTGTAGTTTTATTTTTATATATATATATATGTATATATATATACATATATATTATTATAAAGGTGTAATTGTGACTCTTGTAAAGTATACAAAAGCAAGCCAATTAGTTAGCAAGGTATCCCATTCACACTTCTCTTAACTTCCAAGTACATAAACACAAGTGAGATGTTTGAGTAGTTACAAGAAGTGGCTCACTAACTTATGTTAATTATGAAATCTATGTAGAGTTCATATTTTTAGGAATCCTTTTGCAATATTGCAATGCAAAGACAGTTTTCTAGACCACGATATTTATGAAGATAGCTACTTCATTAACTGTAATTCTCAAAAACCTGCTCTATATTTTCTTTCCTGGTTCCTGAAGTGATTCACCTGGCATCTGGAAACAAATATTGCTGTATTGCTCAGTGACTTCTGATGTATATCTGGTAAATCTAAAACCAAAAATGAAGATGCTTTCACTAAGAGTAGAAATACTTATGATTCTGAATACAGAAGACCAGTTATAGGTGTCAATCCGAATACAATTCCTAGAAGCCTCAGAAGCATACTCTGATATGTGTTATTGGCAGTACTGCTTTGAATCTGCTTGTTCTGCTCTTTGAGTAAGCTGTACTTATAACTGCTTAAAAAACTGAATTTCAAGTTAACCACATTTTACTGAATTTGGCAAGAAGCATGGGTATAGAAAAAGGATGTTCCATATCAGTTTTTCAAACAGAACAAATCCATCACAGTTTTTGCAAAATAAAAATTTATTAACTATAGGAAACAACATATAAAATGACAAATAAAAAGTGCAGTGTGCATGAGTCATTAACATATGTGCAATCTTGTCATATGCCCTTGTTTTCCACTGGAGTTGGCTGGAATTAACACTGTGGCAATCTGTGCTGGCTCTTGGGCAGGTAGGAGGTAAAGGAAGAAGGTATATGGGATGAGAGCTCTTCTGCAGAGGTGTCTATGAAACACAGTGACTGCTGCAGTGAAATGACTGGGTGTTTTATCCCATACTGCTTTGCAGTGCCTGCATTTGCTAAATCAGGGTGCTCAGTCTTCAAGGTAAACTATTCAAGTGTGCCTTTTCGCCAGCATATTGTGTCATAAAGGGCCAAACAGACCTAGGGAAAATATCTACCCTTCTCTTTCTTTTCTTTCTTCTAATCATCATCTGCTTCTTCTCAGGCAAGGTCACTGATAAGCAACAAAACAAAAAAGGCATAATTAGATTGGACAGGTCATAGATAAAAAATCTCCATCCTTTTCCCACTTTTTTCTTTCCTCATAAGATATGAAATGGATCAGCCTCATAGTGGGCAGTTCAGGAAGTCTGTCAATGATGGCTACTTTAAATTTAGCACCTTTTGAAGAGCTTGCATACAGAGTGTGGACTACCACAGACACCAGTTGTAGAAACGTGGCAGTAAGTGACTGAACGGGCAGCAATCTGTTCAGAAACCCTTGTGCAGAGCAGCTGGAGTTCACCCAGTCACGTTACCAGCCTTTCCACTATGAGCACTTCTCCAGAGTCGATAAAGGTGAGGCAGTAACACACTGTAGAAGAAGTAAAAGAGGCCATCCTCACTCTCAACATTTAAAGAATACTTGCTGAAAAATGCTGACAGTGTCCTGAAGATAAAAGGGGATGTTCATGCAAAGATCACCCTGAAAATCCATGAATGGAAATGGATATCTGCTATTGTTTAATTCAGTGAGCAGCTTCTCTGAACCAACATCAAAATGGCTCTGTTTCCCTGAATAAAAAAAAAAGTTGTTTTGAAAGTGGTTTACTCTCAGAAAGCAAGGGACTGCATGTATGAGGGTTCTACTACATGTATACATTTTATTCACAGAAAACACGGTTTCAGCAAACAATTACAAGACTACTTTTAACAGTCTTGTTTCCCATCTGGTTTAATGGCCTGCTAAGGTGTCAGTTTCATTGCCATTGTTTTTGCCCCTGCATGCAAAGAACTGATATTTAGTCACACAAATTCTACATGCCCACATATATTTATCTATATTTGGCACATGTTTATGAATACTGGGTGTGATGTATTTTATCTTTTGGGTTTTTTTTACTTAAAATTGACAGTAAATATAGGAGTGCCAAAATAAACCAGCTATTTGAAAGGCATTTTCTTTGTTTCCTGTCGCCTTGTAATCAGACACTACTCTAAGAGAGGAATGAAAGAACTGAAGAGAAAGAACAAGTTCTTAGAGGTGAGCCTGGGAAAAAAAACAAACAAAACAAACTAACAGAAGTAGCATATAAAAATAAACTTACCTGAGCTTTTTTGCTTTTTCAGCTGGTCTTTGGGTTCACGAAGTACATCCACATACATCTCCTGACTCCTCTGCGTAATCCTTCTTAACAAGCTCCTTGTCCATATCCATTTGTCAGGTTCTTTTCCTTCTCTTTTTTGAGTTCATATGTCCAGTGGTCATGGAATTCTAATTTTCCTTAGCATCCAAACTCTGTACGTTGGCTAACAGAACCTCAGTTTTTGCAGCAGGAAACGAGCAGTTTCCTTTTAATTGAATGTTTGATTCTTTTTCCCTGCTGTGACATTGTTACTCATTACTCTCATCACAACCTCTCCATCTTACACGCGCAATGTCCAAAAATGACCTTAGTTCTTGTGAGAATGCTGCAGCCTGGCCTGCACCTACTATCCCTGAGGACTGAAGTATGCTGTTTTCCTGGAATATGGAGGTCCAGTAACTCCACACACAGTAAAGTCCTTAAGCTCAAGTAGATCCAAACATGCAGAGTATTTTAAAAGGTTGAGAAAAACATTTATTCATCACTGGAAGTGATGAGATCTGGAGTTTGATGAAAACTGGAGTTTGAGACTGGGTACAGGCTGATCAAAGCCAAAGGATCAAAGGACTGTGAAATTCTTGAAGAGCTTAGTAAATCTGTTTGTCTTTGTAAATACATAACATATCAACTGTGCAGGCATCTTACCACTGCTGGAACAGACATCTTTTTCTATGTGTGAGGATATTTTAACTCGACCTGTGTAAACTGTGGGTGTTTCCTAGCAAGACCCATAATGGACTTTGTGCTTGCACGTGCTGAAAAAGCACAAGCATTACTTTTTAGTGTCAACTCCAAGCCCAAGGAATCTATTTTTCTGGATTTTTAATTCAAACTATGCTGCATAACCAAGACACTGCAGAAATATAATTCCGAATTCATAACAATTTGTGTTAGACATACCAAGAGCATTATAAAGATACAAAGAAAGTAAAAAGCCCTGTAGTCAACCATATCATTTTCTATGATATAACAGTACTATTTCTTCCTAAATATGCACATACCCCCCCAAAAAAATCCTGAGTATTTGTGCTTAGGACATGACAGTCACGATGTATGCAAAGTTGTTATAAACATAGTTTCATATTTAAACATGGCCTTTCCCTCTTCAGACAACACAGGAATTGCTAGTATCTCTGAAAATGTTACTAAAACAAATCACCAGTGCTGAAAACTAATACATTGGATTTAACAATCCTGGCGTAGGAGATATGAAATAAAAGGATGAGCCACTGATTTACAGTATCAAGAGGACTGGGAAACCCCTTTCAATAGCACTCCTTATGTGAAGGAATGCCCTGCTGCAGCACTGAAGGAATGCCAGAACATCTACTCCCTACAGTTTATCCTCATAACAAACATTGGAGATCCTCTCTTTCTGCATTTTGACTATTTTATTTGAACTGAGGAACTGTTCAGAAAGTGACAAAGATGGACTAGGTTAAATGCTGTAACATGGTACTTATTCACACTACATTAGGCAGAGGAACACTAAAATTAGGCATAAAATTTTATTCCCTTGGTAATATCCTCCAGTATTGGCTAGAGACAGGAGGAAAAAAGGGGATTTCCCTTGGAAAAATAAAGCAAGCTGTTGATATGAAATATAAATATTGCAGTATTACATTTGCAATAGTATCACTATTTCTATTGGGGGGACGGGACATGAGGGAGACGATATCACCAGAGAGCCTGGAAAAAATTAGACATTCAGTGAGCAGTCTAAAGGCTTTTTTGAATGGTAACTATATTCTCCTTTACATTCTGTCTATAAACAATCTTATTAATAACAAAACCATGAGAGAGTGAGATGTTTTCTTTTGATTTTACTGGAGCTGCATGAGAAATATGTTTGGCCTGTCATTCTATAAAATGATGTAACAAGCCTGTTCCAAAGCTCACTGCTCTCTTTCCTTTGGGGTCAGAAGCAGGATCATACAAGGCAGGGACAAAACAACAGCCTTTTTAAAACCCCTCATAAAAATGTTTTTTTTTAATTGCTGCTTTGCCCTAATTCTCTTCACTACTGCACCAAGCAAGGGACAGCACTTGCCAGATTCAGACTGAACCAGCCAAAGCCATACCAAGTGAACATATATCTGTTGTAAACCATACCCTTTTTAATCAACTTCCGGATAAAAAATGCCATGAAGACATAAGGTATGAGAAATGCAGACCTTTAATACTTCAGAAAATAATAGACCCCAGTGCTGGTTTGGCTGGGAATCTGTGACCTTACAGATGTTTATGAGTTTGCCTGGTGCATAACTATAATCAATTTGGTTATGACAGACCTTCAAGAAAGGTAAAATTTATCCTGAAGGAAACTTGGTTTCTGAAACCAACTGCTCAGATGGATTAGGCAGGTGGGAGTCTCAGCAAACCAAAGGGTCTACTGGCAGACACAACATTGATTTCTTATTGTTTACAACCTACCAGACAGTTCTATACTGACCTGATTTGATGGATCTCTCTGGGGAACCCTGCAGCCCTGGATATTTCCAAAACCAAGTTGGCCAGTTTCCGTACTTGGTGACGGTGTTCCACATCTGCAGCTTCAGTGCAAACATGCTGAACTAGTATATACACACTGAAAATCTGATCCGAGATCAGATTTTAAATCCGATCTAATAATAATGTTTACTGTTTTCATGACTAGAAGTATGATCCCTCTTAAGGGATCAAAAATCCTATTGTGATTTTTGTCTGTCTGTCTCCACATTCTACTCCCCCTCCCCACACAAGACGTTTCCCCTTCATTTCAGTTTCATTACATTTTGCTGCTTTTTCCTCTATGGCTAAAATAGGCAGAGTGATTCTAATCAAAGCAAAATACTGTGAAGGATTCTAAAGAGATAATCTTTGTCAACAAGCTATGAAAGCTTTGATTGGTTCTCCTTGTGACTTTTTAATCTAGGATATGTGGAGAAGATGATGCTATTTGGTCTGCACCCATTTTTACTCCGTAGAAATCTGGCTGCACTTCTGTTTAAAACACCATTGATAATCTTATTAGTATTTCTCATCACTAATATTACGAAAAAGAAAAGGTCAGAAAGTAATCCACAGTCATAAAGTTTTCTGGTACTATACTATCAGGAACTTCACATCTTTACTGAAAGTTGATCAACATGATGCCAACAATTATCAAGCTCAGACAAAGTGATATTAAACTCTGTATTTCCATGAGGATATTCAGTGTTGTATACCTATTCAATATTGAAGTACTTTTCCACCACTGACTCAACAAAACAATGACTGTTCTCAAAGTTGATCAGGAAATTATTCTAACACAGATAACTTTGTTTTATAAATGTGCTTGTGCGATGCACTTAGAAAGAAATACCCATGCTCATTTCCCACGGAAATGCTAATGGATGGGAATTATATTTTCATTCTTTTAGAGTCCATATAAAAGTCTGACCAGTGAAGAACAGTTTTCAAAACAGTACCTTTTCTGCCATTCATATAGCAAAGTTTCTATGCCTTGCTAATAGTCTGCCACATATGTGTAGCATGTATGTGTATATAATCAAAATATTCCTTTGCATATCTTACTCATCTCCTCAACACAAAAATAAAAAAAAATAGAAAAGAACAGGAAAAACAGAAACCCTCAAATATACTCCTTAACAAATCTGGAGAAATCATATATCCCTGATTATACTGAAGTAGCTCCTCTTCTTTCTTAATTGTCTTTGTCTCCAAACACACAGTTGCTCAATTTCATAATATGTAACATCCAAGACTGTAGAGTAAAACAACAGTCATACTATGAACCAAGAACTACTACAATAAAACTGATGCCCTTTTTGAAAATGTGGGCATATAACTGGGTATTTGAATCTAAAACAAAGAAACCGCTGCAAATGTTTAGCATTTAACTATTGCCCTTGTTGGTGAAAATAGGGGGAGGGGGGAAAGGGGGAGGAAGAACATTCACTCTCCAGAAAGTTCAAGCTGTAAAATACATACAAAATTGAATCTACTATAAGATTAGTTTAAAATATACCTAATTCTGCATTTATTCATTGCAACCATTTACTCTTCTCTTTGTTTCACTTGATAAATCAATATAGTTTTTAGAAAAATATAGTTACTTAGAAAGGTTTTTACATACAGTCTTGCATCACTCTGTATTTCTAATGTTCAAAGTGCTGTGTTGCCATCTTAATTGTTTTTAAATGTGTAATATTGCAAACAAGTATAAATATATATAGTTATCAGACTACACTACAGCAATCAAGTTTAACCTTATCATTCCAAACTTGATCAACCTTAATAAATCATATGGGGTACCTGCTAACTGCCTAGCAAGGGTTAACAATTTCTTCCAATATTTGGGGGTTTTTTTTGTTTGCAGAGTGACATGACAAAGACTTTTATTTGTTTGGCAATTTTTGAAGATAAACTATCACACGGAACTGAAATGGCAANCAGACTACACTACAGCAATCAAGTTTAACCTTATCATTCCAAACTTGATCAACCTTAATAAATCATATGGGGTACCTGCTAACTGCCTAGCAAGGGTTAACAATTTCTTCCAATATTTGGGGGTTTTTTTTGTTTGCAGAGTGACATGACAAAGACTTTTATTTGTTTGGCAATTTTTGAAGATAAACTATCACACGGAACTGAAATGGCAATAAAAAAAAAAAAAGGGAGAGAAAGGTAAAAACTAAACACCATTTGGAACTGTAGCTGTTGTTCTCCCCAACAATATAATTAAAGGTAACAAAAACCCCACACCACTCAAATTAAAGCAAATAATCTATTAAACTGTTCTACAATAGTCACAAGAACTATGTAAAGACAATTACCAGATAATAATTTCTACTTAACCCCAACCTTAAATGGAGTTTCAAAATTAGGTCAGTTAAAATGAAAATCACCATTTTTAAGGAGATTAGGTATCATTAGAATTGAATAAAAATATTCCTAAATGACTACACAAAAAAAAGCAAATGTAACTAAATGTTCAAGTACCCCATATTTTATACACAGCATCAGAATTATATAAGAAATGCCTATCAATGGATGCTCTGTTCGAGAAGTGGGATTCCAGTCTGACTCAGTATTATTATGTGACAAAAAAAATATCGAATTCACAGATAGCTTGTTTATTTTTTTCTTTTGTTTTCTTCTCTCAAAAAAGAAGCCTTTATAAGGACACATATGTAATGGAGATATATAGAGCTGAGAGAATCACTAGCAATTTGTCAATCTGCAACTTAGGCTTTAGCATTACTGACAAGTTTGTGTTAAATAAGCATTTTTTTTTCCTTTCAACCAAGAAAATGCATACCACACCAATCAAAACTTAGCACAGCAGGGCTCTCATTGAAACAGTAGTTGCTAATTTTACAGGTNCTATGAACCAAGAACTACTACAATAAAACTGATGCCCTTTTTGAAAATGTGGGCATATAACTGGGTATTTGAATCTAAAACAAAGAAACCGCTGCAAATGTTTAGCATTTAACTATTGCCCTTGTTGGTGAAAATAGGGGGAGGGGGGAAAGGGGGAGGAAGAACATTCACTCTCCAGAAAGTTCAAGCTGTAAAATACATACAAAATTGAATCTACTATAAGATTAGTTTAAAATATACCTAATTCTGCATTTATTCATTGCAACCATTTACTCTTCTCTTTGTTTCACTTGATAAATCAATATAGTTTTTAGAAAAATATAGTTACTTAGAAAGGTTTTTACATACAGTCTTGCATCACTCTGTATTTCTAATGTTCAAAGTGCTGTGTTGCCATCTTAATTGTTTTTAAATGTGTAATATTGCAAACAAGTATAAATATATATAGTTATCAGACTACACTACAGCAATCAAGTTTAACCTTATCATTCCAAACTTGATCAACCTTAATAAATCATATGGGGTACCTGCTAACTGCCTAGCAAGGGTTAACAATTTCTTCCAATATTTGGGGGTTTTTTTTGTTTGCAGAGTGACATGACAAAGACTTTTATTTGTTTGGCAATTTTTGAAGATAAACTATCACACGGAACTNTCCCCGGCGGCGGGGGGCGCCGCGCCGGCGCTGTGTTCCACCCAATGGAGGGGAACGCCGAAACGCCGCAGCCGCCCGGGAGGGGNGTAAAAACTAAACACCATTTGGAACTGTAGCTGTTGTTCTCCCCAACAATATAATTAAAGGTAACAAAAACCCCACACCACTCAAATTAAAGCAAATAATCTATTAAACTGTTCTACAATAGTCACAAGAACTATGTAAAGACAATTACCAGATAATAATTTCTACTTAACCCCAACCTTAAATGGAGTTTCAAAATTAGGTCAGTTAAAATGAAAATCACCATTTTTAAGGAGATTAGGTATCATTAGAATTGAATAAAAATATTCCTAAATGACTACACAAAAAAAAGCAAATGTAACTAAATGTTCAAGTACCCCATATTTTATACACAGCATCAGAATTATATAAGAAATGCCTATCAATGGATGCTCTGTTCGAGAAGTGGGATTCCAGTCTGACTCAGTATTATTATGTGACAAAAAAAATATCGAATTCACAGATAGCTTGTTTATTTTTTTCTTTTGTTTTCTTCTCTCAAAAAAGAAGCCTTTATAAGGACACATATGTAATGGAGATATATAGAGCTGAGAGAATCACTAGCAATTTGTCAATCTGCAACTTAGGCTTTAGCATTACTGACAAGTTTGTGTTAAATAAGCATTTTTTTTTCCTTTCAACCAAGAAAATGCATACCACACCAATCAAAACTTAGCACAGCAGGGCTCTCATTGAAACAGTAGTTGCTAATTTTACAGGTCTGCCCACATTGTTCTAGAAAATAGGAAGCAGAAATCTGACATTTCCAGCAGTCGTTATTAAAACAACAATCACTGAGAGCTCGATCCTGTTCTCACTGGAAGCAATGTCAAACTCCCCGTTGACTTCAGGGAGAGCAGGATCGGGCCCCGAGCTGCTCAGCCTCCTCCAGCTCTATGCACAGGAGTATGTGTTGTGGAGCTGGGGTGGGAGAAGTACAAGCTATTCCTTCGTTAACTGCCCAAAGAGTTGAACTTTCCATCACTTTGTCAACAACAGCAAAGTGCCCTGCAAACAACAACGGTGATAAAAGGACATATTTACCTTGAGGGAAGAGGAAAGGGAAAGCCGCAGAATTGCAAAACAAAGTAGTCCAAAGGAATTATCTATGCATGCAGTCCAAACGTGCACCTTCAAGTAGGCCACAGTCTGTCAAGCAGTCGTCTCGGCACCAGCCACCCTGCCTTCCATCTTACGAGATTCACCCAGAAAACTGACAAACCTGCTCCACGACAACAAAACTCTCCTAATGCTTTTGAACGCCCACCATTTGTTCTCCATTCATCCAATCAACTTTCCACTGCACATCTTCTCCTGCGACTGAGGCTCAGAGGCAGGATCCCTTCTCATCTGTATGCTAATTATTTTGCCACATGGACAAAAGTAATAATGCTTTCAGACAGGAAACCAACGGGCCTGAAGTCGAAGGCAGAAATTAATAAGTTTCCACCACTGAAGGCTGAGAAGGTGGGCATGCGTGCAGCTCTGTGGCTGATGGATCAGCTGTAACCTCCATTTAAGAGCAGCAGAGAGGCGACGGGCTGGAGGAAGCCTAGGCAGCGTAGCATGCATCAAGCCCGAGTTCCCCTAGAGACCACATTACTGCAGCAGAACAGCATCCGTAGCAGATTGCTGACTTACCCCGCCTGAGCCCGCATCCTTTAAGCAGCGCGGCGCGCATCCATCCCGCCGGCCCCGCGGCGCGGTGCAGTGCCCGGCGCGGCCGCGNAAAAAAAAAGAAGTCCCAACAATTAGGCTTCTAAATGTATCGTTTAAAGGAAATAAGGATTGAAAACTATCGTTTTTTCTGCTGGGGTACTTCACCAGGGTTTCTAGAGTTATTTTTGCTGAAGCTTTGCTTATATTACCTGTTCACACCATCTTCTCCCCTTCGAAACAAAAGAAATTAACTATTTACAGAAGAAAAGATTAGCAGCCTTACACCATCAGCACGGCTCAATTTTATGTGATCAAGACCCCAAAGAGAAACCAGGGCTCGTACGCATAAAGGGGCCAGCTTTGCATGTACAAACCCTTAACAGCGTTTCCCCAGCAATTTGACGTGGATTCTGTGGCTCTCGCTGCCTGCGCTTAGCCAGGGACCGCGTTACTAAACGTGTCACAAAGACAATGACTGGGAAGAGGCACCTCACCGCCTTCCACGGGTGTGCAGAGGCTTTTCTCCGGCGCTCGCCCGCCCGTGGGCAGCGTCCCTAAAGGGCTCGCCCCCGGGCTGCCGGATGTCCCTGCGACGGGAGCGGCTTGACAGCGGGGAGTCGCTTCGTTTAAACCCGTCCCCGAAATGTCATTTCGGTAGCAGCGTGACAGGCTGTGATCTTTACGCGGAGGCGGAGGCTCCCCCCTGCCTTGGCACGACTCCGCACGCCCCCGCGGACTCAGCCCTGTCGTGTCCCGGCCCCTGCCCCGGGCACCGCCGCGCCTCCTGCCGGGTCCCGCCCGCCCTGCGCGTCCATCCCCGCAGGCAGGCTGTTCCGCACGGGAAGGACCCTGGCTAGCGCACGCATACAGCCTACACGCCCTCCCTACACACACGCGTGCCTGCCGGTCTCGTTGCCCTCCTCGTTGCCATTGTGCTGCTGCAGCCCCCTCCTCCCCGCACCCCTCCCTCCCTTCTTCCCTCCCTCCCTGCCGCGGCTCGCCCTGCTCCGCGGTGCTCGGTGCGGGCAGCCCCGCGGCTGGCAGGGCACCGCGGGCAGCCCCTGCTGGCCGCGACAGAAGCGGGGGAGACTGACCCAAAAGTCACGAGGAACACCCTCCTCAAGCCCTGGGAGGTAATCCCTCCCGAGCCCGCTCTGCCTGACGTGTGAACACCAGACATGTCGGTTACTGTACGGGTTGCCATTCCCTCCCCACCCAGCCTTGCCAGGCACCACACTGCGGTCTGAAGGGAAGGCGAGTCTCCGCGTACCAGCCCTTCACATCCCGAGCCGTCAGAGCAGCTCCACGGCCGCACTCCGATGGCAGGAGAGGGGCTTAGTGGAGAGGGGGGAGGTTTTTCACAGGGATTCAGAGGAGAGCCAGCGTGCTGGGGCAGGGACTAACAATAGCAGAGCCCTCACGACATCCACGCTTTTGGTGGAAAACGTAGTGTTTCCCTCAGAAAGCAAAGGAAAAAAAAAAAAGGGACTTAAGTGTCTCCTCCCCCGCCCCCCATCTCCACCTCGCTCGTGGTTTGGGGTTTTTGTTTGGGTTTTTTTTCCTTAATTCTTCTCTGTCATCTCTGATTACATCTTCCTGCACTTGCAGGGCTCCCCCGAGACCGAGGCGCGGAGCCCTCGGGAGCGGCCGGGCCGCAGGTGCGGGCGGGGAGCGCGGAGGGCACCGCGCAGGGCGGGGACGGGAGGGGGAGCCGGTCTGCGGGGAGAAAAGCCTCCTCGTAGCGGGGAGGGAGAGCTACCATGTTTGTGTCGTAGCGAGGGCATGTCACTCTGGGTTTTTTCCACACAAATCAACGTAGCCTGAGAAGCACACATGCACACCTGGCAATGAAAGGGCTCCCTTATAAGTGTATAGGGTATCTACATCCCTATGGATTAATCTCAGCATTTTCTAACGTCAGGTTTACATGCAGAACCTTTGGATAATGGTATTTGCATTTGAAAAATCAAGGCTTGTCTTTTCCCTCTGCTCGAGCTAGCTTCCTTATGTTAGATCCTAGCTAGCCTTAATAGGATAGTGAAGGCGACTATGTGGTACATATATCACGGCGGGTGTTGTCAAACTTTTTGAAGGTGATATAACTGGGAAAAAAACACTCATCATCTTGTCCAGCCTTTGGGGTGACACAAAGAAAAGGCCCAGTGCTCCTCCCACTGAAGAAAAAAACAGTATTTGCTCTAATGAGGACAAAATGTATATAAATCTTGTATTGGTGAGTGTATAAGGGGGGTGGGGGAAGCCACTGCATAAATTAAAAGCATTTACAAATAAAACAAGTCTGGAAAGAAATTTGGGAGACTGGTAATTCATTGGCCTAATTATCCTCCATAAGATATTAGGGTATGGGTTTAATGCTGTGGGTTGGATTCTCCCTCCCCCAGCTTGTGTCTCGTCAGTGCACATTATCCATGGGGAAAAGGAGATGCAGGTCATGTTTAAGCAGCGTTAATGAGAGCACAGTATTTTTCCTGCAGGTTAAGTTGGCCAGGTTAGCAAACTTCACATAAAGGATGCTTGAAAACCTTCAATTTCTTTTACTTTCTGGCTAGTAGCAGTTTCTAGCAAGTCTTGAAACATTAGACAAACACAGAAAGCAGAATTCAAGCATCAGACGAACCCACTACTGTCAATAAGGGAGTAAAATTTCAGCTTGACAGGAGTATTACAAGAATATACTCGCTAACGAGCAGCCTTAATTGGCTTGCATATTGTGGCTGTCACTGTTAAAACCTGTTCCTATGCAATCCTATTTTATACATCCTTAAACGTATAGTTCTCTAAAGCAGTTAAGAAGACAATACTTTACTCACTGGGCTTTTGATTTTGGGTAAAAAAGAAATGAGAAGAAAAGGAAATTTAAAAAATAGGAAACCCTATTGAGAATATAATATCAGTGGCTGAGAAACTATGTGAAAGTCACAGCAGAAAAAAGCAACGGACTTTTTTGGGTTAAGTGCACCTTCTCAGTTTTTAACATAAATTGTTATTTATCCATATATTGCAATGGCTGCAGTTGTTTCACTGATATTTACTACACTCAAATCCTATAAAATGCAGTGTGTTCTTTAACAGATACCACCTTTTTTTAGCAGAACACTTTCTCTTAAAAGTATTTTGATTTTAGTGACTTGCGGGAGTTTGCTGCTTGTCCTGGCAAATCCTTCACACACTAGAGTTTAATGTGGGGCTTCAGTTTTTCCAGTACAGGGTCATGCTCATAAAGAATACAAATGAAAAAGAAGATGGTAAAAAAAAAACCCCTTACTGCGCATGTGCAACTGGCTGTTATTAAATGATAACAATGTATCTTCTAAATAATAAAAGTACAAATACCAAAATGGGGCAGAGCCCCAGTGCTACATAAAGTGACTTACTTTAAAGAAGTTGTTCCTAGTCTGATTTAAAGCTGTCTAACCTGCGAACTTGTATATAAAATAGTGTTGCAACTGAAGACTGCAAAAGTCATTTATATGTATAATGAGACCTTAAAAAGATCTTCCAGATCAATTTTGAATCAATAAAATGCTTCCTATTGTCAAACTCCGGAAAATGGGCATTTGCAGTGCAGATGAAGGAAAGACCCTGGGCACAATAGTGTTGGTGAGGGCAAACATAATTTTTGAGGTGATGAGCTGGAGTATGTTGGGGGGTTTTGCACAAAAAAAAAAAAAAAAAAAAAAAAAAAAAAAAAAAAGAAGAAGAAGAAGAAGAAGAAAAAAGGAAATAAACCCCCAAACACATAAATGAAAACATTTAGCTCAACGAAGCACTCTTTACTAGGATGAAAAAGTCTGGCTAAGTATGACAACAACTGTAATGTCCCTCACCTTCTGAGAGTTAAATTGCACTGCTGCAAGGAAGTGCTGTTTAAACTCCACTGCCCCATGGATCGATCCCAGAAAACAGAATGCAGGCGAAGACAGCTCTTGGAAGAGAGGAAGAATTTAAATGCATTTAAATTAAGAGACTGGCGCTTTACCACAGCCATCTTCCCGCCACCTAATTAGAAGGCATGAAGCCTCTCCTGCCTTTACCTCTGGGAGCAGTCGCTGGGCACGGGGCCGGTGAGCGCAGACAGCTCCCGGTGCGGACAGCTCCCGGTGAGCCGGACAGCTCCCGGTGCTGAAGGAACCGCACCGACGCGCCGAGGGGGGCGGCGAGGGCTGGGGCTGAATAGCGCTGTCTGCAGAACAATGGCAGCCGACTCCAAATCCTGCTATAATCACATTAATGAGATTAATCAGTGAATTAGCAGCAGTCAAATGTCAGGGTGGCGGGGAGGAATCCAACCAAGCTCGGTAATTAACTTTTGGGGGGCAGGGGAAGGGAATCGACTGCGTTATCTGTTAGGCTTTTCCCGAAGTTTAGCAGGTTTTATTCACCAGCCTTTGGAAGATGCTGACAATTCAAGTGGAGGGGGGAGGTGGGGATAAGACGGAGACCTCAACCTTTGCGTGCTACAAGACAGCCTGCTAATGCACAGTATCCCATTACTTCCAGCTGAAGTCCATTGAGGAAACTAGCACCGTTTCAGACACCCTCCACTCCCTGCAGCAGCCAGAGCTGCACTGGGCTGAGCTCTGAGTGCGAAACTAGTTCTGTGAGCTAACTTCCACCACAGATTCCAATAGGCATGATAAATATGGCGGATGCCAAAAAAGCATTAAATCTTATTCCGTTTTAAAAATGTACAAGAAAGATACTCTTTCTGAAATCAGAGGAATAGGAGAAAAGAGTACCCTTTAAACAACTATCAGCGATAGATTATCACACCAAATTAATGCTAGATCTGTTGCAGAGTGTCTTCTAAAACAAATAAAAATAAACCCAGAAAAAATCAGAATTTTAATCAAGTAATTTAGGGTAAGTTACTTAATGTAGACAAGTCAGAGATCCAGTCTCTAGCTGACCTCAATAAAAGTGAAACTTCTTGCCACCTGAAATCCAGCACCCATGACCACTTCTCCACTGCAAGTGTGAAATATAAAAAAATATTCCGCATAGATTACAAATAAAATCCAGAAGTATTTATTTGCAAGAAAGAGAATGCTGCATTTCTCCTTTTCTGCCTTTAAAGGAGTATCATCAACCAGGTAAAGCAGTTATCACGTAAAAAGCCTACTTTTATCCACACGTTACTTCTTCGGAAAACAAATAAAGGTTTAAAAAAACCTCCTCTGCCTATATGAGGCTGTGCACGTTGTTCAGAACTCAGAAGAAAATGGCATGCTTCTGTTCCATTGAGTTTAATCTTTGTTAGTGACAATTAAAAGAAACAAACCTGTGTAACACCTCTTCCATAAGACACTAGGTAGTTTCTTTTTTACTGATAAAAGTTGTTTTCTTTTATACTCTTTGGCTACATTTTAGCACTAAATCAATAGGATTAACAAATCTGCACTAAATGTACATGGACTACCTATCAGAACTATTTTAAAATTGAAATATATACTATGATGTTTTCAGAGAGTTAACTGTATTAACCACTCCTTATTTACTTATTTTCTTCTCTTTAAAGAAAATGTATTACAGATACAAAACACTTAATATAGTGTTGTTTCAAAAATGCTACTCTTATACAAGTGGTCCCCTTAAAAGTACAAATCCATTGTTTTCAAAAGTCATTTTAGTGCAAAATATAGTGTCTTATGATCTTTTATTTAATTGCATTTGGCTGTCATTGAGCATTCCAATCTGTGAAGTTTCTGTCTCGGGTTCTCCATATCAAACAAGTACAGTCCACATGCAGCAAGTTTATATAAACAACAACATGCTTAATGCAGGCAACATTATGCGGTCACATAGTAAACACATTCTTTAGGATTTTTTTATCGGCTATTCTACAGACCAATACAATTTCAGCTGCACAGCAGTATTGCCAGAAGAACTTGAAAAGAGCAAACAATGGACATTTAAGTACAAGCTACAGAATGACTGCAAAAATCACAATAATCTTCCCAGTTAGCTGCAAGAATCAACCCCCACCCTGCACAAAACACAGCCCACACCTGCACTGTTAACCATTTACAAGTTAAACATAAGCAAGACATTTCAGCATGGTTAAGAAACGCCCTGGCTTACTACAACTTTGAAAGGATGAGGAGTAAGAAGCATACCACAGAGACCCAGAAAAGGCTGCTTTTTTCTTCACTGAACACTGAAAAGATACCCCATGTTCCAGGGAATTAAAAAAGAAAAAAAATATATATTAAAATACACCCACCAACACTGAGTAAAAAAACCAGGGGGGCTTCAAGAAGACTGCAGGGAAAAAGCTCTCACTCTCTTTAGTGTGCAGAAGCTTAGGGGGAAAAAATGTCGCCCTGGCAGGAATGACAAATGCAGTAGGATAGGCTAGCAGGCCTGAGGGATCTGTTTTACTTCCACATACATCCTCTAATGCACGCACTCCCACTCATCCTCTCGAGATGCCTTTTTTTTTTCCTCCACTTTTTTTTTTTTTTTCACCAGCTCCAAATCCCCGGCATATGACCTTCTGTTAAATAGATAAAAAAAAATTTGCTTATCAGTCATGCAAATGAGGCTGAATTCATTTTCCACAACAGATGGCCTCATAGATAATGATGATGGAAGAGAGAAAATTGAATGTCTCTCACAAGGTGGTCATGGCAACCGAGAGCAGAATAATATCAATAATAAGCTCACTGCATAATAAGGTTGTCAATCCCACAAATCAAAGTCTCCAGCTAAATCAGGTATCCCACCCCCCGCTAGTTATCAGGTAAATAGAGAAATAGAGAGCATCCTTTTTCTTTTTAAACAAGGCACTGTGAAAAGAAATTGTAGCTCCAGAGCTTTCAGGGTACAAGGAGAAGAGGAGATTTTTCTCCAATAATTGTGTTCTATTTAATGATTCTGGGAGGGGGGTGTTGGATTTATATTCCTTTTCTTCTTTTTTCTTTTTTCTTTTTTTAAATATTATTACTTCCACAGAGGGATTTTTTTTTGGGAGGGGGGTTCGGGGTTTATTTTGTTGTTGTTTTTTGGTTTTTTTGAAGGGAGTGCTGGTTTGTTTTTTTAATAGTGAGGCTGGTATTTTGAACTCGATCTGCTGCCGAAGCCTTGCCTCCCCTCCCTGTCTGATGTGGAGTGCTGCATTGATGCAATAGCAGCTCGCCTCAGGCTTTCACCTTGGCTCCCAGGGGGCCATCCCGCAAAATGAATCAGCAGCCATCCTGAGCAGACTGATTAAAATGAAAATGGCAAGGCACATGTCTGGGCGGAACTAGAGCTGAGCTGCGCTGCACTGCCTGTCTGGCAAGCATGCTCAATATAGCTTTTGCTAATAATGGCTTACCGCCTTTCGGGTTTTTAAAGGTATTACCGTCGCCCCTTCCCCCACCCCCTAAACAGATAACGGTGCTGGGGGCTTTCCCCCCCTTCGCTGTATACTGCTCACAGCTAGAGTTTGCCAGACTGACATGCAGTGATTGTAAAAAGACACACTTGCTTTGCAAGGATTTTCTTCACAGATGTGCTGAAATACCAAGAAAACACATTAACATGCAGCTATAAATTATTCCCAGATATTAGCTGAGAAAGAAACCTCAGATGAAGAGGAAAGCTCAGTCACTACCAGACACACCATTTTCACACACACCATAGCACNCCGCCCCCCCCGCCCCTGTTTTTTACACCTCAGCTTGCATTGGCACCTTGTGCATTATGCATCACGAGAAAATGACTGCCAGTAAACGCAGAGCAGCTTCCTGGAGCTCTCTATGGCCTGTGCTTGACATCCTCAAGCTGGATTTCTAACCCCACCACAGTCCCCAAGCAGATAAATGTGTGCATAGAGAAAGAGCCATTTAAAGTGCACATCTCCTGTAGTCCTTTAACAAAAACAGAAGTATTTTGCGGCCAGCTCCGGTGTGCAAACCCAGCATCGACAAAGCATCAACATCAATCCCTGTGTGGGGGGGACCTGAAACCTGGGCCGACTCTTGTTTCCTTAGATTTGGGAATTGCTCTGCCTGGGGATTTTTGGTGGCGGTTTTTTAAGCAAGCAGCTCAGTGGCGTATCTCTGGAAACTGGCGTGTATGTGCTATACATATGCACACACACCCCGATGTGCCTTCGGTTAAACCTTGTTTTTAAACCACCGGGATTATTTTTTTCCCCCCCGCCTTCTCCGCCCGCCCTGCACTCTAGCCCTGTTACTGCGGTGTGAACCAGAAATCAATAGGGCTGCTCTAATGGAGGTTCCAGCTGCAGTTGGCTGTGCAGGCACACACACACACACACGCACATGCACACACACTCACTCTGACGTCTGTGCAGCTTTCTCAGCCGATTGGGCACCACATCGGATGTTCTGTGGAGCAAAGAATAGGAATCATTTACAGTCTGCTAAAAAAAAAATGGTACCTTGCATCTCCCTGTCTCCAAGAGCATCAGGCTGGGCTCGCCGCACAGGCTGGCTGCAGTGTGCGAGCGAGAGCTCAGCTTGGGGTATGTGCAGGTCCCAGAGGACACCCCCAGATTACCACAGAAACTGACAGGGCACAGAACCCCACAAATCATCCAGGATGTTTTTATAAGGTTACCCATTCACATTGTGAAAGATAAGAATACGAACATAGGAAAACAGACACAAAAAATCACAGCCGTTTAACTGATGGATTATTAGAGCTCTTGTGCTCTTTGATGTGTTTGCAAGTATTTCTGAGCTCTGAAGAGTATTTTAATCAAACTTTTATTTTTAAGAGCTTTGTTAGAAATTATCCATTGAACATTTAATATTTTGATGTAAATAATTTGCTTCCCCCTTCTTCAATAGAACAATATTTAATTTGTTGAATATTAGTCTCCAGTTTAATTTTCTATGGTCTTCAAGTATTTTTTGTATAGATATTTATATGTGAAGCCAGCCCTTGTTACTAAAACATGTTTGGATTTTTCCCCTTTTAAACAATAAACCCCAGGCTTGGTTTCCTGATCTTGTAGCTGTTTATCTCTGAAACAAGAAACAACCCTGTTAGTGAACATATAAAAAATCCTAATTCTCTACTCCCTAAATAAGGTATTCCTGGGATCTACGACACCGCAAAACACCTCCCCCACCTCCCTGTCTATGTATTTCATCTTCAGTGTATTGACAGCCACTGCCCCAGCCAAAGTCTGGCTCCAGTGAAGCATTTATATTCCTTCCACTCAGCCCTGTGGATCTTTTGCAGGGCTCAGTATGCCAACCCAGGACCTACTCTGGAGAAATAAAGTCTGGGAAAATGAATGAACCATAAAGCCGTATTGCATGACAAAGTCGCATCCCAGCCTATGTTCAAGAGTTCTTTCTTATGCAAGCTTTTAAAAAAACGCAGTTTAAAAATTATGGCATATAGCAGGTTACTAAGTAATGGGCTGTAGGAAACCTTAGAACAAAAGGGAAGCACAAAAGCCCACCTCTCCTTAACATCAGCAATTACACCACCACAGTACCCCCTCCCCAAATATTTATCTAATCTCTGCTTTAATTATTTATACTAGTTGTGTTTTTCTGCTGTCCTTAGCAGTTTGGAGCACAAATTAACTGTTCTCGGTTTCTCTGTGTGGAGACATTCTGCCTAAGATTTTTTTCCCTCCCTCCTGCCCAACCCCTATTAAATTTTAACCCCTTTTCTACTGGGCAGAAAGCTCAGGCTGAGTACTGTAATTGCTGTCCATTAAAATGTGTATGCTTTCAAGAGCTACAAGGTATCTTGCCCAACCTAGCAGCAGACTGTTTACCAGACGGATAAACATGGCATCATAGGCAAAAGTTAAAGCATACAGTTTAGCTGTTGTCCTGGAATATGAAATTAGAGTCTGAACTATAACCTAAATGCTAAAATGCGTTTCTTTTTTATATTGTTTTTAGGAAAAAAAAAGCAGATTTCCACATAATGAAGCTATTAGGGTACTACCACTTGGCTCATGCTGTATTTATTAGTATCAATGAAAATGAACAGTAGCAACTTATCCTTACAGTGCCACTAATCCTTACATTCTTTAATCTTCCCTATCTTTTCCTAACACTGGCATTTAGCATGCCCAGAAACACCAGATTGGGGCATTAGGACAGCCACTGAGCCCGAGCAGTTGCTGAGTATCTATGCATCAGGTAACTCCTTTTTTCATCTGGGGCTGAGCAACCCCTCTGGTAAATAATGTCTGGCTCTTATGAAATCTCTAGATGGGAAGGGGCACCATGGGCTGGTTGGCTAAATTCTTCTCAATGATTAACCAGCAAAGCTGGTTCTAACAAAGTGTTTAGCACACACTGGCCATTCCAGTAGCTCAGTCCCTACCTCTGAATCCATGAGTATCTGAAAAAGAGTCCTTCCCAGTCTGTAAGAGTCTTGCCAATATACTGATAACTTCTGATATTTTCCCAGCATAGTGACTTTTGTTAAAGCAGCAGGTTAATATTCACAGAATCACAGAATAGGTAAGGTTGCAAGGGATCACAGTGGGTCATCTGCTCAAGCAGGGCCATCCGAGAGCACACTGCACAGGATTGTATCCAGACAGTTCTTGAATATCCCCAGGGATGGAGACTCCACAGCCTCTCTGGGCAATCTGTTCCTGTGCTCAGTCACCCCCACAGTAAAGAAGTTCTTCCTCATGCTCAGGTGGAACTTCCTGTGCATCAGTTTCTGTCTGTTGCCTCCTGTCCTATTGCTTGGCACCACCACAAAGAGCCTGGTTCATCCTCTTGACACCCTTCCTTCAGATACTGACATACATTGATCATATCCCCTCTCAGTCATCTCTTTTGGAGGCTGAAAGGCCGAGCTCCCTCAGCCTTTCCTCATAAGAGAGATGTTCCAGTCCCTTAATCATCTTTGTAGCCCCTCATCGAACCTGCTCCAGGTGCTCCACATCTCTCTTGTCCTGAGGAGCCCAGAACTGGACACAGCACTCCAGATGTGCCTCACCAGGGCTGAGTAGAAGGGCAGGATCACCTCCTGCGACCTGCTGGCAAAGCTCTTCCCAATGCACCCCAGGATACCTTTGGCCTTCTTGGCCACAAGGACACACTGCTGGCTCATGGACAGCTGGTTGTCCATCAGAACCCCCAGGCCCTTCTCCGTGGAGCTGCTTCCTGGGAGATCAGCCCCCAGCCTGTACAGGTCCATGGGGTTATTCCTCCCCAGGTGCAGGACCCTGCGCTTGCCTTTGTAGAATGTCACAGTTCTTTGCCCATCTCTCCAACCCGTCAAGGTCCTTCAGAAGGGCTGCACAGCCCTCTGGGGTACCAGCCACTCCTCACAGATTTGTGTTGTCAGCAAACTTGCTGAGGTGGCATCTGCCCCTTCATCCGAGTCATTGATACATATGTTCAACAATATTGGGCCCAGTATTGAACACCACTAGTGAGAGGCCTCCAACTACACCCTGTGCCACTGACTATGACCCTCCAGTAAAGGGTTATAAAGATCACTTTGATGAGACTCAGCAGAACATCTTGCAAATACTGCTCCAGCACAGCACAGGGACATGGTGGAAAGTACATCTAAAAAAGTGGGCTTCACCCAGACAAAACATAAATACAGGTAAGACTCAGAGGACAATAATTTATCTTACTTCAAGCAGACCTTGTCTCGGTTGTGAGACAAAATACAGCTCACACTGTACCCAAACTAATAATTTACAGGCATGTGGGGCATAAATATTCTTTAGTATCTAAAGTGGGGTGCACTACTTTGTTCTTGCAGCTATAAAGTGTTTGTATTGAACTGTCTAGTGTCTGGTCCCCATGAACCACTGAGCAAAAAAACAAAGCATGTATATGAGTACAACTGTATGTGCAGAAATCCCATAGAAGAATGAGTAACTGCTTGCTGTTAGCCCTCAAGCAAACGTTTTCCTCAAATATACGGTCCGAAATGTCAAAAGCCATGGCAAATGGGGAAAAGAATCACAGGGATCAAATGCCCACTCCCAGCCAAAATCTTGGTGGCTCCATTTAAACACTTACCCTGAGTAACACTTACCTCCATGTGACACCACACATATGAAGAAACCATTTTACTGTCTAGAATGATGATACAAACCCTTAGCATTATTTTGGAGAGAAAACACCTTAAGCAGCAGGTATCTCAAGGACAACAGCTTCAGAATATTCACACTGGAGCTTTCATTTAGGCAGCACTTCTGATATTCAGCAAAGAACTCCAAGTAGTATTTTCATCAGTGTTGTTGGCCTCAGCTGCTCAAAATTACTGGTCATGTCCTCAATGTATTTCCATGAAGGCACGCTGAGTTGCAAATTTTGCCCATGCTTCCAGCTGGCAGAATGCAAACTATCTGGTCTGGAAGCCAGTCAGACACAGTCAAGTTAATAAAAGGCCTGCCAACTAGAAGAATCATCTGAGCTAGGTGATGACTGTGTTCACTCAGGACAGATAATAGTCCTAGTCCCATTGGATACAGAAACTGCAAAATGGTCATACATTTGAGTCAGCTGAAGAAAAAAAAAATTTATTGTGGATACAGGATAAAAATTGCAGGGAAGAGTTATGAGCAGTAGCATGCCTTCATTTTTTCCCATTGGCTTCAGCAAGAAGGAGGAGCAAATCCACAGCACTATTACCAAACTGGAGAATTCAGAATTAAAAAAACCAAAAAGCAATAAAAACAATTATGGAAATAGAAGGAACAGCTTATGACAAAATATTAAAAATTAAACTCATAGAATGCAAATACAAACTGAAAGAAGAGCAGAAATGTCAAGGATGGTGGAAGGTCCAAAACTGCAAAAAAAGAGAAGTTAAAGGTACCAAAAAGAGATACCTCATACACATATATAAGAAGTCAGGGTAAGTTAAAATTGTCATAGTTGAATTCCGGAAGCAGGGAAATGACAAGAAGGCATTGAATATTGCGACAGTGTTCTTAGGAGAGTAGTGTAAGGAAGTAAAACTGGACCAAACAAAGCACTGGAAATTACACTGCAAGAAACAATCCTAAAACGGCAGGGGAAAGGTTTAAAAAGTGTTATAGGAAGTCTTTTCAGCTTCTCTTTTTCATGACTCCTAGTTATTATTAGTTGTTATCCCTATTTAAGTGATAGTCCCCACTGTAAACACTTTTGACTAAACAAGAATCCATAAAGGGAATTAAAAATCTCAAATGGAGAAAAAATGAGATAAAGAAAACACCTTATAGAAAGTTTAGAATTTTTCCAGCTTAAAAGTGAGTACATAAACTTGGCAGAAAGTAGTTTTCTTTATTATTTTACAAAATTACCAAGCTTGAGGCTTTCACGGTTCTTGAAAAGACTATAATCTTGAATTTACTTCTTGAAAAGACTACCTTCAGTCCAAGGCAGGTGTTACATACAGGGGGGACTATTTTACAGGCAAGCAAAAAGCAAATCTTGTCAGATTGCATGCTTTGATTTCCCAGTGATGACTTTAGCATAGAAACATGCTTAAATTCTTTGCTGAATTCGGACTTAAAATTGCTACTAATACTTTAGTGGAGGATACATTTAGGAATTCCTGCTGCCTACTCACATATATTTAGTTTATTTGCATTACTGCAGTGGTTTATAGCTTAATCAAATACTTGATGGACACACAGGCAAAATATTTTGATCTGAAGTTCTAAACACCTTAAAGAAGATGACCAATTAAATAAAAGATAATGAAAGAAGTGTTTGTGACAAAATTCATAGATTTAACATGGAGATTATAACCTATTTCCTTGTTTCTGCTATATGTTCCACAGTTGTAACAAGGTTTTTTCTATGACAGGACTCAGGAGAACAGACCTCCTACAATAAGTGTGCCTTCTAAGGAGATGGGAAAAAAATTAAGGGAGAAATAGTAGACTAGAAAAGGATGGCACATAAAAGAGGCAACATAGCAAAAAGGTTGCAAAGGAACTTATAGAGCAGGAAAAAGCCAATGAATTGTTTCTAAAAGCTAAGACATACACATGTAGGTGGTGAAGTCCCACTATAGTCAGTGAAAATCTAGTCAATACAGTCAACACTGCCTGAAGGATATTAAGGTGGTCAGATAGAATACGTCTACTTCAGAGAGAGATGAGCAGCTCCCAGCCTCCATCACATGTTTTTCCAATGTTGTTTTGCTTTAAGAGGAACTAATATGATGAGTACACGTTGAGGACACCTAAATTAGGAGAAAGATTCAGCTACAGAGCCAAAGAACTACATGTAGATGTTTTAATCTCACTATGAATATTACTTTTTCAAGCCAATTTACTTCTCTAAACAGGCACGTACTGCTGACACACCCCAGCCTCCCTGTAGGTCTTCCTGGTAACTTCTGTCAGCCCTGTGCAATTATCTGACAAAGATGCCATTTTGAGACTGAATTACGGTACAGCCCCTAACACAGTTTCTAATTACATTTTGCTAGATATTTTTGTTATTTCTTAATAGGAAATTAAAACAAACAAACAAAAAATAAAACCAAAAAAAACAAACAAAAAAAACCCCAAAAAAACCCAACCCAAAAGTTGAGAAGTTCTGCCATGTTTTGTATTTTTCTTTTGCTTTGTTTCTTTTTTGCCTATTTGAAATATCAATAGTTTTCTGCTTTCAGTAGAAAAGAATTCCTATTGCTAGGCATATTTTCATTAAAACACTGCTCACTTCATACACTACCTTTCTTTTAAAATATTTACTCTTTGATCACTAAGCTTAGGTGAATCTCAAAACTATTCAATTTTACAAAAAATATCCAGAGGAAAAATATTCAGAAAACTTTAGTCATGACACAGTACAAGTCCGTAACTCCATTTATAAGCATAGGAATTACCTGATCCAGGTCAATAAACACTTTAGTACAAAATTAAGCCAACCTAAAACAGGACACAGACTGGTCATTACCCTGGCATATTCTTGTGTTGTATGGACATCCTAAGTCAAAGTCTGCCTTTGTGCTCAAAGCACCATTGTGCTCAACATTTCAGTCGATATTCTTGCATAAACCTGATCAATTTCTGTTTGAACCCATGCGATTTTTTTCTAACATATGCTTTTAATATCAAAGAATTGGGCAGTGATTGTATAGTAAAATACATTTACTATGTATTTCACAATGTCTTTTTGCTTCTTTTATAACTGATGTCTGATAATTTAATTGGAAATATTCCCCTTCCTATATTGCTTGGCCAATCAGCTCATTCGCCTCACCCTTCATGCTTTCGTGGATCATCACTCCCATATCCTGCTTCCATTATTATCTCAATGCCAAGCAGAGTAGTTCTGTCTGTGAAAGTTCATGCACAGAAGCTATTGCTCACCTCTGAATGTCTTCCCTCCTTATCCTCTCAGCATGCAACTGCTGCCATATTTTTTTTAAAAAAGAAGCTACACTAGGAAGAAATGGTGCTCATCCTTACATGGCAATTTATTAACAAGAATATTTTTCCAGATACTAGGGGTGTCCTTCTTGGAATGTCAGAGAGCAAGACTCTAAATCCCAAGCCTCCAAAGAGAGGTGCTGGTGAGTTTTAAGGACCACAGCAGTAAGTGGTGTTTTAAAACAGATGGTCTGCCTCACTCACAACTGGGCACCAAAAGCTCTTCTAACTCAGGTTGCATGAAGCCGCATCTGGAAACTGCAAACAGAACCATCAAAACTCATGCGTTCTGGGACAATCAAAAGTTACCTGGTGCTGATTCCAAAATTAGTAACCATCAAACACAAACTTTAACTACATCATTTGTTGTTGTTAAGAAGTTTGCTTACGCACACATATTTGAAAAAAAAAAAGAAACCACAAACTTGAAATATGTTCATAACTCCACAAGAAGCATTATGAAGAGGCTGAAGTAGAAAGCAGAATGAAAGCGGCATCAGTGACAATCCGTCACTTGATACACCTTCTAATCCACAACTTTACAAGTCCTATTCCCAACTCCTGCTCCTTCCTTTGCTATCACTTTGTCAGCCATTGTGCTAAACCTAGCTAACTGGCTGACTGTAACCTCCTTTCCTCTCCCTCTCCCCACCCCTCCCCTCAAATGAAGATGAATGCAAGGTCCTGCACCTGAGAATAAACCAACTCCATGCATCAGACTGAGGGCTGATAGAAGTTTTGCAGGAAAGTACTCGGGATCTTGGTGGCCAGCGAGTTGAGCAGGAGTCTGTAGCATACCCTTGAGGCACTGAGGGTTGTCTGCACACTGGGCTGTACTAGACAGAACACAACCAACAGGGTTATGGAAATTATTTTATTCACTTCTAAATGGAACATCTGAAACTATCTCTGGAGCATTCCACTCTGCAAGAAATACATAAATAAACTGGAGCAACTCCAGAGGGCCACCAACTTACGGAACTTGAGCATATGACATATGGGCAGAGACTAAGAAAAGTGTGTGTGTGCTCAGCTTGGAGAGGTTAAGTTAAGCTGCTGTCTCCAACAATATGACAGGTGGTTATGTAGAAAACTGAACCAAACTCTTCTCAGAGGTGCAAAAACAGCATGAAGGCAATGGTCACAAGATTCTACAATGAAAGTTCCTAAAGAGAACATTCCTTATCTTGGGATCAGTCAGTCCTCGAAAGGTTCACAAAAAACCTTTTGTAGTGGGATTTTCAGCTTTGGAGATACTCAAAACTTGACTGTGCAAATCCTGAGCATGTTGTTCTAGCTTTGATGCTAGGACAACTTTGAGCTGGGAGTGGTACCAAATATCCTCCAGAGATCCCTTCCAGCCTACACTGTTTGGTAGTTCTAATCACATATTTAAAATTAAAGTTCAAGGGCTTCTTCAAAGTTAAAATTCAATTTCCAGCTAGAAAATCTTCATGTTAACCTTCAAAAAGATGTACAACCATTTTTAACTGTAATGTGCTTGCGAGATTACAGACCAGTAGTAATAATATATATGATATGAAAAAAAAGGCAGCATTAACTGTGCATTCCCAAACTAAGCATATTGACTAGAGTCAGAAAAAAGGCAGCATGGGTCTGCTGTAACCTGACCAAGGTTTTATATATATACACACTATATAGCATCTGAACTTACATGTTTGTACTCAGAATACTTCAAATAATAATGTGCTAACGAAAAATGAATTAGCAAAAGAATATACTGCTTATGAAATTTATAAATGATGACAGTATTAACTGCACTGAAAAGTAATTTTTGTAGTCAAGACTCATAGGCAACATAGATCTGCAAAGCCAAGCATATTCTCTGAAATGTATCAGGGATAAAATCTGTGAACTTTAAAGGAAAAAAAAACATCTACAGCATCTAAAGTGAAAGAGAAATTTAAGAGGAAGTAAGAAGACAAACAAAAGATGAATAGATAACATTTTTTAAGAAACAATGAACATTGTGCTCTGGGGTAGGGATAAAGATTCCCATACAAGCATGCAATCCAAACGTATACACTTTTAGGTACAGTGAGAACTATTTTCAAACTCTTTCTGTGGTTGAAATGGCAGCATTTGAAAAACAGAAGAAAACCATAGCAGGTATCACACATGTATAAGGCATTATTAATTCTACTAGATGAACTCCCCATTCACTGTGATAGAGTGATTTATTCTTCACTGACTACCCTACAAAAACAAGTACAAGAGGGAAGAAAATAGCTGTTTGGTCCAAACACTGAAAATGAATTCTTTTAGGGACATCTATGCAACACACGAATTCAGCTTAAGCCCAAATATGAGTAATGATGGCATCAAGGAATTCTGTTTTACCCCTCAAATTAAATAGAATCAGAGTGTAATGGAAGAAGGATACAAATCCGTAAATATTCATAAACTAAGTCTTGAATTAATACTTTCTATTGGCAATATAATATGGGAGAAAGCCAAGTCTCATGCTATTTTTCCCTACATAGAGGAAGTTCCAGTTCCTGAAGGAATAGCTGCTTTTCTCTCATCTAAACATAATTTACCATTATTTTCCAAATTGCCTCAGAAGGGGACTAAAGAAATTCTACTAAGACACCTATAGGTGACCTTTAGGTAATTCATTCAAAGACCAATGACTATAAAAAGCAATATGATTCTAACAAAATGAACAGTAAATGTGCAGTGCAAAGGATCAGACTGATTTCTGTTCTGTGGATGTTATCTTTATATTTTCTGAAAAGTATGAGTGATAATTTAACAGAGACTGACAGCACCGTAAGAATTGCTCTGATTGTATTGCGGGATTTATCAGATCAAAACTTTGAGCAGATAAAAAAGTCTTGCCTTTTACAGAAATTAAGTTACTCATGTAGCTTGCCATTTATGCAGGTAGAGCCTGAGAATTTTGGTAATTAATCAGAGTTGGGTACATAATAGCCCGGGATTATGAAGTGCATAAATAATTCACATGTATAACTCTTCAGAAAATTAACAAATCTGTACTGTCAAAAAGAGCAGACTGTCATGGATATCAGTGAGACTACACCTGTTGCAGAAATCCTGAGATCATGGGAAAAAATGGATTTTTAAATGCATCGCACAAATACAAAAAAAAAACCAAACCATAAACCCAAAAACCCCCCTGAAGTTGTCTTGTGATGCACATATGTGGCATCACATTCACAAAGTTCAAAGTCCTGATTTGATCCATCACAATTTTCAATGCAAAATATTAGCATAAAAATCTACTTACCAATGGGAGAATAGTCAGACTACCTAAAATTAGATCAGTACTTCAAAACAGAATCAAGTAGATTTTTTAGGCATAAGTTATTTGGGAACACAAACTATATTTTTATTTAGAGAAATTAAAATGAGCCAGAATCTTGTGAAGAAGAATTTTCTCCATTTTAATGAAAAGGCCTTAAGGATTTAGGAAATATTCTACTTTTAATTATGGTTTAATTGGTTAAGAAAAACATCCTAACCTGTAAAAGTCATATTAATTGAACTTTAAATTGGTGCAGGTTTTAGTTAGAGAAGACCCACTATTAAACAGCAAGTGGATTAAAAGGGAAAGCATTTGATCAAAACTGATCATGCCACCATAGGCATGAGTTACCAGGCATCAGTGGTATTACAGTAACTTGCCATGTGCTCTCTTCTAACTGTATCTAATTAGCATTTTATTTCAATATTCACAGTAAACTATTATGACATAGCTTAAGTGAAGTGAACACTTTTTACATTGCAACAGCAAACTAAAAATACACACACAGCAGATTATGGCTCAGCTGAGGTCCTGAAGCTGATTTCTTTATGGTAACCTCACCATTTTCAGCATGTCCAACATGAACATGAACCTAGTATGTCCTTCTGCCTCAGCATGTCCTCTTTTTCATTTCTTCCTCCTCCTTCCTTAGACAGAATTTCAGGATTGGGAAGAAGAAAGAGGAGAGAAATCACAGACTGGCCATGTCACAGGATCTCCAGACACCCTGGTTAGTGGGATCTGGACATGCTTCGTGGAGCTGATCTGTGCTATTGCTAACCATCTCTGTAGTGTGCGTGTGCTAGATCAGATGTGCACATATGTAGCAAGTTCAGTGCATGGCACACAGCCCACATTTCCCTCTGAGATTCCCTGGATATGTGCCCATCCCTTAATCCTGTATACCTCAAACAACTAATTCCATTCTCCTTTCTAGTGGCATACAGAAAGTTAGGAAAGTTGTCTGCTAAAGTAAAAAAAGGTTTTAAGAGACCAGCAGCCATCAAACACGTTTTTAAACTTCATCAATAGCACTGTCAACAACATTAGCTGCAAACTATTTTTTCCAAACAGCAGCAACCTACTGTACATATATACAACAATATGAGAACAAATACCAAACACTTCATCACAATGAGCATTTACAGAACATGGCTCAGGCTCTCAGTATTATGTCACTAAAGTGCCTCTTTCTGTAGTCCCTTGAGTGCCTCTGGCTTTGCAGAGTACATCCTGCTAAATAGCACTTGTATGGCCCTAGGACATGTGCAGTCTGGCCTCCTGCAGCCACTGCTCAATTGAATAGATTGGAGTCAAGCTAAATAACAGAGCCCTCAGCATGGTCGATGGAGGGGGCAGGCACAAGCACAAAGAATTAATCATGCAAGCCAACTCTAAATTGTACAAATTCTGTCAAGCAAATACCTATAACATATTCTGTCACTGAGACTGTCAAAATGTGCTAAATCCTCAGTTTAAGTGAAAATAGTGTAGATATTCTAAATTACAACAATTATGGCAATATGCACCAGCAGAAGATCTTGCCTTATCTTACAGGGGTTTTAAAAATTCAATGCCACAAAAAGGCTCAGAACGCTTTCTGCTTTGTACTCCTTCCTCCATTCACCAAACTTCATTTTTCTGTACATTAGAAAGTCTCTCGTTTTCTGCCCAGGAGTAAAAGCTGCACTTGTCCTGTTCTTGGCTGGACTGTCAGTGCAGTGCTAACTTTATCAGCTCTGGGAAAAAGATTTGTTATTTAACTTGTACCCTAAGGCTGTGCAAATGATCTGTAGCAAGTCATTGTCATTTCTTCTTCTGCTGCTTCTGAAGTATTTTCACTCTTTGCAATTTTCATCAATTTCTTAATTTATGTATTTTCTGTAATTAACTCAAGTATCCATCACAGCTATATAATTATATATTAAACAAAACCCACATTGATTTGATCATGAATTTCCTGTACCAGAAGAATATTTAAGTGTTTTTGGCAAAGCTGAAGCACTTAAACTTATTTCACAGTGCACTGTTCCCCGCTTCAAAACAATTTAGGTCAAAATAATAAATAATAGTTTATACCATTTTTCAGTAGAACCACAATGGTTATTTTCAGTAACTTGTTAAACAGCTAGGGAAACAACTCAAAAAGATTTTAAAATGGCAAATTTTCCAATGAAAGACAAGCAAAATTTTTCTAGAATCCAGGTTTGAACTAGCTATAAATTCAAAGTCAAGAGATCAGGTTATAACCCTCTCTCTGAAATGAACCTTTTATGCCTATAAATAAGCAATTTATTTCCAAGCTCTGCTTTACTACTGACTATCTTTAAAATGGCATATAAAAATTCTTTACTAGTATCATTTACACAGATTAATTAACAAGTATTAATAGTGGCAGAGGTGCTAATAAAAATGGTGCTTTTTTTGTTTTCACAGCTGTTCTCAATCTGCCACTATACTGGCACTGTAAAAAGAAAACTGTGGTATAGCCCTTTCTTGAATTTTGAGAGTACACAGAAATGAATTAACATCCAAACTGGATTTCTGAACTCCACACATTTTTTAAAATCCCTAAGGAGAAATGTAATCAGTTATTGCTAGCTCAAAATAGGGCCTGTTTTCTCTGAAGCTGGTAAGACCCAAAATGTCACCAAGTCAGAAGTTTGAAAGAAGCTGAAGATGCAGATGAACAAAAGCAGAAGCAACTTAACATCACAAATACCATTTTGAGTTTACTGTGGAAGTATAGCAAAATCAGATGTGTTTGTTCAGCAAGAATAAGTTCAAGCAAACACACTATTAAATGAACCTCTTGTCTAATGTCCTTATGGTTCAACCCTCTTCCTTTCATTCCATAAATATACTGGTTACTATTCCCACACCTGTCTGTACAGAACAGGCTCAGGAGGTGTATTCCCTCTGAGACAGGTGCACAGCATGTGGCTCGCAGCTGGGTTAAAAGAAAAGCATGCATATGTATGTTGCTGAGCATGGGGAGAAAGGAAAATGGATGAAAAGTTGATCTGATCCAAGGGAAGCATGAAATGAAAGGACATACAACACATGGAAAGGGGATGGATACATGAGTATACTAAACAGAAAAAAAGTTCTGTGCATTAAAATGGAGAGTATGGTAAAATTAATATTCCCCTACTCACATATATTAGAAAGATTATTTTCTTCAAAAGGAATTACAATTGTCAGTAGGTTATAGGATGTTGCTTTTCTTAAACAAAACTGGCCGAATTCAAATAAGGGCTCTTTTGTGAATCAACTGAAAAACAGATAAAAGAGCTGCACTCAGAGGAAACCCAAACAGAAGATGCACTAACAAGTTAGAAAAAACCCCCCTCTCATGTTCTTTATCACTTCATCTTTAGCAAAGTCCATCTGTACAAGAGCTCTCATTTCTCTGTTAAAGAAGGGTTATACAATGATTAGAAGCAATCATATCAGCAGAAATCCCACAATGAATCAGGATGATGATTCAGCATTTTCTCAGCTCACTTGAAGGAGTAGGAATGAATTTTCAAAAGCACTGGAGAGATTAGCATACTTCTACATTGTATTCAACTGCTTTTTGTTTTCTAGATATACTGCCTCTATTTATCCATTGTTCACAGGACACAGTATTTTTTTTACACATAGCAATAAACACTTCAGTGCTTAGAGCTCTCTGAAGGAAAAGTAAAAGCCTACGGTTTAATGTGAAGCTAGAATTGACCTTTAAGTCCTATTGTGTTCTATTTTCATATAAATTGATCAGAATCTATGGAGAAATTAATCATTTTTCATTTCACTGTCCTGTCCAAAGCCTGTGTATCATACACAAGTCTACAAAAAGCATGAAAATAAAAAAGCAAAGAAATTAAATATTTGCTAAACTATGAGGGAATTCACAGAGCCAACTGAGCTTCTTTATCTGTTTTTAAAATGTACATATTCTGGAAAACATTTTCATAGCCTCATATTAAAGAAGTATTCTCTACCTGCAGTTCTCCACAACTCAATGGCAACTTCACATAGGTTTCAAGAAAAATACAAATCAAAAATGTACATTTAGCAAAACCAACTATGAAAAACTGAAAAAAACCCTCTACCAGCATTCACTTTAAGGATATTTCTACAACAGAAAGTATCATGCATAGACTCCAGATTCTCTCTTTTAGTTACTTCCAAGTGCCATTTAATGTTAACACTGTAAAATGTATAAGGAGGTTGAAAGCAGACGAGATGGTCACCTTTTTCAACTGTAAGCTATTTTCTGTTTTGGTATAAAACTTCAGAATTCTACGCCTGGTTAGACCGATAAAAGTACAAACTATGCAAGCAAACATTTGCTAGTTGTCTCAATTTTGGAGAATTAAGAGGGTTTTTTAAATATAATTTCTATTGTTTCTTTGAAAATTCACTTTACACAAACAATTTTTGCAAAACAGTACCAGAAAAAAATTACAGCTTTTTCAATTAAGCTGGCATTGTCATTCTGGGGGTGGGGTCACAGCAAGCATTTTCTATTTAGACATTTCAATTATTTTCATGGGTTAAACAGAGCCTGTATTTCTTGTTACCTGCAGAGTATGCTGCATATCTTGTGTCTAGGTGACCATGCAGGTGGGAACAAACAAGTCAAGCTCATTGATATTACTTACACATAGCTATTAGTTTCACCAGTGTCCTATTTACAGAATAACAGATATGCATTCTCCATTGGCTTCTGTACAGCCATACTCTGAGCCAACCCCACTGCACACTGAACACATGGTAGTGAATGAAGAACTTCTCAGCACATGCAATTCACTTCACATTCTGGTACAGAGTCAAACCAGGTATGAAAATATTCTACTTTATCACATTGCTACATTCTGTTTTGTGGTTCATTGAAGCAATGGCCTTGTACATAAAAAAAACCCATAGACAACAGCAACGTGACTGGAGCTTTTGTTAGGAAAAGTTACAAAAGTTTATTGTATTTGGGGAATTGGTATAAATCAGGTTTGAGTTTTTACAATCCCTACTATGTAAATTCATTACCTTCGAAGCTAAAAAAAAATTCTCAGAGACAAATGAAATACAACTTACCCAATATAGAACAATCCATGAGGAAAACAGAAGTAAACATCCTGGAATTCTGCCTCTTAATAAAGCATGGTCTACATGGCATACCCTGCGCTGAGAAAATGCAAATGAGGAAAGAGGTTTCTACTGGTAAGATTATACCTTCAACCACATAGCGAAAATGTAAAGCAGTATTTGGAGTATGCATTGTTATGTCTGGCATATGAAACTTATTTGTAACTCCATGCATCTGAACTCTGACATAGTCTAAAATACAATTATCAATAGGAATTTAATCTCTATTTTTACAGAAGGTAAAGGGTTATTGGGGGTAAGTCAGCAACAATGAAGATAAGAAGGACGTGAAACAGGATGGGATGCAACTGTTCTTTTCCTAAGAGAAGTTAAACTAAAGTGCTCAAATTAATTGGTCAAGTAGTATATAGCAAAATAAAAGAAATACCAAAGAGTGACCAGTGACCGGACTCAAGGGAATGGCACAGAGCTGTACCAGGGGAAGTTTAGGTTGGATATTAGGAAAAGATTCTTCACCCAGGGGTGGTTGGGCCTGGAACAGGCTCCCCGGGCCAGTGGTCACAGCACTGGCCTGCCAGAGTTCAAGAAGGGTTTAGACAACACTCAACCACACGGTGTGACTCTTGGGGTTTCCTGTGCAGGGCCAGGAGCTGGACTTTGATGATCCTTCTGGGGCCCTTCCAACTCAGGATATTCCATGATTCTGTGGAAGAATCCAAACTGAAAAGATGTATATTGTTAGCATTGGTGTTGAAGAGAAGCTGCTCTTGAGATCATTATTCAATTTTCGTGATTTTTACTACACAGCTATTCATAAACATTCAACTCCTTAATTGGCTATACAAGTAATAGCTTGTACAGTCAGCTCTGAAAATTTGTGCCAGCAAGCCCACTATAAAAAAAAAAAGAAACAATAAACCATTAAAAAAAGGCACTACAGAAGATAAGAAAAAAGACACTACACATTTACTTCCCTCCTTTCAAACTCCTTTCTGACCTTACCTTCTTTTTCTCTGCCCTGCTTATACACATCCTGATGGCTCTTCCCCTTTCCTTCAGTGCTTCAGAGCACACAGAAACTGCTATTCTCATTTTCTCCTCCATTTTCTAGCTGCTGGCATTTTTCTTTTCCTTTTCCCTTTCCTATTAATGTCCAGGTGTTTCTTTAAGCTCACCAAGTTCTACTACACACAAAATCTCAACTAACAACACCTTGCCGCTATCCTGAAGGAAAGCTGTATCAGTATTTCATTCACAAGAATCAGCTGACTGTGACAAATTGACTATATAACGAGTCCCCTTACCCATTTAAAATATCCCCATCTTTAAGAAAATCAGAAATCAAATAGAAATATAGTTTACATCACTCATAATAAAAATGACAGCAACAAAGTAGGGTGATTTCACAGGGGGCGAGGAGGAAAAGGTGAGTGGGAAATGCCCTATAAAGTAAGTCCTTTTTTTCTGCAGTTTGCTGCAGAACTTTTTTTTCCTCTTTCTTTGCATTATTTTTTCCAGACAGGGTCCAGAAACATTATAGTATACACTAAGAGAAAACTTTTCACTCATCTTTTTCTGTTAATCCCATGTCTCTTTCTTTAAAATGACTAAATGTTCATTTGTGGATAAGAGCAAAAGTGAAGGACAAGTGGGAAGTCTCCTTTCAAAGAGAAGAAACCTCATTTCAGGCCAATATAGACAATATAGGGTACAATCTGAATGAGGAAACAAAGAAAAAAACCCAATATTAGAAAAGAGGAGGCACTGTCTTTAGAGAATTGGGAAAATGGGCACAAAACATGAAAATAATTCTCATCCCAGATCCATTTACTATTGTATAAAAATCTGTAATATCCCACCTTGAGATAATTACACCACAATCCAATGTATAACTTGGACAGACTAAACAACATCCATGAACAAGTAAAGGCAGTTCTACGGTTAGAAATGTAAATAACACAAGCAGTATCAATGACCAAAACACACCCTGTCACATAAGACCAATGACACTTCTTCACTTTCCATCTCAATCTCTCACATTTTAACTCTGTTTCTGTTGCTGCTTTTCCCTCTTAAAATGACTTCCAGCATTTCAAGTCCTACATCCTTCCATATTACATGAGTTACTGGCTCCCACAGATAAAGTCAAAAATTACACTTTGACATAATTTAGGTAGCTGTTATATAATCGAGTTCCAGAAGTTAATGAGGGTAGAGTAGAAAGCATTTTTTAAAAAAACTTATTTAATTTTATTTACTTATTTGTATGGGTAAATAACTACCTGTAACTACCACACAAATCTGCAGTCATTAATGAGCTGGTTGCAGAAACATGAAGTTGTTTTTGGAAAGACTTTAATGTGGGGTCTCAAATAGGATATGCAATATAGTATTTACTTAAGTACATCTCAGACAAGGGAAAAGAGTAAGTGTAGGGCTGTGAAAGAAAATATTTCCTTTCATTTGACTGCTAGCAGCATCCTGAATATGTGTGCTCCTTTCAAAGCAAGCAACCAGGCAGTTTAGGAAAAAAAGCAGCTGTTTACTTTGAGCTGGAAGATGGAACCATCTGGAGTGAATGGGGGATACCTCCTTCCCCCAAAAAAACCTGCTAATACTATGTACAAATAAGCTTCTGACATAGCTGGGGCAAAGACCAGTATGTCCACAGCAGAGAGGAATAAGACAGCAGTGGCAAGATGCACAAAAGCAATCAGTCTTCAGAGATGATGAAAAGAAAGATATTTTCCCAGGGATCAGACAGGATCATCTATAATTTGCTGCAACCCAGGGAGCCTCCGAAAGTCACTGAGATAAGACCAGGACTGAAAGCAAAACCCGTGAAGACACAGTTGGTGAGGGGAAGATGTGCTGTGTTCTGTTTCACCCAGCTGATGCATTTCTCTCTGCTTTACCTATCTTGCTCTAAAAATAGGTTTTCATCAGAATAAGAAATACGTTTTGAAGATCTTTTTGCGTATACCCACTTTAAGGATGGGGACAGGCAGAGCAATACCAGAGTAATGATCAACCCAAGAGTCCCATCAGAATAAGAAAACATGTTGTGTGTTCTGCATTTACATTTTTCAGAAAGTTATTAGTCCTGAGCTACTAGAAATGGCATGATATTTCACTATGAAGTTAAAACTTTGCAGTTTACTCTACTACCTCATACTTTAACAAAGGGAAAGAATTATGTTATTAGAAACCCTAAGAACATATTTTTTGTTTGATTTGCCTTCACAGCCAAGTTTCCCAATTTAGCATACACCCAAAGCAACAGTCAGACAGAACTTCGACAAGGCCCATCACAAAGTTAAGGATGTTACGATATCTATCCTTGTGGCTAGAAATTAGACATTTGGATTGTTAGCTTCCACACGCAAAACACTATGTAAAAGCATGCTTAAGAACAAAAAAATCTTGATGTTTTGGATACAGAGCTAACCACACAGCAGGAGTGGTTAGCATATTACATAGACGCATTGTTAGAAAACAGTCGATGTCTGTGTTGAGTAATAGAGAGGCTTCGTGCCTTGATATTTCTACTCTTCTCCACACTTCATAATACTATGGAATAGGTAAAGGATTCAGAGTTAATCCCCAAAAATAGCTCCTCCAAAAAGCATGCACTGCTGTTTGGATGACTGCAGCTATTTTATCATCCCTAAGGAGGGCAGAAAAAGACATATGTACTTTCAAAACAGAGATACAATAAACCACACTGATTGATTTGGCTGTATGTTTACATTAAAATATTTTTCATCTTCAGGTCTTAACTTAACATTTTTTAAAGCCAGCTCTCACTTAAAAAAACCCCAAACCCACTAATCACCAAATGTTTTGACAGGACCACAGGGTGAGTCCTGGTGAACACCAAGCTGAACACGAGGCAGCAATGTGCAGTTGAGGCAAAGAAGGCAAATGGTATCCCAGGCAGAAGGTGGAAGCCTGTAATCCTTCCCCTCTACTGAGCACTGGTGAGGCCACCCTTGGAGTGCTGGGTCCTGTTCTGGACTCCTCAGTGCAAGGAGGACATTGACATACTGAAGAGGGTCCAGCAAAGGGCCACAATAATGAAGGGATGGAAATATCTCTCTTATGAGGAAAGGCTGAGAAATCTGAGAGTGTTCAGGCTTGAGAAGAAAAGGCTCAGGGGGATGTCATTAGTGTACGTAAATACCAGAAGGGAGGGTGCAAAGAGGACAGAGCCAGACACTTTTCAGTGGCACCAGGATCAGAAGCAATGGGCACAAACTGGAACGCAGGAGCCTCTGTGTGAACATCAAGAAACACTTTGTTACCGTGAGGATCTAACACTGTCACAGGCTCCCCAGACAGGCTGTAGAGTTTCCCTCCCTGGAAGACACTCAAAAGCCATCTAGATATAGTCCTGGGCACTAGATGACCCTGCTTGAACAAGGGGTTGGACCAGATGACCTCAAGAGGTCCCTTCCAATCTCATCTGTTTTGTGATTCTATGATACACGGAGGATTCTTTCCCTACATAGTGTTAATCACTTGCAGGACTGTGCTTAACACTTCTAATTGCTGATTGGAACTTATTTCTTGGAAACACCCTTTCTAGGAGCAAATTTTTTAAGAACAGCTACAGCAATGAGCTATACGTTTGTCATTTTAGGCCATGTCTATTGTTAAGTAATTTCTCTACAGGCGAAGTTTACTCTTTAGCCACCAGAATTTTCTCACTGAATGTCTCTACCGTGCTCCTTTTCCCTAGTAAGGCTTTGTTCAAATGTTGTCAAATGTAGAATTGCAGAGTTCAGATATTAAGAGACCTTTGCTGACTGCTGAATGTCACTGGAAATCTATGTGTACATAAATCCTGAATTAAAGGATACACTGCCTTTATTTTATATATGCGAGCAAAAGAGGAGCAGGTCAGGGACTTAAAACCTATTTCAACGAAAGAGAGGCACATAAAAGAAAGATAAATGACATGCAGAGAAGGTGAACATGATGTAGGAAATTACTTATGGATCTGCAAGGAAAAGCAATGCACTTCTGTATTGGTTCAGTCTCAAACTAGAACCTTATTTCTTCATTTGTGGAATAGAAATATCCAGAAAATCACAAGATCAAATTTTTAAACCAATAAGATACTTGAATAAGCGTACCACGTGCAGGAAGAGTGAAATCTTCACTGGTACCACACTGTGGGTAAGAACCTAGCAGCTCCTCTCCTTCCAGTTGGTCTCTGACTCTGCCCATGCACACAATTGCTCAGATGCTATATAACAAATCAGCCACGTGGTAATTTCCATTTTAAAAGAAGGCAAGCATGAAAGCTTGCAAGCCTTACAGATATTATCAATAACTGCAACAGTTTGATAAGAGGCCAGATACAGACATTCTTTACAGATGGCAAAGAAGTGCGTGCAAAAGATTACCCCTTTCCTGCGATCTAATACCATGCTTAAAAACTTTCTGGGCTTTTTAAATGTCAGGTATGACTGCAGAGGAGAGTCTTCGTGCCAAACCTATGTCTAAGGTGCCTCAGAAAAATTTTTCTCTTGCTTGGCAAAAATAATTTGGAAGCCCTCTAGATCGAACCTTTCTATCAGAACACTCTTATTTTCAAGGAAGGCATACAAAAGAGTAGTCATTTTGGAATATGACTATGCAATGAATATCTATTAAGCCCTTCAAATACGTTGAGTTTTAACCAATACACGTTTTGTTACAGCTATATGTTTCACAAGCATAGCTGTATTTTTGACAATTTATGCCTACTCAAAAGTATCATGTGTTTACAAATATATTTTGCAAAGGCAGGCAAAATTCACATTTTCTACTTTTTTTTTCTGTGAAAAATACATATTGCAGTCATACAACAACATGAGGCACCATTGCAGCAGATCAGGTGGTAGGAAAGGGGCATCAATGAAACCCCAAGACAGGTCTGTTAAAGTGGAGCCTTCCTCATGTTCTAAACTATGTCCCTCAGGCTCACCCAGGCAGTCAGCTTCAACGGCATGTGACGCTATATCCCTGAGTGGGAGAGCCTGTGGTAGAAAATACAGCACTTGGCAGTCTTCCTTCAGACTTACTCATATGGACTAAAATCAGAGGCACTTACTTTTTATAATAAAATGAATTGCACATTTAAGCCCATATTTGAGATCAGCGGGGTTTTCTTCATTATATTCTCATTTTTTTTAAAGTTAATTCAATGTCCTTCTACGGGAGTAGTTTAAGCTGTATCTTAATTTGTGTATGGAATCTCTTAGTTCATGATATCAACTTTTTTTTTCCCTAGCCTTTTAAGAAATTATTCTAAATTAAGGAGTGAAACTGTGGAAAAAACGTATTTTAACTTTTGAAGGGAACATCCCTGCATGCAAATTCCACTGCAGTTAAAGCCAGAATGCATTTCTTTTAAATGCAGAGTCCATTTCTACTGGTATAGGTAGCTTGTGCAGTTATGTTAACTAGAACACTATTTTGTCAGCTTTAATCACATTGGAAATCTCACAGTACCTGATACTTTACTTTAAAAGCAAGAGGCAGCAGACAATGAAAAGTCTCATGTGTTTGAAAAAAAAAGAATTTCCACTGAAATGCTTTGAAAATAATTCTTTTTTGTACAGTGGTTCAGCACCAAGATTTCTAACACCAGTTCTACATGCAGTTCACTGCATCCTAAAGGGCACTTCAAAGCCTTTCCAAAACTCCCACTGAAACTGTGCTCCATCCTTTGCTTACTCCCCCTACCTCAACTGGTAACTGTTCAGGAAAACAACAGCAATGCCATTACAGCTCACTAGCAGATTAAGTTTTGGAGACTGGGAGAGAGAAAACAAAACAAAGTTAAGTACAAAAAATTCTGCAGAAATTTTTTGTTTTCTTTTAAACTCAGGGTTTCTGAGTACCTAAGGAATAATAGCTGTGAGGGTCATTATCACTGCTTCTAGAACACTCACATATGCGTGGAAGAAATAAAGAGGCGGGTTTTTTCCCAGTTATTAGAATTTTCAGCTAGAATGAAAAAAGATTCTGCATGTAAGAAACCAGGTTTCTTTTGGGGTTTCTGTAAAAATGAGGATCACTAACATGTCATTTTTTCCCATCTAAATACAACCATTGCTGGAACTTTGCAGAAGAAAAAAGAACATGCCCATGTATGTACTTCCAAATAACGTTTTACTAAGACTGCAGAAAAGGACCCCATATGTTGCTTTACCTACTCAACAGAAACGTGTCAGCCTGTGGGAGCAGGCCAGGGAGCCATCAACGTGTTTTCCTTGCCGACATTAGCATACAGCCAACTCTTCAAACTTACCTGTACACGGGCAGTGCTCTCCAGATGTTTATACAGAGCCCCGTGACATACCTACGAACAGGCCTGCAAAACGTCAGTCAGCAGCTGAAGACATCTCTTGTCCTGACAAAAAGATGAGGAAAACCAAGAATCTCAGAGCAGCCCATCAGGCACCGAATTAAGCGAGGCAACAAGCAGGTATCATTCCTTTCAAAGGCTAACTGCGCTGACGGCTTACTTTAAACACTCAGATCGAACAGATAATGAGGTTTTGAAGTCCTATTCGAACCCTGTGAAAAGACAAAACTTAGAGAATAAACTATCTAAATCAGTTTGCAAAAACCATACAGAATGTCTTCGTAGGTTGTGTACTTCACGTGAAGACGCAAAGCAGGAGGAATAGGCAAATGATGCCTTAGAACGACAGCTGAGCACTTGCCAATTAACTTATTTGACCGATAATAGGAATGCAGTCTTCTGCTAATGGCTGACTGGCTGCTCTCTTTCCCATATTAGTAAGTCAGGTTTCTTGTGTGATTTCAGCCACCTTCACAGACCAGGAAAAATTGTAATTTATTGCACTCCAAGACACCTGCATGTAAACACAGCCCTTCAGCTTCCATGGAGTAGATCGTCTTTAGGCGCACCCCCGTGCAGTCCCTTTTATTCAATAGGGTAAAAATCAAGGTGGCTGACAGAAATCGCTAACGATCATATTTGCGACCCTACACTCAACCAAAACAATTATTAGCCACACTACTTCTAAGTAGAGCCTGTTTGCACCACATCTTCGCAGGTTTTGTCCGAGGTAGTGCTTTTACCTCACCACAATTCTGTCAGTTTAAGGCAACGCCCTCACGGCTCCTCAGAGGCTCTCTCACCTTCCGCTTGAACTTCGAGACTGCCTTAAGTTTATCTCATTTTTTTTAGGACTCCACAAATCGTCCCAACACCTTTCCTTCTCTTTCTCCCCAAATGGTTTTCAAAGGTTTGGAAATTCCGCAAAATATCTCTCCGACTCGGTCATCCGGCTCCATCCCTCCCTCTCCTCACACACCCGTGCAGGCTGTGGTGCCGAGGCTCCGCGACCTCCCCTTAAAGGAGCGGCCGCAGGGAGGAGTGAATTTTGCAGCTTCACACCAGGGCAGCAGGAAAGAGGCGATGCCGGACTTACTTGGAGCCCCATCCACACAGCATGCTCTGCCTGGCCCAGGCCAAACGCAGGGCTTGTCCCCACGGCACGGACGGGCGCTGTGCCCCCAACTGGCAACAGCTCACAGCAGCGAGACAGAGCAGCTGCTTCCCAAGTCTCTGCTACAACAGTGTCAGCAGAAAGTGAAATAAGGAGCTGCGGTTTGTACCGAAATGTTCCGAAACGTCACAGGGCCGTCTGCCAGCCCCCCCGGTGTGGTAAGGGTGAAGGGAAACGTTCTGGAAGGGACCAGCTATCCCTGGGGTTCCTTGTCCTTCCCACTTGAACACTAAACTTACCTCCTACGCCGCTCCACCTCGAGCAGCCGCACAGCAGAAAGCAGAGCAGGCCTGCGAGAAGCAGCTGCCTAACTTGCATCTCAGCTCCAGCCCCGCTTCCTCTCGGAGTGCCTGCCGTGGTGGTGAGGGCGAGGGAAGCCAGAGGCATGGTTCCATGCCGCAGGGAGTGCCCACCGGGGACCAGGGACATGGAAAGAGGCCGCAGGGCTCGGGAGCAGGCAGGGGAGCTGGCCAGCAGTCTCTCCTGTGGCGTGAGAGCAGGCCATTCCTGCCTCCGGCAGGTCCTTCCTGTGTATAAAAGCTTCAAAACTCCTTGAAGGCAGGTCTGGTCTGTCAAAACGGGGAAATGTGGAGAAATATTTAAAAAGTCAGAGGCATGTGACATCTCTAAGAAGTTCCTGGAAATCCAAATGGTAATTTTTAATGCATGGAGTTGGCAGTGTGGCTGGTTTCAGGTTTGCAGCGCTTGCATTGCTTTCACAGGTGATTTGTGCTTCGTGTTTTCCCACAGTAAAGGCCGTATTTCATGGATCTGCAGTGAAAGGGTGCACCGTTCTCCATGTGTCCGATGCAATGTGCCAGTAGCAGCTCTTCAGTGCATATTTTAGTTTGCTGCAACTGTACCTCACATGTTGGTTTATGTATTATATGAGAGGCTACAGCTCCTTACAAAACTGGAATGTGATAAATACATAATATAATATTGGCTTTCCACAAATATTTAAATAGATTCTATATGTATAATGTTAAAGTAGCTTTGCTATAAAGATATAGGTTTTTTTTGTAACAAGAACTAATGCTTTTATTTCTGTTATTAACTAGACTAAGACATAGTAGTAAAATAGCTGATATAGTTATGCTTGTGGTAATTGAACTGTCTGCTTGGTTGGATAACATCCAATGAACATATGATGAAGACCCCTGCTATGGACATGCCAGCTATCAGGAACCACCGTCTGCAGAAACCATGGACTAAAACTCAAGCTGGAGGTGATAATACAAACTCAGTAAAACCACAGCCTAGAAATGCGCATGCTCTAAAAAGGTGGATCCGAGGAGGAGCCATGCTAAACAGTTCCTGGAACATGTAAACTAGTTTGAGGAAAAGTTTGAATATGTATAATTGTTTATGAATATGCATTAGGCTGATGCAATAGTAAAAGTTTGTAAAGGGTGTCTCCGCAATAACAGGTGTGCTCTTGGCCGAGAGCCAAGCATACCCAGCGCACTATAATTTTGCTTTATCTTTGTCCCCTATTGTCCTTTTATTAAACTTTTAAATTTTAACAGGAGAGTGAACCTCGTTTTTCACAGGAACAAAAGCAAGGAGGCATTTCCTACTAGGACCCCAATTTAAAGAGGCCTTCCTTAACACACATGCACTCTTGTTGCAGCCAAACACTGCACATCATGCCCCTGCCCAAGAGCCCTAATGTGTTAAGATGCCTTTCATCTGACCATGTATCCTACTGCCTCCTCCACATGGAATCCAAGGCACTTCACAGAACATCATCTGAATCATAGAATCATGAAATGGGCTGAGTTGGAAGGGACCTTAAAGATCATCTAGTTCCAACCCCTCCTGCCACAGGCAATGACACCTTTCACTAGACCAGGTTGCTCAAAGCCCTATCCAACCTGGCCTTGAACACCTCCAGGGACAGGGCATCCACAGCTTCTCTGGACAACCTGTTCCAGTGCCTCACCACTCTCACAGCAGAGAATTTCTTCTTCATATCTAATCTAATCTAAACTAATCTAATCTAATCTAAGTCTACTCTCTTGCAGTTTGAGGCTATTCCCCCTTGTCCTGTCACTACGTGCCCTTGTAAATAGTCTCTCTCCATCTTTGTTGTAGGATCCCTTCAGGTACTGGAAGACCTCAATTAGGTCACCGCAATTAGGTCACCTTCTCTTTTCCAGGCTGAACAATTTCAATTCTCTCAGCCTTTCCTCATAGTAGAGGTGCTCCATCTCTCTAATCATCTTGGTGACCCTCATTTTGACTCACTCCAACAGGTCCATGTCCTTCCTGTGTTGGGGACCCCAGAGCTGGATGCAGCACTCAAGGTGGGGTCTCATGAGAAGGGTGCTTTCACACCCTAGAAAAATATATCTTCATTCAGTAAAGAACACTGAATATTTAGAAGGATCCATTGGCAGCTCTGGATTTTAGAGAGTACCTTAGATTTAATTTTCCAGTATAAAGGTCTTGATTCAAAGTTTAAGTTCATTACCATCTTTTTTTCTAGCAGGCACAGGATTAGTTTAGCTCTTAATTTAGCTGACTGACCATCCTGATGTCAGGTCACAGATCCAATTTAATTCTGACTTCCACTTTCCCTACTTAATCCTCTTATTTGTGAACATTTCCAGCAGTCAGGAGTTAAGACATTCCTGTTTGTGGTGAGCTGATGCTGGCTGTATGCCAGGGTCCCACCAAGCAGCTCTGTCATTTGCCCTTCTCAAGTGGACAGGAGAGAGAAAATAGAACAAAGACTCAGGGGTCAAGAAAAGGACAGAAAGATTACTCAACAATTACAATCACAGACAAAACAGACTCAACTTGGGGACATTAGCATAATTTATTACCAATTGTTCTGTTTTAACCCCAGCTGGCTACTAAGCTCCACACAGTCACTTACTCCCCACCTGTGGAATGGGGGGAAAAAATCGGTAGGGTAAATATCCTATAGTCAAGAGATGCTCAAATCAACAATGTAAACAAATTTCACTTAGCCATGCCAATTTGTCTTTGACTATTCATTTAATGGGAGGTTTACCAGGGCTTACTTACTCAGAATGCAAATCAGATACCAAATTCAGGTAACATATAGTGATAATTACTTAAGTATGCAGCTCAACTCACATAGAACTCTTTGGCTTTATTGTTGAACCATAGCTCTGTCCATTTTTTTTCACTGTATGGGAAAAACAAGCAAAATTTTTATCACAAAAGCTAGAAACCACTGCCACAAAATATCAGTTGCAAAAGCAGTGAGTGAAAGTAGTCCTTCCTGAAGTCAGTAACTTTTTGAAAATTAGTAAGAGAATTTCTAACATTAATATCTTGGTTTTGATATGTTAAATGAATTGTCATTTTCTGTTGTTTTTCCTTTGATTTCCATCTGGAAAGAGTAACAGGTATCAAATAAAGGAACATTGGGCCCTTTTCTGAGCCTTTATATTCAGTGAATCATAGTCAGCTCTTATAAATGAACAATATTAATAGTAGGAGGGAATGAAGCAAAGGAGTAACTGTGTCTTGCAGCAAAACCTGAGGGTTATTATGTCTAGGCAGGATGCATGAGATCAAAGCATTCAAAGAAAGGGAATGTGACAGTTTTAGTTGCACAGTGTCTAAAGGCCATTTGTGTTGTGCTGCTGGTTTTTATATATGCCCAAATCAGTATAGTCAGTATAATTTTATTCCATTTGTTCACTCAGTAACATTTGACTTACTGCTCTGGTCATTCTGCCATGCACTGGTGTAATTTTTCATCACGAAAGAATGAATGGAGGTCATATCAGCCAAGTGCAGATAGTATTTTCATTTTTTAAGGTGGGAAGCAGTAGCTCAGTATTAGGAAGCAAGATGTTCTGTGAAAAAGACTATTGGATACTTGAAACAAGTCTTGAATTTCCCTTTTTGCTCTGGCACTCATATTTGAATTGCTTTGCTAATGTGAGCAGCCATAAAGGTGGCCTGGTAGGAAGGTGACAAATACTGAACAAAAAAAGCTGTCTGCTGAAAAATACTGACATCTTTGAAAAGTGCAGCTGGTCACTTTCAAGTGCAGCAGGGATATGCAGAAACCAGAGATATCATGGATAAACCCAAGGGACTTTAATGGCAATTTATAATCTGATAAGGTGGAAAATCACTAAACTCTGAAAGAACAAAAAAACCCCATCATCTAATGGATGGCTGTTGCAGGCAAAAAAATCAAAATTAGTGGTTGCTCAAAGTAGGATAGCCTACACTATATCAGTGTTATAAAAAAGACTCATTTTTTATTCAAAATGGAGCTCTTGGTCTCTGAGAACTTCACAGTTGACTCCCACATGACCTTTCTATCAGCTGGGAACACCTGCTTCACTCCAGGATCTGTAACATGGATCAGTTTTGAAAGGAGACCATTACCTTATTGGTTCAGTCTGTCCTTCCCTTTTTAGAGGTGACTAGATCCCACTGGGAACCCTCCCCCCTCTTTTTGTATAGTGTCACCCCTTCCAAAATCTGTCCAATTCACTTTTTACCAATATTATATATATATTCTTATAGGTAACCTATCATATCTGGTGTTACACTGCTGGTATGTTTGCTTCACTAATGGTAAGTTGTAGTAACCTATAGCAGTGTTTGGTTATTGCTGTTACTAGTTGTACTGCGGTACTGATTGATAACATATTATTGATTGATACTAATTATTGGTTGCTGACAGTAATTTTTAATAGCTTGGTGTATATATATTTATTCATATTCATTTATTAATTACATGGATTTCATAAATTACATGGATTTCTTAGTAGCAATGTTTATGGTATTTGTGGTAATTTGTAATAACGTAGAGAAATTTAGAGGGTAAAGCCTTCATGTTGTTGGGTATTACAGGACCCTATGAACCTACGGCTGCAACTCCCAAAGGCCAGGTAACCCTTCAGGTTATGATGCTTGGGAAAATCACTTCACGTCCTATGGTCCTTCCCTCTTTCTATTAAATTGTTCGAATTAAAACGGTGTAGATTTCCAACTTTCTGTCTCAGTCTTCCTTCCTGACTTTCTGTACCCTAGGAAAAGGAAGAAGATTTTTATTGTGCCACTTATAGAGAAGAACAAGTAGAGCATAGTTTTAATACAAGACCTTGTAATTTACATCGTGTCCCATGCCTTTACACAGGAAAAAGGTAATACTTCACATGGAGAGACTTCAGATGTCTCTCCTCTGGAACAGAAATGTGTACTGACATTTTTCTGTCTACCATAAAAATGTTAGTCATGTAGAATGACCTACTACATATAACATTTTCATTTCCCAAGAGAGGAAACAGAGAAAAAAACACAACATCTCTATTAAATATTGATAAAACCCAAAGAATAATATTTACTGTAAAGAAGAAAATATTCCTAAGGTAATAGTGGAATAGAATGAGATCACACAATTAAGTTTATACATGCAAGTAACGTGTAAAGTCCTCTTCTGGTCAAAGATTTTTTTTTTCTGCCAGTTTAATGGCATTGATCAGATTACAGTGATTTCTTTTGAAAGAAATATGATTGTGCTAATGATTTATCAGAATAACAGTATTCAAAGGTCATATATTTATCATATGTTAAGAGGAGGTATGGTGTTTTTTTAATATCTTGCATCTTCATTAAGTATTGAAAATAATTCATTTTATTATTCAGAGACCTCTTTCCTACAGATATTCACTTAAGTTTTCTTCTGTACAAATCAGTCTAATAAAAGTAATGGAGCTGGTGATGTTTTACCTCTTCATTTGTCTCAAATTTCAGGAACTATGTGGTCCAGAAGACAGTGCACTAGCTGGTGAGAAGTTTACACTTGGGTTTTTTAAAGGCCTTGCTGCAGTAAATTTTCTTATTGCTGTTTCCTCTCTTTCAGTTGTCTGATATTTCAAGCACTTTGAGGCAGATGCATTCTATTATGTTTCTGTAATCCCTGGCACAATTAGGATTTCACGTTATTTTACATACGAAGAAGAATTTTAAAGTTAAAAAACACAAGTCAAGTAGAGACAAGCTATTTTATTACAATTGATTATGCCATACTAGTGTAAAAGCTCATGTGGGTATGAGGTGAATACATTTTATGAGCCATTAGATCTCCATGGATTCAGTACATACCTATGGAATTTGCAAGTCAGTGTGTTTGTGTGAAAAGAAGTACAAAATCAAAGAAGCTGTAGAGCAAAGACTGGGATCCACAGGACATGATAAAAGTTTAATTGTCGATCTCGAGAAGCAGAGAGACATTGAAAACAAATGGAATTAACTTATCACAGAAGGTTTTAAAAGGTATTAAGTATGCATAACTAGCATGAGAAAAGTTCTTTGCTTTTAAAAACTGTAATAGATTTAGTACTTTGTTTTTCATTAGCATTTTGCTGTAAAGAATTTCTTTATTGCATTAAGGAATGTAACCTTAAAGGCTAATTTTAGCTAAGGCAGGGTTTTGTCCCAAGGCTCTATTGACAAATGGTTCTTCTGAAGGGCAGTTCAGAGCCTACTTCATGTGCTTCGAATTAGTTTACTGAAGGAACCTTTCTCTGTCCATTGACTCTGCCCTGCGAAAAATAAGTTAGACAGACCTCTGAAATGCAAGCTTAGTCTTCAGTGAATACGTGGAAACCCTGTTAGCATTCAGACTATGATTCAGAATAACTCTTTTAGGTCACATTATTTATGAAAATTTTTATTGAGTTTTCACAGCTTGATAACAGAGTAAGATGTGCTCTTGGAATCAGCCATCTCCCACCCCCTGCAAGTCTTATGCAGATCTTACAGACACTAATATTTGGCCTCAGATCTTTGTGCCATCTGCTTTAGTATCCCTTTTTCAGCAATCTGAAGCACATCAGCAGTATTTGATTGCTATCTGCTGTGCAATTGCAGTGGTCCTGATATCAACCAGTAAATGCCACTTCCTGATCATAATCTTTTCACTGACACTCCATTCACAAAAAGCTATGTAGAAGGAGTTTCTTAAAATCACAACCAGATTTATCTGGGACCCCTTAGAAGAAGGGAAGAATCCCTGGAAGTCATGTATTATTTTAATTTTGTATGACTACTTCCCCTAGGAAAATCTTCAAAATAAGACAATGGGATACGTAGCAATGCCCTGTGGCAAGAGATATTTATTATCTGAGAGTACTTTGCCCAGGAAGCTCTTCAAGACAAAGCAGTAGTGTCCATTGCAATTATGAAATTATGTTACCTTGGATCTACTAACGAGACTCAGAACACATTCAAACACTTGGTTGGGTGTGTACTTCTAATGATTGTAAGTCTTTTATTGACACCACATGCATGAAAATCTATTCATATATGTTGTGGTGATATACATGTGGCACTTGTGAATATAGGAATGGCACAACCTCTTACATATAGACTGGGGAATATATTAACATCAGGTTTTTTCAGTTCTTTCTTTCATTCACTGGACATGAAGTGACTCAGACATGAAACTGGGATTCAAAAAATATTTTCACTCTGGAGAGAGCTTTAGGATACCAAGGTAACTTGCTTCAAGCTGTACATGGAACTGGGATATTGATTCCCATCTTCAGTCAACAGGTGATGTCATCACACAGATCATACAATTTCAGAAGTCTCTTCTTCTAGAATCCTGTCAGAAATGCTGTGATAACTGTTAGAGAGCAGATGTGATGGGATAAGCTCTCTTTTTCTTCTGTAACCTTTCTGGTGCATTGGAACACTACCCTCACCTATGACTAGAATTATTTTGCACTACCACAATACAGATGAATTTTAGAGCAATTGAAAATGTGAGATAAAATGAAACAAAAACGGACAGATGCAGCCAAACAAATTACAGAATAATATTTTGCACATGATCCCACAATTTCGTAAAAACATTTTGCCTAACTGTGTAAGTGAATCACAGGATTTTTACAGGTACATTGCTTAATATGTTTCTAGCTGTTGTAGGACTGCTTCCATTCTTTGTCCTTAGCTACAACTGTGACATCAATCTAATAATATTTAATATAGTAATGCTAATTGATACAGTAACAATTACCTTGATTAAACAACTTAGGCTTTGTGTGCCAGCTTTGCAAGATAAACATTCCTGGTTCAAACCACTCTTCATTTCTTTTTGCTGGATTTTCCAACTCTGAAATCATGTGTAGCCTCTAATTTAGGCAACCACTAATCAGGCAGAATTGCATTTATGAGTTGAACCTGGGCTGATCAATGCACATGACATGTCAATTGAGTTTATACTGTGGATGTTAACTTCAACATTTGTGTGTCTTTCTCCTCCTTTTATCACTAGCTAAATTTAGATGCTGGGTTTCACTGCAGGATAAAGGAAGGAACAACAACCCATTCTAAAATATCCATGTAGAAATAAAGTTAACCCAGAGCAGAATTGCACTTCAGTAATCTGACTGCATGGATAACAACACAGCTGTTGGACCATAACTGTACATGTTTCGCAGCAATAGAAATCCCCAGTTTGCCTAATACCCATTTAAAAATAAATGTATCATTAAAAAAGTTTGCAAGACTCTATCTACAGGTTTCTTTTTAGTGAAGTATTCTTTTTATACTTTGTAAGTAGAATTCAAACATAATGCTAAGTGTTCGGTGAATCAGTACCAATGACAGAGTGGCTGTTATTCTCTCTAGTTATACTCACCTGTCCAACAGAAACAAACCTGCAGTATTGCTTTGTGCACACTCACAGCCATTTCTCATCTCTTCAAACCTTTGTTCCTTCAATAAAGGTAACAGTCATCACTAAAAATGGTCTAAGTAATTTCATTTGTGTTAAGTTGTATTATATTTTAAAATCCTGTCTTCAGATTTAGGTAGCAACAGCATTGACTGGGAAGCAGTGTCAAATATGTGCCAAAAATTTACTTTTACATAACTTCCATTGGAAGTGAAGCTTGAGAATTGTCCATATATTTATTTTTGAGAGGAAGAATTGGTTAGAATACAACCAAACCATTAAAAACTATTCTGAGCTGACAGAGTTCTCAAGCTGCTTAATAAAGCAGCCTAGATGAGGTGTGGCATTAAGCACATTCTCAAGTACTTTCATTTTCTTAGTGAGTCCTTTTGGCCTAAAAGAAGAGTTTCTATTCGTATAAGCAGGTAACTGCAATGTGCACTTGAATTTCTTGCATATCCTTTTATTTTCTTCAGAATTGGTTTGCTCTGCAGCTATCACTAAAATTTAAATTTAGGATCAGCAGACTTTATATGTACAGCTTACAACTAAACGAGTTATATAATGAAGATATGTCTCAAAAATAAATCACATAAGAGAAAGAGTAAATTAAGTTATCCTCCTTAGCTTTTCTCCACCTGCTTCTTGAGGCTGTGTTGCTGCACTGTATGGTTTTTTGTCTGGTACTTCCCCTTGGAGCTCTCTGGTAGCTGCATACAGCCAGACCATGTCATCCACGTCTTTTAATGACTTTTAGCTCACACACTCCAAATACTTCCTGACTGGAGGAAAGCATCCATGAGTTCTAGATAAATAGTGTTCTAGTTATGACAAGTGAAAGTATATGTGAAATACCACTCATGATTCAGTATTTTGCATGTGCCTATGTCTGGCTGAGAGGCCCAATATTGCATTTTTTATGCATGATTGAGTTATAATCAGTGCATAAATCGAAAAATGTTTGAAGTTGCTTACATACAACCGACTGCTGCAGATTCTGGTAGACACATTCTCCATACACTACACATGTACCGAAATGTGTTTAGCAATCCATTAATGGCAATAGTTAATGTAACCATCCAGTTAAGATAAGAATTCTGGGAGCTAAAACAAGCAACTTGAACCACTGTTAAGAGCAAGAGGAAGCTTGCAGCTCCATACTACACAATGCAAAAGTACACATAAAAGAGCTGCTACCAATTTTTTTCGGCCTGCTGCAGTATGGCAAACAAGCAAACCCTCAGTGTTGTAAACAGTGTTTCTCTCACACTGAGACTGACTTTTCCAGTCATAAAAAACATTTGCACTTTTAAAGATGATATAGTTACAGACTATATAGAATCAGTATATATAGAATCAGTAACAGGCGAATGAAAAAAGGGAGGACATGATTCCTACAGGTGTAGAGAAAACTGTATTTAGCCAAAAGTAATCTTCTTGGCATGTTTTTACGGATGTGACAGTGAGAAGGAAACTCCACTGCGTATGTTTTTATCCTCTATTGCTGACATGAAGCTTTAGCTGCTGATCTAGCATCTATGTAACCAGATCTGTTTGACTCCTGGATAAAGGAACCATAATGCTATCATCAAAACACTCAATCAAATATTGAACCTTGGGGAGAAAAAGATTCTACATCCTGTATCTTTCTGTGTTTTCAACATGATCTTTCCTTATATACATGTTTCTGTGTAAAAAAATCTTGCCTCTGTCATTATTTTGTTGTGTGGCCTGGAGTAGATCCCATACTGCAGGAAGGAGTGAAATCGTGCCCCGCTACTAAGAGCGGGAGTCTTGGTCTTCAGAAGGGTCAGGACTTCATCCTGCATCTAATATTCTGAAGCTGTACAATGAAGACATGGATATAACAAGTCCCTGCTTCCTTCACAAGAGTATTGGAAGTTGAAGTGCGAGTAGTTTCCCTTCACAGAAATTAATGAGTTTTGTTAATTAACCACATTTTTGTCAAAACAAAAATTCTAAAAAAAAAATTCTAAAAAAGATCTTTTTTTTTTATCTTGAGAATTACCTAAACAAAATTAGCCTTTCCATCTCTGTCTCTAGTCATATTTCAGTAGTTAATCCTTACTGATAAACTAAGTATAGTGTAGTCAGATGGTTTAACTACTTTCATAATACATTTTGCATATACTTCCTGAAAAAACTTATTACTTTAATGAAGTCTGAGTCAACATAATTTCAGAGACTAACTAAAGTTAGCTACTCATTCCTTTTTGGACTAGTTGAATATTTTTTACTGAGCATTCATAATAATAACAACAGAACAGCAGCAGCAGCAACAACAACAATAATAATAATAATGACAACAACGATTATTACTGTTATTAATATTGTTATTTTCATATTCATTGTCTTCACCATCATCAACATTATTTTAAATTGTCTGAGTTTTATGAAAAATGTTGATTTTCCAGAGGCTAAAAGTTTCCTTTCATTGAAACAAATATTTTTCAAAAATTATGTTTATAACTTAACTATTTAGTTATTTATGAGAAGAGAGTGAAGAAAATAATCTCTATCTAATGGGGAATGTATAGTCCTTTATGAACTACATTTCCAAGCCAGAATACATCTTCAGAAACATACCAATGAAGACATGAGACTATGGCGAATCACAGAAGAGAGACTAGAATCTACTAGAATAGAAAGAATGGGAGCACACAGATTGAACAAGGAGCTTGAATCATTCAAATGCAAATATTTGGGGGTTTATCACAATTAAAGGGGTATTTCTCTCCCCTTCTTCCAACCACATTAGTTCGTGTGGTTCTGTATGGATTGTAGGTTCTTTGGGTCATACAGCTGGAATACTTATTTTCGCTTAAGAATGACTTCGAATCGTACTTTTTAATTGTCTTACTGTGGCTGATTGGAAGTTCTGAAAGATTACAATATATGTTAAGTATACTATGCAGTGAACTGTATGTGGGATAAGGTAAGTGTAGCAATTTTCTGTTCTCTTCAGTATGGTGAGTGTCCTGTCAAAGAATCACAGAATGGGTGAAGTTGGAAGGGACCACAGTGGGTCATCTGGTCCAACCTCCCTTCTGAAGCAGGGTCATCCTAGAACACATTGCACAAGATTGCATACAGATGGTTCTTGAATTCATTTCCAGTGAGGGAGACTCCATAAACTCTCTGGGCAATCTGTTCCAGGGCTCAGTCACCTGCACAGTAAAATTCTTCCTCATGTTCAGGTAGAACTTCTTGTGCATCTGTTTGTGCCTGTTGCCTCTTGTCCTAACTGTCCTATTAGACGAGGACCATTTAAAGTGGTATTAGGACAAGAAATTAATGTATGCAACATAAATATTGAGGAAGATAAAACAGAAAAAGAAAATATATGTATTAGGAAAGTAAATAATAATTTTACAGGTCCAAGATGACCATGAAGATAGAACGCTAAAAGGATATGGCCTTCTGAATATTTTTAGCAGATAAAATGAACCATTCATCTTCATATTTTCACATTTTTAAAACGTGTTTGCAAATTTCAAGGAAAATAGGAAGGAAGTTGCACAGGACATGTTAGAAACACTCACAGCAGAGAAATTGCAGAGTTGTTAAAATATAATAAAGAAAATCAGAGCAGGAAAAAATGATTCCAGAGTGAATCCACCCTCTAGAATGAACAACAATAATAAAAAGGGTAAAATTATACAAAATCATGATATAATTTTGGTAAAATCTCAGATAGAAAAAATACCTGGAGACATTCAGAAATATTGGGAAGGTTCAATAAAGTACAGATTTCTAAGAACATGCATAAGGACACACTGTGAAGGAAAGAGAGGTAGAAAACTTTTCTTTCTTTCTTTCTTCCATTCAGATTAGCATAGCCACTGTTCAGTAGTTCAAAACTAGTACTCAAACTGAGATTATAGGAGTGTGACCTTATAATGCATAAATAAAGAAATAGATCATAACAATAAATAGTTTGAAATAATTGGCTCCCTCTGTTAATTGATGCACTATCATTTCTAATACTTTTTCTCACCCTCATTTTAACAGCTTTTACAACCTCCTCAAAAAGTTCATATTTTAGGGTTTAAAAGAAAAGTATTTTCTGATATTCGCTCTTTTTTTAACACTTAATTTAGATTCTGCTTTTCATTGTATATTTGTAGATTGTATAAAAAATTCCTCCTTCCTACTTCCTGTCTTCACTTCAAAATCTTGGGATTTTTTTTGCTTATACCCCTCTGTCAGTGATTGATTGAAGTCATTGAAAAAAGCTGGCAAAAGCTTTTCCCAAGGATAAATGTGAGAAATAGTTATGGTGGGTTTTGTAGTAAGATATTGCAATGAAATAAACCATTGCCCAAATACAAGTTTGATCAGAAGCAGATCTGTGTCATGTTATATTGACATCCATTGCCAAGGCAAGGAGTTATCCTATTTGGCTTAGTTTCCCAAAGGTATACAGAGAGCCCAAACAACATGAGAGTGGGACACACAGAAGGACCATTTTGATAGAATGTGGCAAAAGAAAAAATACTGAGAATTCTGGAAAAAGAAACTCCCAGTTTCATTCCCATTGCCTTTAGTGTCATGAGAGAAGTAATGTGACTGTATGTCATCAATAATGTGACTGGCTACAGAGTTTCAGTTTATAAAACTGACTAGTAAAATTACAATACTGACTAATTGTTCATGTTAGGATTAGGAACATTTCTCTAGGTCACTGCATTTTTAGGACACAGCAGTCTAATTCTTTTTATATTTGTTGTCTTACACTTCAGTTTCTCCACTGCCTTGACTAGTGTTCTATAAAAACTTCATAGATTTCTGACGTTTCTTGATCCTCATTGCCTCAGAACTCACTTCAGTGATTCCACTTAACCAAAGAGAGAATCAGCTTCTGGATATGACACTATGTGTGTACGCTGAAACCTCTCTTATCATTGTGTCAAATTTATCATCCATGACTATCCTTATATTTCATTTGATATTAATGTTTTCTGGCTACAGTTGGTCAATTTGATAAAGACATCCACTTGGAAAATAATATTTTCATTTTAGTATATACCTTCCTATTTTCAAAAGTTTACATATGTGATATATAACAGTACACTTTACTGTGGGAAATGACAAGTATTGACTTTTAGCAAGAGCACAGTAAATATAGCTCTTTCATTTTCAAATTGAAATTTCATTTTGATTTTTGATACCATTTCCATGAGAATGACTTTGGACTCTTCACATCTACTTGAATTTGATTTTTTGCGATGCAAAATGGGCTTGCAATGCAGCTGGGCTCTTTATTTTCTCTCTTTACCTTCCCTTGATCTCATATCTTGCTACTAACTTTTCTCCTTTTAACAGTATCTGCAAATTTAAGTTCTGGTATTATGAACAGCACTTTCATAAAATAATCTTCCGGTTATAATTGGTCTACTCTCAGGAATTAAATCTGCTGACAAGTTTTTGTAGATCTGAATATCAGATACAAAGGCCAAAGGGTCAGAACACCTGTACAAACAGGAGGTGCTGTGGCACCTTATACTCAGCTACCCTATCTGAAGCCCAGTTGCTTGCTCCTACATTTGGCTGTATTTGTTCTAAGACTGTATTGAGTTGGGGCATGAAGAGATGGGGAATTCAACATTTGCCTTAGTATCTTTGAAAAAGTTAATCAGATTCCTTTTGAAATTTATTTGGATTTCCCTTGCTCAACTTTCATCCATTGGTTCTTCTCATGATTTCCTTTGCTTGTTAAAAACACCATGTGTACATGGTGCTTTTATACATGGGTGGTAACTAAGCACTGAGAAAAATATTTATTGGTAGGCAAAATCTGTAGAGCTCGGTAAGACAATGTAAAGGACCCACCTCAAACTTCTCATCACTTTTTGGCTCTGTTTTGCATTCCCTTTCCCACTGTTTTGAACACCTTTTTTGTTTTAAGCAAAAAGTGAGCAGTTCTGAATTTGATTCTGAGTAAGTATACATTCACTGCTAAACTGCCATTAACTGCACTAGATCAATGCAACTTTGTGCTAAAAGTTGTTGCATGGTCCTATATATTGTTATTTTTTACTCACAGAAGATCTTTGGGATAGTTTTCATTCATGTGATGATATTCCTATCCAAGATGATTTGAATTCAGAATACAAGAATTGATATGAGAATACCACTAACATGGTCTCATTGCATTTGAGTTATTCTGCTACCCAACCATTGTCTCTCTCATTACAATATAACTTCTTGAATTCTGAGTTGCTACAGTACTTTGGAAAAATTAGGTTTGTGATGAAGATTCTTCTATAATACAGTAATACATGAAGCGTATGTAATAGAACTTGGTAAATATGCAGGGTATCTATGTGTACATCAGCTGTTACTCATTTGGCAGTTCTGTTGAAACCTGTAGCCAGAGGCTAGATATGGCAGATATGGAAAGAATCTCCGATAGTGTAAATAGTGACAGCTTAATTTCCCATTATAGAGCCATGACAGTTTATTCCAGTGGAGCAACTGACTGTAAGAACTTGAATCCCTGAATTATTCTGATCACAGGAGCTTCACATCTCTGCGAAAGGGCAATATTATTATTCCTGGCTGATAGTGTCAGGTGGATTCAATTTGCTCCAATCAGGCTAGGAGATGTGTTACAGCCTCTTTGAAATTAAGGTCCTGGACAAAAGACCTCAGGAACAAGATTGGGATAGAAATAAATGACAGATATTTCCTGCAAATTGGCAAGAGTAGGTTCTTGATGTATTTACTTCATTGAGTTTCAGGGTCAAAGATTTTATGGGAACTGTTCTTAATTTTTCATCCCGTAGTTTATGGGGCTTTTTGTTTTGTTTTTTTGAAACATATAGTCAGCTATTTTACTGGGAAACTACGCTTGCAATATGGCAGTGTGTCACCTTTTATTTCACTGAAGAGGAATACCACACTTGCTTCTCTGATTCCTCCAGTATTTCCACTCCTTTCTATGACTTAATGAACTATTTATTCAGGTCCCTTCTTCCAAAAAAAAAAAAAAAAAAAAAAAAGGAAAGATTCTTCATGTTTTGCTACTGATTAATCCAAATGTTCTTTTTTATCTTTTTATCAACAGCTATAATTCCAAAAATCTTCCTTGCTTCTGATTGTACTTTCGTCTATTATTGTTCTTTACAAGAGTTTCCCACGGGTAGTGTTTTGCAGGAGCTCTAACATTTGAGTTGGACAGTGCATTGCAAAAAATAAGTGTTGGAGAATGCTGAGGAGGAGAGAAGATCAAGAAGGAGTAACATAATTTTTTTACTGCAAAAGCTTAAATCAACAAAGATTTTTATGGAATTAACATGAAACCTTATCTGAATCCTACTAAACATCTACACACAATACTTCTCAGCTCTCTGTTGCTCACTAAAGACAGGCGATTTACTATTATATGTCAATATAGTCGAATATTCCACTTCACCTATTAGTGTACTTGTGGTGGCTAGAGCAGCTGGCTGCCAGACGCCCACCCAGCTGCTCTTTCACTCCCCTCCTCAGCAGGACAGGGGGAGAAAATAAGATGGAAGAGCTCACGAGTCAAGTTAAAGACAAGGACATCACTTAGCAATTACCACTGTGGGCAAAAGAGATTTGACTAAAGGAAAATTATTTTAACTTATTGCCAATTAAAATAGATGTGGGCAATGAGAAGCAGAGACAAACTAGAACAACACCTTCCTCCACCCCACCTTCTTTCTTTTCCAATGCTCAATTTCACTCCATCATTGCCAACTGCTCTACTTCCCTTCACCCCAATCCCTACCCTGCATGGCACAGGAAGATGGAGGAATGTGGATCGTGGTCAGTCAGTAACTGCCCCTCTCCACCACTCCTGGCTCCTCACACTTTTCCCCTGCTCCAGTGTATGTTTTTCCCTTGGAGGACAGTCCAGCAGGCCAGACTGCTCCTGCATGGATACCCTACAGGCTGCAGGTCCTGCCAGTAAACCTGCTCCAGCATGGGCTCCTCTCTCCACGGGTCCTGTCAGGAGCCTGTTCCAGTGTGGGCCTCCCACAGAGTCACAGCTTCCTTTGGGCATCCACCTGCTCCAGCATGGGGTCCTGCTCAGGCTGCAGGTGGATATCTGTATCCCTGTGGTCCTCCATGGGCTGCAGGCGTACAGCTGCCTCACCGTGGGGTACACCACAGGCTGAAGGGGAATCCTGCCTGGGGCACCTCCTCCTGCCGTGTCTGCACTGACCCTGGTGTCTCCAGGGTTGTTTCTTTTACATACTCTCATGCCTCACACCATGCAGTTTTTTCTCCCACTTCTTCATTAAGTTTCCCCCAGCGCCACCCCCGCCCCGGCCGTGGGCTCACCGCGCCCTGCGGTGGGTGGCTGGATCCGGCTGGAACCGGCTGTGTCCGGCTGGGACAGCCCAGCCTCCCTCACAGAGCCCCCGCTGCTGCTGGGGCCTGGGCACCCGCACCCTGTACGGGACCTCTCTTTGTATAGTATTCTTCTCTAACTTAGAAGTTAGAGATCAAAAGCATCTTTAATTTGTATTATATTTATCAAGATTATTAATATTTTGGGGCTTTTCTTCTTCCATAGCCTTTTTGGCATCACGTTGCCATGACGAGGAATGTGTTCTGTGAAAGCTTTAAGAGATTTTGTGGAGAAATCACACCCACTTTGAACATCAAGCAAAGCACGCCATGAAAATATTTCATCATTTTAGGTCTCTCAGGAGCCTCTCTGGGTCACTCCATGCCTTGCCCACATCAGTGTCTCACCAACGTAATCAGTAAAAGGGATCATGTCCATCACAAAAACAATTTCATAAAATAAGGAACTTTCCTGATATTTGTTCTGAGCTACCATCATGAAAGTAGTTGGGATACCATGGAGCATGCATAGGATTTTTGGATGTCTTCATGCAGAAGAAAAAGGAATGATTAATCTCAATCTAAATTACTTTTGTTTCTGAGTCACTGAAGACCTTGGCTCCTAAAGTACTACCCTTAGTGACATACCATGACAAGGTACCATATTCAACATTAAACTTTGAATCAGAGCCGCTTCTGACCTTCATAAATGGGATTTCAGTCAGACTTCTAAAGCATGTATGTGTAAATGCTGCCTGTGTGGTGGTTATTCAAGCTTCCTTTGAATTCTGTCCATCCATTTAGTCATCCCTGCCAAGTCAGTCTCTATTACCGGTACCTACTAAGATGTATGTTAATAGTGACAGTAACAGGCTGACTTGAAAGAAAGCTGCCAGTGACACTAAGGAATGCTTGCGTGGTGAGGCACTGGAACAGGTTGCCCAGAGAGGCTGTGGATGCCCCATTCCTGGAGGTGTTCAAGGCCAGATTGGATGGCACTCAGAGCAACCTGGTCTAGTGGGAGGTGTCCCTGCTTGGCAGGGAGTTGGAACTAGATGATCTTCAAAGTCCCTTTCAACCCAAACCATTCTTTGATTCCGTGATTCTATGACTTTACTAATATAAAAAATAATGACCTTAGGAGAGCTTTATCCTTTTCACAGGTCAGACATATAATTATTAAGAGGAGCCAACCCAATAAATAGTGTCAACTACTGTTCTGAGCACACAGATTTCCATCTAAAAATGTGACAGGCCAGCCTCAGTTTCCAGTACCTTAATTTGCTAGAATGTTTTGTCATGTTAGAATACAATTGCGAGTTCTCCTTTCAACTCACAGAGTATTAATCATAATTGTGTAATCAGTATAGATAGCAAAAATATATACATAGCATGAACAGTTGAGATTAAACACTACGGAAACTATGGGGTTAATCACAATCAACTCTCATCTTGACATAAACTCAAACTGTTTCTGTTGACACTGATTTTCAGTCTGATAATTAACATGGCTCTGTGTTTTTTCCTTTAACCTACTTTTCTCGTGAAAACTTTTCCAAAGAGATGCTAGAGGCTGTGACAAAGAGTTCTAAGGGAATTGGCCACTGGATTAAAATTCACCTTTATGTAAGAAGCCAGATCCTGAGAGAACTGCATTTTTTATGTACATGTATTACCGTTTTTTTCTTTTATCAGCGCTTTATTGCAGGTCTATTTTGTTTAGATGGCAAGAAGCTTTCTGTTTTGACTGACTTAGCTGAGGCTACTTATGACAGATATGCTGCTGTAAGACAGAAGAGAAACTGTCAACCAAATGCATAGTCAGGATGGAAGAGCACCTCTGTTCTTTTTTCTTCACCATGATGGACTTAAGGGAGCAAAATCCTTCATGTCCAAGCCCTGTCTCCTCTGTGCATCTGGCACATACACCATTTCACTGAACAGATAACAGAGAACATGCTTTTTTTATGGCAACATTTTTTGAACCATAGGCACAGTGCTCTTTTGAGAGCAAGACAAATGGTTCTGTGGACATGTGCGGTTAGGAAAACAGATTTCAGTCAAAGTCAAGAAGATGTATCAATTTGGGGAACATTTCATGAATCACTTCTATTTGAAATCAGAGTTGTGAGTAAATACTACTGGAATATTACACAAATGCCATGCGTTTACACAGTATTACACCTGACCCAACTGACTCTTTCAGTCTGGCACCCATGTTTTCCCTACTCCCCATGAGCACAGCCACAGACACACCATAGGAACTGTGACCTCCACTGTCCCTAAAAGCCACATAAATCTGAATCTGGCCTTTGCTTAAAATAGGTTGTCCCTAGTGTGAGGGAGATAAATCTACCCTGAAAATGTCCGTATGTATGGAATCAAATACAAAAGTGTATCTGAGTTTTTTTTTTTTTTTGGTGCAACTAAAAATGCTTCATCAACATGACTCATACAGTATTTGGCCTCTTCAATTCAGGTGGGGGTTGCTTCAGTTTTGCCTGAGTTTTTTTTTAAATCTTTGGTAATACAAATTGAAGTAGTGATAAAAATTTAAAAATAAAAAAAATCCAAACAGCATGAAAAGTTTCAGTAAATTCATATCCAAAAAATCAAAGCTGAAAAATATCTATAATGCATTTATATAATAACATCCACAATACTTCCCACTGTGTTTATTGAGTTGGCTCCTTTTATAATTATTTGGCTGTTTCTAGCAGGGACCCATGAGAAAGAGGAACAAAGCTCCCCTCAGGTCATTATTTTTCAGATTAGTGAAGTCCCAGCATTCCTTGGTGTCACTGCCAGCATTTTTATTAAGTCAACCTGTTACTTTCACCATTAAAACACATCTTAGTAGGTACCGGTAATAGAGACTGACTTGGCAGGGATGACTAAATGGATGGACAGAATTCAAAGGAAGCTTGAATAACCACCACACAGGCAGCATTTACACATACATGCTTTAGAAGTCTGACTGAAATCCTACATCCAGGTGAATAATAAATAAAAGCATTTGTTCTTCTGGTGGTTGCTAGTGGCTCTGTTTTATTATTTTCTTGCTGGATGGCTAAAAAGTAGAAAGTGTGGCAGCAGGACATCATTATGATAGGTGAACATCTGAAAATGTACAGCTTTAGCTAGGCATCCATAAGTTTCTTCCTTGCCCAATTAAAGGTTCACCCTTTGGTGTCTACTAAAATTTGGATGAAAGTTTCATGTGAACAGGCTGTCTCAGGATTTCTACACAGAATTTTCTGCACTCACTCAGGCTGAATAGGCGCAGAGAACAGTAAGGGATAATAAAAACAAGAGGAAGAGTAGCAATGGCTATATAAGAGCTACATAATTTCAGTAAATGAAATTGAAATTAACTAATAATAAAAATAATAAATAGCATCAAAGTGCCTTCCTTTTGTCCTCCACAAATCCTTGGAACTCCTTTTGTCTTTACTCCTTGTCTTACTCCTGCTTTCCAGTACTCAGTAATACGTTTCCTTTGACCTTTATTTGTAAGGCTAGGCCAATATTTTTAATCAAGTGTTTACAGTCAGACGCCTAAATCTATATTAAGCATCTAAATAAGGCTTGCATTTTAAATGAGCCAAGCACTAAGTCAATAGCAGTTGCAACCTCTGACTACTACTGAAAAGTAGTCCAGCTCTTCAGGTGCCTCATTCTCTACCCACAAGCTGGAAAATGTTTGCAGCCATTTTGGTATAATTCTTGCCCTCACTCTGCAGTATAGTCCTTATGTTAAATAAAATTCTGCTATCATGCTGTACCTTTGATATAAGAACACAGGAGCATTCATGTCTGACCCAGATGTTCAAAATAACTATACATCTCACAGATATTTATATATTTTGTGGTTACACTTGCTGTCACAAAACTACTTGAAATCTTATAATTCTGTTGTGTTCAGTGTATGATAAAAAATCTGGCTATACAAGAAGAAGAAAACCATGATGTTATTTTCCTTTTTTGTTAGGGAAGTGGTGTATTAGTGGATAAGTGCTCTGCTTCTGCTGAAAATGTTCGTTCATCTCTTGGATATGATCCTCATACTACCTGTCTCCCAGCTGTCAGTTCATGATTCAGGCAGGAGCTTGCAGGGATATGTGCCTTGGCTGGAGGGGGTGTCTGGAGGAGCTGGGAAGTAACCAGATGACTGACAGCGATTCAGGCTAGACGCGGCAAGGAGGGGGTAGGTACAGAAGAAAGCTAATCCTATAGAGGGAGTTGAAGGCTTTTTTGAGGGAGGATGAGGGAGGTAGAAAGCATCTGCAGGATTTGCTTTAGAAAGAATTTAAGGTTTCATCTGCATCTCTGCAGCTCAAGGGACCTGAGAGCCAGTCAGTACAGCACATATTATCAGTTACACCAGCACAGTGAAGCTGATACAGTTACATGAGTGTAACAACCCATGTGAACACTCTCATACCAGAACTAATACTTCTTTTTTTTTTCTAATTTAACGGAGATATTGTGTAAGCTCAAATGTTTGGTTTGGTTGTTTTGTTGTTTCATTGTTTTGTTTTTTTTTAAAGCAAAAAAAAAAGTATTTTTGCCAGTACAGTAAACAACACAGAAATTTAATTTTATATAACTGTAGCTGTTTAATTCAGCCCTTTGAGTGTCCTGGTGTATTTTCAGCATATGCACAACTCTAAGCATACTGTTTTCTTTGCAATAAGGTTAATATTAGTTAGAAATGGAGACCTGCTGGAGATAAAACCAATTGCAGATGAGCTTAGCTGAAAGCAAAAGCTACGGTCTCTCAGATAATACCACAAGACAGCTTGAAAGGCTAATATATCATGCAAATGGTGGACCAGAATCACTTAGGCATAGATGGTCTGTGGGCTGTACAGAAGGAGTGAATCTTTCTGTATTCAGCTGCGCGTGTGTGCGCGCCTCGCTCCCCCTCCACCCGCTCTTCTCCCTCTGTCTCTCCCAGACAGGCGAACAGACCTGCTTCTTCCTTTGTGTTGCCAGTCAGGTCCTCCCTCTGCAGTCTTACACAGGAAGAAGATTTATAACAGCTGCATGCAATGCCAGTGTCTCAAAGAGACAGTATCACGCCATGTGGAGGATTTTTATATGGGGTTTAACTTTGCTCCACTGAATTGGAAAGGTACATTTTTTTAATCTTAATTATTTTAAACACTTAATTCCTGTGACTTTTATCTCCTGCTAAATTCTGACCTCCAAATACTAGCATCTTTAAATCACAATCTGTTGTCACAGTACTGTAATGGCTGTGATGTCTTAATTGAAAACATGGGGATGTAAGGATTTTGAGAGTATAATTAGGGCACATTTCAATGTGAAGCTGTGAGTGCTGTTCTGTAAGATGGGCATCTGATATTTCTGACATACTGTATCAGAAATATAAGATTCAAACTAGAAAATGAAAATACAGCACACATGCAGGGCAACTGTGTACCATATGTTAAGAAATGTGCACCTCTTAAGCAGCGGGCTAATTAGCTAGAGAAAACAGAGATGTCTGAATGATGGTGGTAGAAATAAAAAGGATAATGAAATCTCGAGACAGACTTGTGTAGGAGATCCACCTGGCAGCAACTTGCCAGGTTTACCAAATTAAATGAAATCAAAGAAAAATTTATAGGTGGGAAAAAATGAATGTAAAAGCACTACTTCCCTTTGTTTTAAGCTCTCAGTTGCCTGCTTCTTACTTCCCTGACTAGTGGCATGTATTATAATTAATGATGAGTGAAGCATCAGAGTCAGAGAAGCCCAAAAGCTTAGATATGTTCCCTAGGCTTGGGAAAAATCTCTATAAAATTTGACAAGGGATAGTTTCTCGGTGTATCTCTCTTCCCAGGTAGTAGCAGGAATACAAAATTAAAATGGATTTCCTTCTGGCATTTCACCTCTTAGCCTTCCTGTTTCCCAAAAATAAATGCAAAAAATTGAATTATTTGATTTCAAGAAATCCCTAAAAGGGCTAACCCTTGTCAGTGTCTAGGTTCAATATTAGTAACAAATTCCTTCTTCGGAGAAACATACAATCTGGAAATATAAACCCTGGATTAAAAAAAATCAGGAATAGAGGCAGTTGCTCTATAAGAAGTAAAACACTACACAGCAGGCCATGGCAGGGATGAGTCTGTATCTCGTTCTTCTAGCTCAAATACATGCACTAGTTTCCTTCTTCTACCCTGTTTTACCTCATCCCATAAACAGCAAATCTACACATGTTGCTCGGGATTTGCCTTAGGACTTCTCTTCCCAGGATCAATGAGCTCTAGAGGAGTGTTCACTGTATTCACTTGCTGTTGATTTTCAGCAGCAGGAGGTCAAGACAGGCTTACGCTTCTATTTGGAGAAACATAACCAAGATTTAATTCCGCTATTCGCTCATGCCTGAAATACTTCCTCTGGTTTTCTTCAAATGTTAGTATGTCCACCCAGAACCACTCTTGTTGCATTTTTTTTGAGATCTACTATTACCCAGTATTATCAGTACAGTGCTTACTTTTGTTCCTCCCGATAACCAGAGCCTTTGCCCTTCAACTTCTACAGCTAATCCACTGGTAGTTTTGGTTGATGGAGCCTGCAAATGGGCTGACATAAAGGATTCCTGTCCCAGTGGCATGTTAAGTTCATATACGGATAGCTGTTTAATCTGTAACAGTAGCTGTACCCACTCTAGTGTGCCAGGAATAGTGTATTTACCCTGCTTGGAGTGATATTAGCGAAAGTCCTATGGCATCAGGGAATTGTCTGCTCCCTCACTACTATACAGTTGGTCATTGTTGTTGTTTAAAGAAGCTTAGACCTGATAACAGAAAGGCTTCCACAGAATGAGCTTAAAACCTAACAGCCTACAAAAATTGTTCATAGCTGTGTGGTCTACCTTTAGTGTGGGACATCACTCTCCACTGCTAATTAAATCTGTACTATCTGAACTATTCACATGAAGTTCTTTCTGCAAAGTACTCTAATCCAACAGATAAATCTATGCAGACTGTTTACATATGAAACGAAACCTCAACATTTTTTAAGTTTACATGTACATCATCGTGGTTAGATGTCATTTTTGATCTAGGAAACAGTATCCATAGAGTTATTTTCCCTTATCTCTGGTCCTCTGAGGTTTACAGTGCCATCATATGTTAAAACTTTTGAGAACTTCTTGGGACAAGATTCAGACAGTGTCTCATTGAAATCTGTGCAGAAAAGGTGACTCTATTTCTTGAGAAGTACCAAACACAGCAAATTGTTGCAACATGGAGCGACACAGAGTCCCCAGGCAGCTGCAAAGGAGAGCCACTTCATTGCAAAAAGCCGGCCTTTTTAAGCAGTTAGCCGGTTATCAGTTTACATAGTTTTAAAGCACAACAAACACCATACACCCTGATATGAACACGTGATGGTCACGTAGCATGTTTTTCTACCCCTAATTCAGCTGTCTCTTGTGGCTGTGCTGCCACGATATCAGGATGCCGTCAGCAGCTCTGCCAGGCCGGCTGCTTGGGAGGGCGCGTGGGCCTGGATGAAGGGAGCCCTGGGTCTTATGCCACGCCCTGACCACAGCAGGAAAACACACAAAAGTGGTCAGGAACGCAGCTTCCACTCGATGGGGCTTCCCCCGGGCCGGTGGGAGACGCGCCAGCAGAGATAAAAGAGAGAGAAGCGATCTGCTGCTTGGACTCCAGAAACTTTAATCTTCTGAAGGTTGCAAGAGCAGCGAGATGACACACCAGGAAGTTACAGGCGTTTTTATAGTGGGACAGAGGGAGGCGGGGTGAGGGGTACAATCCAATAGGGAAAGGGAACATGGGAGGGATCAACAGGGAACCAGCCAGTGAGGATGGAACAGGGGAGGGATTACAGACAACCAATGGGGAGCTGAGGGCAGGGCTGCAGGGGGGGCTGTGAGAATTCGCAATTCATGATGCTACAGTGTCTCTTTCCCACAGTCCTTTTCTACTTAGCTGAAGTAACAGGCCTGAGCCGTGATTTTACAAAGGCAACAAGGCCTTCATTTTATAAGGTTTTACCTACATGCAACAGCAAACAACAAGGAGGGGCAGAGACTATACAAAAGGCTCCAGTGTGCATGTACCTGTACAAATGCAGACACAAATGTCTGTGCATGCATTTCCATTAAACCTATATAGCCACAGTGGTATGTAAACAGAGCTTGAATTCCAGTACTGGACCACTGGTTATCACACTGCTTGACTGCTAACAGATTCATTATCCTTGGTTTGCCTGGTCCTAACTAGCACCCTGCCAGACAATGCCCAGGCATGGGGATAGCATTTGCCAGGAATCACTCCTAATACCCATCATTACCCTTGATGGTTTCTCTGAAACTGTCTCTGAAGGTTTGGGACCTTGACACACACCTCCTGCCCAACACCACAGCATGCTGCAAATTCTGTCTGTTTCATAGTAGAAAAACCCCTGTGCTAAAAAGCTGCAATGTGACCCTCACATTATTTCAGACACTTTGTCCCCTTGAGGTGACACTCAAGGCCAAGTGTTATGTAGTATGCTTGCAGCTACTCTGTGCCATTTAGCCTCACAGCCAGAAAACAGCCCTTAGCCCTATTTTATTTATCGACATATATAGCCAACAAGACCTTCTGAGTTAAAAGTTAGGGAACACTGAATGAGTGCAGTGTTGAGCCACGAAAAAAAAGGAAAACTAAGAAAAATGGCCTATGTCTCAGGTATTTGTCAGCAAGGTTAAAAAAAAGGTATAGACCATATGAGAGACAAATGTTTGCTTCCCTCTGTGGCTCAGAGCACCAAAATATCTCAGTGGGATAAACTGAGTTTTTCTACAGACTTGTCACACCACAACAAAATGCTTAATCTCCAGAGAAATCACAGTCAGGCAGCTAATGCTCAGTTGACTAGGAGAATATTCATGTTGATTTACAGGAGTATAGTCACAGAGCCAAACAAAGACCTTCCCATGCAGTTTATGGTGTTGAATGAAATGATTCAAGTTCCTCCTTTCCATGTCAGAGATAAATATGGTGTTCAGAAGGGGGAAAGAGAACAAACAACCACCTCACAACCTTAAACCTCATCCTACAGGAAGTTGGGATTAAAGTATGCTGTTTAAATGTATACAGCTATAAGACCATCAGTGATGCCAACAATGCGCTTTATATGAGATATGGAAACATTTAGCCAGTTTTAGTCTCAACCAGAGGGTGTAAGCTGAATTTTGAAGAAACAATATAAACATTGGGAATGCATATAATTCTAGAAATTCCACATAAGAATAAAATATCTTCTGATTCACAACATGTAACATAAAATGCTAGCAATGCTATAGTGTTTGCAAATAGGGTTTGTAAAAGAAATGAAGCTGTGTAGTAGAAAGCTATTGGCCCATCAAGCTAACTCTCAAGACTGTAAGCCCAGCAAGGATTTAGCTGATTCCATTCACCAAACATACTGTTGGTAATGACTGACGTAGTCTGACATAGGCACAGTATTAAAAGTTGTGTTAGGTAATGGCCAAAAGACAAAATATGTCACATGTATTAATATGTTCTTGAGCAGAAATAGTATTAAATAGCATTGTAGAAAACACTATAGTAACATATCAATTCAGAATACAATCCAGAATGCTCATAAATAAAGCTTCGACCAGTGTTCATGAAACTGCTAAAAGTAGCATCATGTTCATCATGTTCTTCATGTAGTTAAGGCATGTGCAACATTTTTATTGTAGTTCCATGAAATCTGTAACTTACAGAAGTTAAAATTGCAGAAGTTAAAAAGTGCTTCTTTTAGAAGCAGCCACAGATGATAGTCAAATACTCCATCATCAAGTCTGGGAAGTTTAAACTTCCATTCTTACAGTCTAGATGGTTCCAATGTGTTAAAATAGTTGGAAACATCAGGGCATTATGCACTTTTGGAAAACAGGTCCAATGAAGCACTGTTTCACCTGGAAAAAAAGGAGTACATTTCCACTTGTTTCAGAAATTAAAGGGTTTTTTCTTTTAGTAGAGACATAAGACACTTCAGGTTGGAAGGGACCTCAGGAAGGATTTAGGGTAAAATCCTACTTAAACAGAGTTGTATAGAGATTTACTCAGTCTGGTCTTGAAAACCACAAAGTAGAGTTTATGTACCCTCTCTAAGTAACCTACTTCACTTCTTGGATGTCCTCATGCGTTATACCCAACTGGAAACATTCTTTTTCTCATTCATGTCTATTGTTTCATCCTCTGACGTGCATCACCGGAAAACCTGCCTCATCCTTTTCATAACCTCCTCCTAGGTATTGGAAGGCCGCTGTCTCTTCAAAACTGTCTCTTCTTCAAACTGGAAAATTGTATTTCCTTCTATCTCTCCTTGAATGGCTTTTGTTCCCTGAACCTGTTGTCCATTCATCCCATGAGTTCCTCCAAATGGCAGCCTGCCCCTCAAGTCCTTCAATTGCAACCCCTATATGAGTTTCATCTGAAAACTTGATGAAAGTACTGTCCATCACATTGTTACTCTGCTTCAGGTTCCCAGAAATATGTTCCTAGAGTATTTGCTCCGGGTATTTCCCGGGGATTGAAGTAAGGCTGAGCACCCTGTAGTTCTCTGGGTTGTCCTTTTAGAAACTTTATAAAGTTTTGATACAGCTTGTCAGATCCATGAGCATTTATGAGTTGAATTCTCATAACTAATCTCTGACTTGATCCTTATCCACTGCTGATATTCCCCCTCTTCTCTCTCATTAAGCACACAAGCCTCAAAGAACAAGGCCCTGAGCACTTCAGCCTTACCAGTGTCCACTGTTGCTGAATCGCCCTTTTCATTCAGCAATCAGTACATACATTTTCCTTTTTCAATCTTTTATTAGTAATGTACAAGCTCTTCTTGTTGCCTTCATGTCCCTGGAAAGTCTCGATTCCATCTGAGCTTTGATTTCCCTGACACCATCACTACATACTAATGCAATGTTTCAGAAATTCCTCCTTTGAAGCCTGTACTTGCTTCCATCTCCTTTATGCTGGCTTTTATGGTGGATCTCTGTCTTGAGTTGGTCTGTTGATAAGTGTACTTGATTTCCGGAGCATCAGCATGGACCAATCATTGGCTTGAAGGGTGATGTCCTAACAGACTTGCTAGATTCCCTGAACTCCTTTGCTTGTCAGAGCTGCCTCCCATGGAATCCTACCTTTCAACTCCCCAGATAAGCTGAAGTCTGCCCTCCTAAAGTGCAGGCTCAGTACTGCACTGCTTGCCTTCCTCTGCCTCCTCAGGATTTTGAACTCCACTATTTTGTGGTCATTACAGCCAAGCTTTCTATTGATTATCATATTCCCAAAGAGTTATTGCTAGCTAGAAAATGCCAGAGTCACCTGGTTGGCTCTTCCAGTGTCTGTATCATGAGTTTACCTCAAATACAATCCAGATGCCTCCTGGATAGCTTGCTTCTCACCACAGTGTCCTTCCAACAGATGTTAAAGTTCCTATAAGAGCCAGCACCATCGGATCCAAAGATTTCCTTGGATGTTTCAAGTAGACTTCATCCACTTCACCACATTATCAGGTGATCAGGAACACACTTTCTCCTCAATGTCACCCTCACTGGCCTCTCTGAGACCCAACAAGGCTCTCATGCAGCTTTAACTTATTTTTAATACCATGTCTACATCAGTCATTGCCAGCAGTATGTTTTGCTGAATGGAATCAGTGAAATCATTGTTGGGCTTCCAGTCCTGATAGTTTAGCTTGATGGGCTGAAACATTTTCTCTGAATGTTTCACTAAAAATAAAATGTTTTTAAAAATTCTAAACAACTTTTTCAAGTACATTTGCCAGTAAAATTCTGTTAGAATGATGTCTATAGCCACAAAGCTATTAAACTTATGGTAATATAGTACTGCCATCAGTTGTTTGCAGTATTTGTATGACACTTGGCATGCTGTTTAAGTATTTTTTAAGAAATTATTGGAAGGTGAAGAACAGGCACTATACAAGGTGCCTAGACCACCAAGTCCACTTGGTCTTGCAAGTCCAAGCAACGAGATCCTTTCAAGACTGTTCAAAGGCAGGTTGGTCAGTATTGTTACCTTGGGGGAGTGGGAGGGTTGTGGGTGCAGCAGGGTTGGTAGAAAACCTGATATCCAAGGTAAAAATAGTGGCCTAAATATTATGCCCACAGCATTTTTGTCAAGCACTAAAACGTGATAAAGAAGGACAAAACCACAAATGCCTTATCTTAAATACAGCAAGTAAGTGCTGTAGTGACTTCAAAACACTTTTAAAAAGGGAGAAACTCTTTCTACTTTATTATGAAAATGAATACATGAGATACTGAAATGTGCCAGCTTAGTGTACCAGCCTGCAAGAAGGTCATACAGCCAGTAAGAAGGGGGATTACAGGGCTAAACCTTAGACTAACTATCATAAGCTCCTGACTTAGGCAAAGGAGACTCAGATATTTAACAGATTTGCAATAAAATTAATTGAGAAAGTAATGTAGAGGCTGCCAGTGTAAGGTTGGATGTAAGTGGGAAAATGAATATGTACTCGTTTTTCATTTTTGTTTCGATTCTGTGAGTGGATTAGTCTGGCTTCCACATAGCTGTATATTTAGCTATGGTGACAAATATTGCCTAGCAGAGGAATATTTCACAGTTAACACAGCCTCTTTCCCAAACAGTAGGCCTTATAAATAAAGAAAAATTGGCTAAAGAATTCAGATTCATTAATATTGGATGAAGAAGAGAACTACAAAGCAGTGTTCATGATCCTGGACCTTCCAAGGGCAGACTGGCTGGCTAACCGGTGAAGCAGCTAATCAGTTAGGGTAACCACTTAACCAAGACTCTTGTCTTCTTGATCACTCTATTGTTGCTGTTAAATAAACAGCTGCCTTTACAGCTGGTCAGTTATGTTTCTCTTGAAGCCTAAAGGTTCTTAGTACATAATTAAAGGTGAGGTATGACAATAGATTCCAAATACATGAAAAGCTGACACAAAGAGGAAAGGAGCAATTTGTTGTCTGTATCATCAGTAGATAAGGCTGAAAAATAATGGATGTAAGTGACAGCAAAGTTAGGTGTTAGGAAGCAAATTCCAGTGCTAAGGATAGAGAGAACTGGGAAGATAATGGCATGGGAGATTGTAAGGACTCCATCTCTGGAGATTTTTAGAACAAAGATCAGTCAGATGGATATAAGCATAGTTGAGTTTGCTTTAGAGCTGGGATATGGAAGGGATGTTGTCTTGAGGTCCTTTTCAGGCCTGTGATTCTGTTATTCAAAGCCTGCTTCAAAGATTAACAGTATTTAATGAGTTTCAAATGGAATTACATCTCATTCGGATAGTTGTGAAATATTCAAACGAAACATAAGTTTCATTAAAACCTGGAAAGTGAGATGAGTGCCCTAAGTTCATCTCTCAAGTAGCTCTTTGACCTCTTATGTTTTTCCTTTTGGCTTATTCCTGCCATCATGCTCAAGAAGGCTGCAACCTGATAATAAATACTTGGATAGCTGGCAATGACTCAAACTCATCCAGCTGTGTTCATGCTTGACCTGCCTTTTCTTAAGCAGTTTTATCTCATTTTTTTACCAGTCATTAAGATCATTGACTAGTGTTTAGAGGCCAGTAAGTGATAAGCTTAAAGACAGTAAATCACACAGAAAGTCTGTGTACAACTGAGATGCGTTGCTTGTTTATGGTAGCAGTCTTTTTTCCTGCAGTCTCTGAACAGTGCCTGTACTGACACCCAGAATATTGCATCTGAAAGCTGCAATTTGAATAGATTGTGCCAAGTAATGAAATATTAGGAAACAGGACATTTCCTAAATAAAGATTCACTACCACTTGCTTCCTGGTCCCAAGTAAGATATAATCCTTTTCCTTCAGTTTCCATTTTTCAGTCAATAAAATGCTTCTTAGTTTTCCTCCAGATTCAGCTGTAGCAGTCATGATTGACTTCTCAGCTGAAGTCAGCAGCAGGGAGGCAAGCTTCTTCCTCATCATTAGGAAATACTGTAATCAATAGGAATTGTTCGCCCTCTTAAAAAAGGGAGGCTTTTCTAAGAAAAAAAAATTAACCATCCACATAAAATTTCATAAACTCTTTCCACGTCAGTTAAGCACAGGGGGTTCTTCACCTTCTACCAGAACATAAAGAAGGTCCTCTCTGTCTAGCCTTGCTATTGTGTAGATAGCCTTGATATTCTGTAGATTAGTTTTGAGCTAATGCAGATTTATTTAATTTTAATTTTTAATCCATTTCACTGAAACAGACTTCCAAAAGAAAGAGTAATAAGACAACTCTTAAATTCTAAATAAAAAAGAATTTTCAACTTGCTAATCAGGAAAAATAATCACCTGGGTTTAAAGGTGATAAATCCTGTCATATTGAAATCACATGTTTACTATAATCGTTCATACTATAGAATATTCCGAACTCACATATTATTGATCCTGTTATTGTGAACAGCACAGACTTCCATTAACAGCAGTGAACTTGCACTTCTGTGCATTGTGAGTGAATTTATACCAGAAGGAAATCAGGAAATTCACAATAAAGGCCAATGCAATTAGTTACACAATAAGTGGTGTTAAGGATGCCAGCCCATACACATCTAAGTATGAACTTTGCAGAAGAAATGGGAACATTCCAACTTCAGTTAAACTATTCAGAGATGTCAAGATTCAGAGCATTGTATTAACTCGAATAAGAAAAGTAGGTTAAGACAAAGTGAAATACCAGATTCAAAGAAAATATTTAAAAGAAACAGATTAGATGAGACAAATCAGAAAATCCCGTATTTTTCAGCTGTACCGTATGTCATAGGTAAAATATATTACTAAAATACGGTGGAGAAAATAGCAATTTTGAGACTAATTCAGTGCAGAAGGACTTCTGGATTCTGTTTACCATTCTTCAAAAAAGTCTGTTCAGTTAGTCACCTAGTGTTTAATTCAGATAAAAGAAAACCCTTAGGGCTTTTTCTAACTTTTAAAAAAGTTTGGCCACTTGTCTAGTCTAGAGTAGGTTCCCTCTTAGTAGACACAAAGCAATGCTTCCAGAGGGAAGTACCTCTCTCCTCTTAAACTTCTTTTGTAGGCACATCTAAAGAATGATTTGTCCCATCTAAGGTCTTTCCATGGTCCACTGAGGAAATCTAGAAAATTAACTTAACCAAGTTACCTATACTATTGCTAAAGCACAGCTTTCTCTAAAAGTCTTTCTGTAGATCCAGCCTCATGAGGTTCCACATCTACAGCATGTAATTGTTTTCCAGGTTATTAATAAATATGCTAAACCTCTGAAGTAAAAGAAAAGTTGGATTTCCATCAGTAACAGTCTTCTGGACTCAGATTTACGACTTATTGCAGTGGGGTTTATTCATTGTGCTGGTACAGCCTTGCAAGGGCTATGTGCAAACTAACAAGCATGCTCTAATAATCGAACATGAAGGAAATTATGAACCGAAATTGGTTCTAAAGTACTACAAAGAATTAAAGATATTAGAAAACAGGAAAGTATAATCTCATCCGAGTGATGCCATGGTACTAATTCTTGTGGTAGGGAGCCCCTCCTTGCTGAAGGACTTGCCACATCGTGTGCACAGTAGTATTTTTATTTGATTTCAGAAACAACTGAAGAGACATAATAGTGTGATTTTGAGTTTCTCTGTATTAAAAGTCTGTAAAAATCTCTTCTTTGCTTGAAGTCTGTAAGAAACCACAAGCAACTCCATATGTGCCTTCCTTTTGTGCTACATTTGTCCTTTCTATTTCGTAGTGTACAAAGTCACCACTGGAACCCAGTGACAGAGCTTGATTAACTGTGCTTAATCTCTTTCCACAGAAAAATGGACCGAAGAAAGTGTTCTAAAACAAGATAATAAAATGTTATCATTCCTTCACTCTCATTTTATTAAATATGCTCATCTTATGTGCAAAGTAAGTCTATCCAGTTGGCATCTTTGTGATGAGACAGAATGCATAAGGAAAAATTTGTTTTGAAACGTATGTTTACATATTCTATCTGCAATGGTAATCTTACTGACAGACATTTGTCACTGATCATTCTGTTGTGGCATAGTATAATTTGTACTCCTTTGCTCTTTGTTACTGGAAGTTAAATGGGAAAATAGATAACTGTAGAAAACCCTGTAACTTTTTTTTTTACTACCATTCATCTCCAAGTCAGCTCCAAATGCAAGAATTCCTCCCAGTATCCATGAAGCCCTTTGTGACTGTATTTTTTGTTTTCTAGCACAAGAAGAGAAATATTCAATGAATTCAAAAGAGGGCAAATTTCATACTGCTAAAACAAAACATTCACTCTGTAATAAGCCTTTAATTTTCATCAATGTCACAGAATGTTGTTGAAGGTTATAGTTGAGCAAGTTTTAGGTGGTAGGTAGATGTTTATATGCCTAGCAGGAAAAGAAAAATCTAGGATCAGAATATTTACTAACAACAATAGAATTTTTGAAAGGGAGATCAAAATTCACATTTCAGGCCTTAAGCAAATCACAGATTTAAGGAATGGGGATGAGCCATTTAATGAAGCATTTTTCCCACCGTTTGCATCACACATCTTCCTGTGGGAAGCTTGTTGCTAGCCCTCAGAATCTGAATGGTGGGCCTAGACAACCTGTTTTAGCAAGAGGATTCCTGTGTTCTTATGCAAAACCCTGAGAAAGTGCCAATAATTGTCTCTGCTGTTATCTACCGTTGTGCACACTATGTTTATCCCTAGGAAGATGATAGATGTATTGGAGTAAGGAAAGAGCATTGAAAGCCTGGAGCTGAATTGGTCTTCTTTTATAACCAACAGAATGCAAAGGAGGAAAACAGTTCAAGGGATAACTTACAACAAACCCAAAAATCACATCCTATTTTCACTCACAATAGATAAGAAAACTCCTTGGTATCTCTGGTGGGTTGACCTTGTCTAGCTGCCACAGGCCCACCAAGCCTCTCAACTGGACTGTGGACTGGGGAGAAGAATAAAAGTCTTGTGGGGTGAGATAAGGATAGGGAGACCACTGTAATGGGCAAACTTGACTTGGAGAAATGAATTTAGTTTATCAACAATTAACAATGAAGTAGGATAATGAGGAATAAGACCAAATCTAAAAGCACCTTTCCCTTCCATCACTCTTCTTCCTGGGGTCAGCTTCACTCAGATTTCTCTACTTCTCCCAAGCGGTGCAGGGGAATGGGGGTTGTGGCCCAGTTCAGTACATGTTGTCTGTGCTGCTCCTTCCTCCTTGCACTCTCCCTCTACTGCAGTGTGGGGTCCCTGCTACAGGAAACAGTCCTCCAGCATAAGTCCTTCCCATGGGTTGTAGTTCTTCACAAATTGTTCCAGCGTGTGTGCCTTCCACAGGGTGCAGTACTTCAGGAACAAACTGCTCCAGCATAGGTCCCCCCTGGGGTCACAAATCCTGATGGCAAACCTGCTCCAGAGGGGGTTCCTCTCTCCATGGGTCACAGGTCCTGCCAGAAGCCTGCTCCTGAGTCTGAGTTTCCCATGGGGTCACAGTTTTCTTTCAGGCATCCATGTGCTCCAGCATGGGGTCCTCCACAGACCGCAGGTGGATCTCTGCTCCACCATGGTCCTCCATGGGCTGCAGGGGCAAAGCTGCCCCACCATGGGTGCACCGTGGGCTTCAGGGGAATCTCTGCACTGACCTTGGTGTCTGCAGGATTATTTCTCTTACCTATTCTCACTCCTCTCTCTGGTTGCTCTTGTGCAGCAGTTTTTCCCCACTTCTTATCTATGTTATCCCAGAGGTGCTGCCACTGCCACTGATGGGCTCGGCCTTGGCTAGTGGGGTGGGTCCTTCTTGGAGACAGCTGGCATTGGCTCTTTGGACATGGAAGCTTCTGGCAGCTTCTCCCAGAAGCCACCCCTGTAGCCACCCTACTACCAAAACCTCGCCACATAAAGCCAGATACTCCAGGATCTTTTCATGTCCATAACCCTTTTCTATTACGACCATGTTATCATACAACCTACATAACTAATGCCACCTCAGCTGCCACACCTCACCTCTTGCACAAAGACCTCAAAGGCTGCATTTGATACATTTTCATCCTGATATGCTGTAAAAAACTTTCCAATATACTTTTTTTCCATCTATGTGGTATTAATTTAGAACTAACAAAACTCCATGTATTTAAGAATTTGGAATGTGTGTGTATATATATATATATATTTGTTTGTATACAATTTCATATAATATATGTTATTAACTTATATAATGCATGCATTCAATATATAACATTTACTATATATATTTTGTATTGTTCCATATGTTATATAAAATATAATCAGAGTTTGGTGAGACAACTGGGAAGCTAATCTGGAGGCATAGATCTGGAATGCCATCTGAAGCATTTATGTAAGTATTCTCCAAATATTGAACCAGTTTTACTTGTGTAAGCATGGAATTTCTTCAGCATGTAATCAAGAGGCAGTACATTGTTGGTTAGAAAATAAGAGCCTAGTGGTGGTAGGACAATCTGTCTTTCTTCCTGAGCTGTACTCTTGACTTGAGCATTCTTCTAAGCTCTCTATTCATTTTTCTTTGATTTTTTTGTAATACAATACAGATATTTTCCCTTTTCTCTCGCCACATATTTTTCTTTTTAAAATTGTCTCTAATTCCTTTTATTACCTTAATTTTTTTTACCTCTTTTAAAATTAGCTGATTATCTTTGGTATCAATGCAAATATGGTCTAAACTTGATCTTAAGTTTCTTCTTGTGAAGCTTGTGTGCTTCATCACTGGCAGACCTTGCTTTTCCTTTATTAATTTCATGCAAAATGCCGGTCTAGTAATCACCTACATTATGGACAACCTCTATTATGATCTATTCATTAACCTCTCATTATCCTCATTCCTGACTTCCAAACTCTGCATAACTCCACTCTCATTATTGGCAATTTTCTCTGCAGTTTCTTAATTTTGTCCTTGCATCCTCTAAGTCATGTGCCCTTCATTTTGTTCTGTCATTCCTGTCTTTAGGCCTCAAATTTTGGGGAGTCTTTGAATACCTGAGTCAAGGGTGAACATATAAGCTAAAAGTGAAAGTGCTTGCAATCAAAGAAACTCTCTATCAGGAACAGTCATGGAAAAAATTACAAATCTTAGAGTGAATTTTCAAAGATTGTCTTTGAACTGCCGTTTATCTTTTCTGCCCTGTTAAAATACTTTGCATTTTTGGTTTCTATAGTTCTCAAGGTGTTATAAAATGTGAGTAGGCCTTATTAGTCTATTTACAGTGCTAAGGTAGGGTAAAGCTATGTTTATAGGTGAGCAAGGCCAATACCTTGCTAAAGGCCAAATGGCAAAATAACATCAGAGATTAGATTAGATTACAGAGTAATATCATAAACTCAGATTATCTACCTGGGTAGATAATCCCAGATTAACATTTTCTATCAGATGTTCATGTCAAATTAAATACACCGTTTTCTACTCTACGGTAGCAAGTTATGAAAGCATTGCTTATCCTCCATTGAGATACAGTGGTATTATATTCAGAGAAGCAGGGAGTATTCTTGTGTTCAAGGCTAAAAGTATTTTCCTTTCAAGAGGCTGCAATGGAACACAATCAGGATCAAAACTCACTGTTGAGATCAGTAATAGAAAAGAGAGTACTTTCTTACAGTCAGAAGGACTTTTTTCCTTCACTGCAATTGCAGCTGAGATAGGTGAACCAATACTGGCTTTCAGATATATTAAATTATGTTTCATTGATGGTGAAATCCAGTTTCCAGCTAATACTCCATTTAGTAGATGGCTTAAAGTGCACCTTAATCTGCATCGTGCCCCAAATCTGACATTATTTGTGTAGGGCATCACAGGTTGATAGTATTTTTTTTCTGCTGACAGGCACAGTTCTCTTCTCCATTAAAACTTATGGATATTTATAACTCAAAGTGTTCTTGTAGTGGCTGGTAATATAGAACACTTCTCTGCAGTCTACTATTTGACAGTTTCTACTTACTAAGATCTAACCGATAAGAACATCCATAGCTCTTTTGGTTACTCGATAGTTGTTCCAAGGTGATCCTGGTCCCTGAACTGAAGGAAGCAAAGACACAAAAAGCTAGTTTCTTACACAAATTCGTGTCAGAGTCTTTCTAGCATTAATACACACCACCTTATTGAGATAAATAGCAAATCAGCTCTAACTTCTTCATCACTTTTTCCTGTTTCTTCAAAATAGATGTAGACCTCTGACATCCCAGACTACAACACTGCCTGCACAGATATAAATCAAAGTACATTTTCTTCATGCTTAAGAACATGGAAACAGTATAAAACTCCAGTGCATTAGGAAACAGGAAATTAGAATCAGAACAAGGGAATCATTGGAAGGATCTTTAGATTGTTTCATCCAAATGCCTACTAAAAGCAGGAGTATCATATCCTAAAAACCTTCATGAGAAGAGAACCCACAACTCCTCTGTGTAATCTTACTGCTGTGCTGAACTACCATTTTCCAGCATTCCAGTGCTGAAAAATGTATTATAATGCCCTGTTTGATGTATTATATATTATAATGCCCAAGCTGTAGTTTGTGGTTGTTACCTGACAGCAAGTCCAGGTATAGAATGAATGATAGAATTGTTTGGGTTGCAAAGGACCTTAAAGATCTAGTTCCAACCACCCTGCTGTGGTCAGGGATGCCATCCTCTAGACCCGGTTGCCAGGGCCCCATCTGACCTGGCCTCAAGCACTGCCAGGAATGGGGCATCCACAATTTCTCTAGGCAACCTTTTTGAGTGCCTCACTACCCTCTGAGTAAAGAATTTCTTCCTAACATCTAATTTAAACCTGTCCTCTTTCAGTTTAAAGACATTCCCCCTTGTCCTGTCACTATCTGCCAGTATAAAAAGTCCCCCCTCTCCCTCCTTTCTTATAAGCCCTCTTAAGGTATTGGGAGGCCGCAGTGAGATCTCCCCCAGGTCTCCTCTTCTCCACTTTAAAGAACAAGCCCAGCTCTCTTCAGCCAATCTTCATAGAAGACGTCCTTTCTGACAGAGCCTTTCCAGTTCCCCCATATCAACCTTGAATAGGGGGACCAAAAGCTGGATACTGTTGTGGCAGGGGGATGGTGGGTGCCATAACCTTCCAGAAGCATCTCCAGTATGAAGCTGCTCAGCAAGGCCACTACACACTCACACACACAATCGCACACACTGCATAGCTTAATAAATGAGTCAACGGCAAAGAGGCAGGAAGGGTCTTCATACAGAGTTCCACAGGAGAGGTTTATTCCAGCCACACATATGAAGGAGTCCGGGGATGGAAACAAGAGAGCAAGAGAGAGGGAGGGTCCAAGTTTAGATATGGGGCCGGTAGGGGCACAGAGAGAGCATCAGGGATCAATAAAAGGGGGAGGGCCAAACGGGCCAACCAGGAAGGCAGAGCTGGGGTACATTAACATAAAGAAGCAAAGCATCCTGGGAGAGGCCTTTTCGGTCACCCTAACCAGGAGTGCCACTCAGGGTCCTTCCCTCTGGGGGACCCATGTGGTTTGTCTGTCAACAGGCTCATCGACCTGCACAGGATACAATAGTTGAGATGTGACAGCATGCAGTAGAAGTGAATAATAAGTTCCTTTGATCTAGTAGCGAAAATTCTCCTAACTTTACCCAGTATGTAGTTCGCCTCCTATGGGATGAGAACACACTGGGGCCTTAGATTCAGTCAGGGATTTACTACACCTCCATGGCCACTTGGTCATCTCACAGCTGAATTAAATTATTCCACTCTGGAAACAACTTTGAACTTCTCATGTGTGAGCTGCATGGGCATCCTTTTGGCCGAGACCTCCAGCATCTTAAGACCAATTGAAGCTTTAATATTTATTGTGTGAATCAAATTTAAAATAATAGTAAGATTTACTGAGAATTCTTGTCTCATCATTGAAGTTGTTGATAAAGATACCAAACAGTTGTGGAGCCGTTGTCACCCCACTAGGTCTTGTGCACATTACCAGGTTCACTGGACATCACATGCTTGATTCCTACCCTCTGAGCACAGAAGTCCAGCCCATATTAAGCCTACCTTGAAGTGCATTCATACAACCCATTCTTCCTTAACTTTCATGTTAGAGTGCTCTGAGAGATTTCCAAAGCCTCAGCAAAGTTAAGGTGTGTTACATCCATTATTATCTCTTCATTCACATCGCTAGTCATTTTATCACTGAAGACAATTGAAATAATAAGCATGATCAGTCCTTAGTAAACCTTTGTTACTTACTTGCCTTTCAATGCTTAACCCCAGCTAGCAATTGAGCACTGTGCAGTTGTTCACTCACTCTGCCCACTGCAGGATGGGGAAGAGAATAAGAAGAGTAAAAATGAGAAAACGTGTATTGAGATGAAGACAGTTTAATAACAATAAAAACAACAACAATAATAGTAAGGAAAAGGAAAAAAAAAACAAAGAGAGAAAATAAAACCCAAGAAAGACAAGTCATGCAAGTGAAAACAGATGCTCACCACCAACTGACCAATGCCCAGTCAGTCCCTGAGCAGGGACCCCCTCACGAACCTCTCCCCCATCTTTCCATTTTTATATGTTGAACATGACACTATATGGTGTGGGATGTCCATTTGGTCCATTTGGATCAGCTGTCCTGGCCATGTCCCCTCTCAACTTCTTGTGTACCCCCAGCCTCCTCACTCGTGGGGTGGGGAGAGTCACAGAAAATACCTTGATGCTGTGCAAGCACTGCTCAGCCGTAACAAAAACATCCCTGTATTATCAACACTGTTTTGGTCACAAATCCAAATCACAGCCCTATACCAGCTACACAGAAAAAAACCCTAACTCTATCAGAGCCACACCCAGCACAACTGTTTAGAAAAATCCTCTAAGAAGCTGTTTCCTGGGGCTGAGATGAATCTGACTAGCCTGTAACTCCCAGATGGTTCCTGCTACCATTTGTAAAGCTTGACATAATATTTTCATTTTTTTTGTTTGTAAGGGACTTTTCCAAATTGCCTCAATATTTTTGGCCACAGGTAAGTAGCAGCTTTACAATCACCTCGGCTATGCATTTCAGTAGTTTCAGATGAGTCTCATCCAGGTCCAGGGATTTTAGTACATCAGAATCCTTCAAGTAGCCCCCAGCCTGCAACAATTGGACTCTTGACTGCTCTTCTCCTTCCCAAGCTTGACTGGTTTGATGCAGCGATCTGGTCACAGGCTTTTCCTTTAGGGACTGAAGTAGGGAGGTGGGGAAGGCCTCAAGTACTTCAGCTTTATCTTTGTCATCCATCACTGGGCTGTCTCCTCCCTTTTGTCAGCAGTGCCACCTTTCCTCTGAACATTTTGCTCTGAACCTTTTTCTGTGAGCAAACTGACAGAATTTTTTCTTGTTACTCCTCATGTCACTAGGCAATTCTAACTTCACCTGGGCTTTGGCCTTCCATTTTTCCTCTTAGTGAGTAATGTTTCTCTCTCATGTCTATCCTTGCTTGCAATTTCTTGTATGCTCTCTAGGTTAGCTAGCATCAATTCGATAATTATTAAAAATCAATGGTTTCACATGTTATTGTGTTGCTGTTTGCATTGGTTTTGTGCAGCCAGTGTTTGGTCAGTTTGTGTTCTCATGGCATGTTTAGTAAAGTAATAGTGGATTAACATATATAGATATAAAGACAGACAGGTGAAAACTCACTTGGTAAAGCTGACCGAGGGCCTATACCAAACCTGTGGGCCACCAGCAAGTCGAACTTTTACAGGCAGTCAAAATGCATACTATCCTTCTCAACAGCAAGAAAGTTATTTGTAATATTTCAGATAGTTACTTTCAAATCAAAACATATTTATTGTGTCCTAGTGCTGCGAGGCCCCTAAAACCTCTATCCATAGGAGCCCACTGTTCAAAGTTGCATAGTCATCCAACTGCCATCCTTTATTTTTCACATGCACCTTACAGATATAGGAACCATTATTCTAGGTGTTTTCTCTTAATCCTGGTTCCTGCATATCTCTCTCCAGCTGAGCAACTTGTTTAAAGTATTTTAAGTTTTTTCTTGATCCCTTACTTAAAAAATAGAATCCAAAGGAGACACTTCACCTAAAGATCCTTGAACTCTCTAAATGTAAAACTACAGTTTCACTCTATCTGCAACGTTGTTTTTAGGTTTTCTTACTATATCAGATAAAGTGGATTTTTTTTTTTGTGAACATTTGTTTAAATATTTCATTTTCTTATACTTTAGAAAAATGCATTTCTATTTTAAAGTGACATATCATGTCTAGAAGTTAATCTATCACTATTTTAGAGTCTAAAGTTTGAAGATTGAAATGGAAAGAAAATGCTTCAGTTACCCTGAGCTTTTTGTTCATCTATTTGGCTCTTAGATATAATATCTGTGACAACTAGATACACTTTTTTTGTCTCTTCCCTTCACTTAAGGAACAAACAAAGGGAAGAATGAGGAAGTATTTTTCACTCACAGCTTAAAGTAGCTCTGCCACCTAAAATCATAGACTCACTAAGGTTGGAAAAGACCTCTAAGATCATTGAACTGAGTTAAACTTCAGATATTTATAATGTTTACATTTAAATTGTCAATAATTAACACATGAATAGGAAAAAATACATTTAATTTTCCCTATGTATTTAAATACATAGGGAAAATAAAACCTAGGAAGAAGTGTTTTCTCTCTTCAGTTTATATCTGTGTCCCTCAGACAATGGGCATTTTAGCAAATTATCCCATAGCTTCTTTCCACTTCCCCAGGGAAGATGGAAGACAGCACTTCTGAAGTCTCTGATGATATCTGGAGGAATAAAATTCTTGGAAAGTTACAAGAAGATCAGGCCGAAATGCCAGAGGGCCAGTACCTAAAAGATGGCAAGCATAATGCTAAAATATGCAAGAACCCATTCTTGCATATTATATATATTTATATTTCCATGTTTTTTTCTCCAATATTATAAATACTGTTTTAAAGGGGTTTTTTTTACAAACAAAATTAAATGTTAATTATGTAGAATCTGTGAGGTTTTGTAATATTTTTAAGGCCTTAACTGGCTTTGAGATGTTTGACAAGTTATTAAAAAGAAACTTAAATCCTATAGTCTTATGGTAAAAAGAAAGACCAAAAATACCCCTTTCATGCTGACTTTAAAATACCAAAATGATTTTTTTTTATATTTTGCATCTGAACTCCTGTGATAGGTGCCAGAGTTGATGAATGGATGTTAATTACCAGTGTATGTCTCAGCAAAACTGAATGAAAATCAATGTTAATGTGTCTTCATCTAAACTTTTAATAATGTTCCTCTGGAGGATCAAATTCAAATAGCACCAGACAGTAACCTCTGCACAAACAGGTTAATTTGTTATTGAAATGTGTAACCACACAAATAGAGGTATATGCAGTTCAGGAGCAGACTAGCTGTAAATTTATATTTGAGAGAAAAATACTTATTTCAGCATTTCTTAAAAAAAAAAAAAAAAGGAAAGGAAAGGAAAGAAAGAAAAGAAAAAGTTTAATAACTTTCTCGCATCCTGTCTCTGTTAGTCAGTGGAAAATGCAGGATCGCTAAGGACTACACCAGTAGATGAGAATTCCAGACACTAACCACTCAAACTCCAACTTATATGCTTTCTTTTACTTTGATTTTGAAGGCTTTAGAATGGAATTAACTTGTAAAAGTTAATGATTTTTTTAGAAAAACTCAGTTGGATGGATCACAACAGTAATAAAATATTTTAGAAGAAAAATAAGAATACACTGGCACTGACTTTTCTCATATCACAAGCAGTTTACAGAAAGCACTGATCTTTCTATGTCCATGGAACTTTATATTCCAGATATTAAAGACTTGGCAAGGTGAAAGGAAAAGCAATACAGAAAGGTTATCTTTTAGAAAAAAGACCATTGAGGTGTCAACTGGAAGCAGTTGAATACTGAGATCAGGCTGAAAAAGCAGCTTTTTGGAAGACTTTTGAGGAGAGCATATTTATTATTATTGCAATTTTCATTTATTGCCAAAGGTACAGAGAAAGTGAGGTCACAATAGACATGAGGCACAAACCTGCAATTTCTTTTATGTCAAAATGACTCTCAAAGGCTTTCTTAAACAAGAGTGGAAGATGGTGTACTTATTCATTGAGCATTGCTTTAGGATCCCAAGCAGGAAAAGACAAGTAGCACATAACTGAGGAGACCACATAACCTTTCACAGAACACGCTGGTGTTGATCCCATGCATTTCACAGTGTGGTGGCACACTCCTCAGGAACGCAGCCTAAGCTCAGTCAAACAGCGTTGGACTCCCTATCTTCAAAAAGAGATTCCTAAGGAGAGATATGGGGAAGGTCTTTAAGTTCTTGTTCACCTGCTCCATACAACTCATGAAATAAGTATTGTTGAGTTCTCATAACAGGGACTGGGATTAGACAGTAAAAACACCAGCCAAACCTTGTAGAGTAAACAGAAGATAATACCTTTTCATTGAGAGCATATCTATGCTCTGGAACTTATTTTTGTAGTCTATTGTCTATTGCATGCCAAGAATATCAAAGGGAAATCAGACCCATTTGGATGAAGGCTGCATAGAAAGCTGTTAAACGAAGAACTGTGTATACAGTCTTTAGCATCCCTAAGTGACTCATTCTTGGAAAGTGGGAAAATGCTAGTAGAACTATACTTGCTCTCTTGCTGTGGATCCCTCAGCTTCCTTTAGCAGTCACTGTGAAAAACTGGTCAGATGGACCTTTGCTCTCACCCAGTACAGCTATTTTGTATTAACGATTCTTTCTCTTTGTGCTTTTATCCTGCCTTTTGTGTACTTTTGTTTAGGAGAGAATTTGTCAAGAGAAGGATGAAAATGCAGATCTCAGATCTCAGTGAGTGCCAGCCATATTGCCTTTTGCACATTTGAACTTTTTTCCCGTCGTTTTTATTGATGACCAATTAGTATTAGGTTGATTTGTTATGGTTCCTGCATACGAAATTTAAGTTTGACATTTTAGACTTATTTTTAGGATATCTTGTAAGTAAATATTATGTCACACATAGCAAAATTAGAACTGGTTTTTTTTGTCTAATAGTAATATGGCCATTCAGTTTGGCATTAGAATTACTGTCCATTTATTGACCTTTTCATTTTTGAAGGTGAGTATCTATAATTTCCTGGAAGAGTGAAAATAACAATGTCCACAATAGCCAACAATTACTGTCCAAATCCCACATATTTATACTGAGATGCTTGAAGTATTTCAGTCCATTGTTTTTAGTTGAAAAGTCTTGAAATAAATTGTTGTCAAAATGTGCTTGGATAAACTTCTGAGAACTGAATGTCATCATCTTTAAAATACTTCTGGCCTGGGAAAAGGAGGAAGACATGCTATAGAGAAATGCAAAAATTTTACAACTACTTTTCAAAGAATTTTAAAAAATATTTGTATTTCAAAATATTTTATCACACCAAATTTTGTTTAAAAATATGGGATTTTTTCATAATTACATGAGGCTTATTCTCCCAAGTTATTTATGCATTTCTAGTTCTCAAGAATTCTCATTCACCTACAGTCAACATTACAGAGGGAAGTTTAGCAATTCATCTTGAACGCTGGTGCTAAAAACCCTTTTTAGAACATACTTAATTTTAAATGTGTGCAGCTCATAAAACCTGATCTGGCAAATTTAGAATCTTTTTTTCTGAACTTTTGAGGGAAAACCACAGACATGTTTAAATAGGAAGTCTTGGAGGAGGAAAAAGGAGGCATGGTTATTGTCTCTGTTATGCAACATAGTCTCTCTGTCTTTAAAAACATCTGCCTCCCAATTTATTGCTAAATAATGCTCATTCAGTGTTTAGTAGATTTCAAATCACTTTGTGAAAGGGTTCAAAATCGTTATCAGATAAAAGACAAGGAAGTGATTTGTCCAAAATTTTGCCCAGAATAGAATACATATTTCCTAAATTTAGTCAATCAGTCAAGTTGCTAAATGACACCAACTTTCTGAGTTATCTCATAATTGTAAATAAATTCTTAATTCTGGCTCAGTCATATTGCAATGCTTTTAAACCCAGACCGTAGTACTCTCTTGTTTTGTGAGGGCAGGGATTAGCAGTCTACAATGTGTCCATGATTCCTTATTAAGCAGCAATATTCATGATTGGTTTCATTAAAAATATAAAATACAGGTGGCTGATAAATCTGAGAGTTAACTGTGGTTTATAGGCCCAGAGTGTTTGGAAACCCTTTGTGTGTGGGTTTTTATACAAATGCATATGACTGTCCATATATCTATATATATGGCTATATATGTGCATGTACATAGATATATGGATGTCCACAGTCATATAACACAGTAATATAAATAATGAGTGATATCTGTAAAGTTGGAAAGCCTCGACTGGAAATCTCAGTATAAGTTAAAAGGATTATTAGAAAGTTAGAAAAGATGACAGAGGATTATTTTTAATATAAAACTGTCAGTTTGCTAAAATCTAGTTTCAGGTTTGTATAACAAATCTATCATTGACAGTTTTACTTTTTTGTGATAACTCCGATTTCTGACATTTTTGCAGCTATTTTTTTTAACTTCTTTTGAGATTGTTGAGACATTATTAACTGTGGTCTCCTTTTAGGATTACTCAGAGACGTCTTCTATTCCTCTTTAGAATAAGAATTCCAAAGGATAGTCAGTCTTCTACTAGGAATTCAAATCCCAGTTTCCCTAGTCTGAAGACACTACTGTCTTTTGAGATCACTTTTAAAACAATGGCACCCTGAGGCAATGGGCCAGAAGCAATTGTGTCTGCAATTAGTGTCACATTCAATCCAGACAAGGAGTATAATGCATTTTGTTTTTACAGAAACCTTATTGGCTATGTAACTCAATTTTATGATGATGTTTTAAGAATTCCCAAGTCATATACCCTGAAAAGGTTTGTATGCTCATTAAAGAATGGGTCTTACAGTATCTTAAGGAATTTGAACAGAAATTAAATTTATGTTTAAAGTAGTTTGCCACAGAAGTTTAGCCTTTTTAAAAAAATAAAATTTGGTGGTGAAACAAGAGAGTAGCATTTCAGTGGAATAAAGCAGTGGCTTGAGAGATGTTAGTAAGCTCAGGTGGCAGTACAAAGAGCAGGTTAATTTCTATTATTGATAGGTTATTTTAACTGCTACGGAAGATAAAATTTCCCCTCAGGATCCCACTCTGTGAACACCGGTGAAGAAATTCTATTTCCCCACATGGGATGTTTCTGTCCTTCCAGTTCTCAGGCTGCATCTCACACAAGATGCACCCTCCCTTCTCAAGACTCTACCTGACCCAAGATGCAACGCCCAAAGTCCTGCTTGGTATGCAAAGCTAAATGAGGGCATGCTGCTCTGCATATACCAAAGTGGGTGTTTGGGTTTGAGCCTTACTTTGCTTGCAGTTCACATTGTCAAGCTTTCTTGTCCTTAACACTGTAGCATTTGGTTGTGACTTTCACAACCAATTAATCTGGACATGTAAATAGTACCTTTCGGTATGACACCTCTTGGGAGGACATTACCAGAATTTAAGTACTGAGAACCAAAAACTAGCAGTGGAGAGACAGTGCGCAACTTTAAAAAGCATTTTTCAGATGTATTTGAGTCCTTAAGTAATCTTATACTCTTACAGGGCAAAGTCAAACAATTAAGGTCAAGCGTTTTCAAGGGTGGATTAATTAACCTGTGTCATTATTTTGAGTGCAAATACGTTGTTAAGCACTCAACAACAGAGGCATCTCCCATATCTGACCTCCCAGCTCTGCTGTGGTAACTGACTGTGATTCTAGTCTGTGGTTTAAGAGACCTAATTGAGCTTACACTGAAATGAACAAAAAAAACTTACCATGGTGTATACTCAGTTGAAGAATGCATCTGGGAAGTCCCCTTCAAGTATCGAAAGGCAACAGTGAGGTCTTCCTAGAGCCTTTCCTTCTCCAGGCAACCACAACTCTCTCAGCCTATGTTCGTAGGATCTATAGCTTTCTGATAATTTTGGTGGCCTCCTCTGGACTTGCTCCAAGAGATCCTTAAATTTCCTGTGCTGAGGACCCCAGAACTGAATGCAGAACTCCAGGTGGGGTATCACCACACTGAAGTAGAGGAGGAGAGTTACCTCCCTGGACCTGCCAGTCATGCTGCTTTTTAAGCAGCCCAGTATATGGGTCTGCAAGCGCACATTGCCAGCTCACATTCAGCCTTTCACCCACCAGCACCCCCAAGTCCTTCTTGGCAGGGCTGCTCTGGGTCTGTTCATCCCCCAGCCTGTGTTGATACCAGGGGTTGCCCTGACCCAGGTGCAGCACCTTGAACTTGACCTTTTTGAACATCATGAGATTCCCATGGGCCACTTCTTGAGCTTGTCCTGGTCCCTCTGGATGGCATCCTGTCCTTCAGGTGTGTCACTTCACCACTCAGCTTGGTGTCACCTTCAAACATGCTGAGGGTGCACTCGATGCCTTCATCTATGCCAGTTATGAAGATACTAAACAGTACTGGTCTCAATACAGACCCCTGAGGGACACTACTTGTCACTGATGTCCATTTGGACATTGAGCTGTTGACCACTGCCCTCTGGATGTGACCATCCAACCAATTCCTCATCCACTGAACAGTCCATCCATCTCTCTTCAATTTAGAGAGAGAGATACTGTGGTATACCCTGTTAAAGGCCTTATAGAGTCCAAATAAAATGTTTTAAATTGTGTTAAGAAAAAAAAGAAAGGTAAATGCCAAAGATGTCAGTAGAGATTACACTTTTCTATTTTTATATATTAGGAAACATTTTCTTTCTTTTTTTTTATTCAATTGATGTTTCTTCTTCTTTCTAGGTGCTTAGACCACATTTTAAGGTTCTTTAAAACCAGAAGTGGAAATACAATAGGAGTACTTCTGTCTGACAAGCAATATATGAATTCATTCATTTGGTATTTTTGAGGATGCTTAAGGATAGTCCTTTTTACTGCATAAAGGTACTGTGAAATGAGATGCATATATATGTCATTTATTGTGTTCCAATGCTCAGAAAATGTGTTTATTTTGAGGAATCCACTGATTGTGACCACTGTTGATAAAGTTAACATTACACCGATGTCCATGGACTGGTACTGCTTCAGAAAAAGATTAGGTATATCTTTCTCAGAGACTTTAAAAATTATATCAACAGAGATGATAAAGGTAAGTCACTGTTGAAGTAAGAAATCAGCTTCCTTAAAAGATTTTAATGATTCATAGTCTTATTTTTATTCTTATGACAGGGTGTTGTTGCTTGTAATTTCCCATTGGAGACAAGAAAAGAATGAAAAGGAAAGGACTTGCTTCAAGTGATAATACAAGCAACTTAGGTTTTATGTGGTTTGGCTTTTTTTTGACAGGACTCAAGAGGAGAAAAAACTAATGTATCATAGCCTCAAGGGAAAGCAAACCAGCTGTCAGCTTGAAGGAAACATTGGTTAAATTATCTCATATAAAGCTCTTGTTAGACCTCAACTGCAAAGAAGCCCCAACATGCTTTTGCATACACAGATTCTATTCCAAATCATCTCTGCACACTTACTTATGTACAAAGTGGACCTATCTCATGGGTTGTACCCATGGTCCTACCTCAACTGCTAAATTAAAAAGACCCTCACTCTCTCATCTATTACCAAGTAACAGCCAATTTCTTTATTTTTCTACCCCTTTTCTGTTGTCCTCACTTAGCAATACCATTCTTCCACTTTAGCACTTTTTTGCACACTGTGAACAGTCTACAGTTCTGTGCTTGCAATCACTTCTTATTCCAGTTTTTCATTCCCCCTAAGCAAACCTCACCAATCAATGAGCAAAACCCCAAGGTGATACAAACCAGATACAGTCTAAAAATAAATAAAATAATTCCAGGTCATCTGCATCCTTAGTTTCACAAACACTAATCCATACAAAGTACCCAACAGAAGTGGCTGCTTTCAATGTGAAAAGCTGATCTCTGTTTGCATGCTGTAAAGCATTTGGTCTGATACATGTTCAGCCTTGCCTCAAGCATAGGTTTCTTCTCTTTCACCAAGGCATTTTTCCACCCTAGGTGAACCAAAAAACATGGAATGATGCAGCGAAGAACAGAGAGGTTTGTCATTGTGTTTGTCTTGGACCAAGCTTTATACTCCATCCTGGGGAGCCACAGGCTAAGATTTTATCCAGGCCAAGTGCCTGTTCTGCCTTCAGTGAGACTTATCACATGCAGTCAAAACTTCCTTTTGGTCATATCTTTCAAGTCATGTGCAGTGCACATAATATCTGAATCTGCCTGGGAGAGTCAGACTTTAGAGCCCATCATCGTGGTACCTTGCATCTCAACATAGTCTGGCGAGCAGGTCAAGGGAGGGGATTCCGCCCTCTGCTTCTCTTTCATGAGACGCCATCTGCCATGCTGCATCCAGCTCTGAGGTCCCCAGCACAAGAGGGACATAGACTTGTTGGAGTGAGTCCAGAGGAGGTCACCAAGTTGTTCAGAGGGATGGAGCACCTCTCCTGAGGGGAGAGGCTGAGAGAGTTGAGTTATTCAGCCTGAGAGGAAAAGGCTTTGGGGTTACCTAATTGAGGCCTTCCAGTACCTGAAGAGAGCCTACAAGGAAGATGCAGAGAGACTATTTACAAGGGCACATAGTGACAGGGCAAGGGGGAATGACTTCAAACTGAAAGAGAGTAGGTTTAGATTAGATATTAGGAAGAAGTTCTTTACTGTGAGAGTGGTGAGGCACTGGAATAGGCTGTCCAGAGAAGCTGTGGATGCCCCATCCCTGGAAGTGCTTAAGGCCAGATTTTATCGGGCCCTGAGCAACCTGGTCTAGTGGAAAGCGTCCCTGCCCATGGCAGGGGAGTAGGAATTAGATGAATTTTAAGGGCCCTTCCAGCTCAGGCCATTCTATGATTCTATGACAGGTTGTTTCAGTCTGCCTTTGCAGGTCGTGCTGAGATGTATCTTGGACAATGGATTGCATTTTAGAAATCTGCCATTTGTTCCCTTTGCTGAAGAAATTCATAGAAGCAATGCATAATCCATGATCAATGGACAAAGTAATTATTCAGGAGATGCTGCTTGAATTTCAGTAACTAAATAGGCCATTTTCCTGCTAGGCTTTCTCACTTGCTGAATATTTCCTCCTTATGCTGTGACAAGCCTATGTTCAATACTCCTTCCAGCAGCATGAAAACTGCTTGTTGGTATTTCTGACACTTCTGTGTATGTCCATTTGAACAATTCATTGTGTAGAGTGTACATAATTTCTCTTTGAGCATCAAAAAGGTTTATGCTCAGGCCACCTTCTAAACTAGTGTTTTTGGGACCCTAAAGAAGTTTAATTCCAGGGCAGCTAGGGTGGAAATAGGATTCCAAATAATCTGTCTAAATTAGTCTCCCAACACCCAGAAATAAAACTACCCTCCTTTTTTTTTGTCCTTAAGATTGCACAATGATATAAGTCAGCAACTGAGTCAGAAAAGAGCTATCTCACAAAGAAGAGCAGCACATTAATCTTGTTGACAGTGAGAGCTGTGCTTTGTAGATAGCAGCTCTATGCTTACTGCCATTACAATGGATACTCATCATGTTAGGTATAGACTGCATCCTTGTCTAAGGGGGCAGCTGTTCATGGACTAGTATCCCGAGCCAGAATGCAATCCATAAACTTCTGGAAGAGGATCATCCAGGCCCAAAAAAGCATCCTTTGAAAGCAGAACAGCTCTTCATCCAGGGATCTTGTTTTATAACCAAGGAATTGGATCTTGTACAACTTTTCCAAAGATTTCACATTCACTTTCCTAAATCAACAGCAAAAGAATTTATTCCACCTTTATTTTACAGATTTCTGCATTATCCTGAACTATGAGCTACATCCAAAGTCTGTAATTACCCAGGCTCCGGAAGGGCAGAAGCACTGCCATTTGCCAAGCACTGGCAAATGTATTGCCTGTCTCGGTTTGGGATTTTGCAGACCTATTACTGTTTCATGCCACACAGGGCACTTCCATGGTGAAAGCAGAATCTTTCTCTCTACAGGGCTGAAGAGAACCAATCACTGTTTTGCTTTGCGTTAATGTGATGGGCTGATATTTAGAATGACTCACTGAATGTGACAAGGGATTCCAGAAGCATCAACAAGACATGTGTCTGCTCACACCAAGGTGATCTACTGTAGCCTCCTTCATGCAGTCAAATCCCATTTCCTCACCCACCTAAAAGGCAGACTGAGATTTGTCCGTCCATGAGGGAAATAAAGATACAGTCTCTTGCACACAAGGGTCTCAAAAATAAAGGATTCTTGGGTTTTTATCTGACACTCTCTTGGCGTAGGGATGTTAGACATATACAGTCAAGAAGCCTTTCATTTCTACCAGCACCTGCCTGTGGATTTTATGCAGCTGACTGTCCACAGGCTTCGTCTCATCCTCAGCTATCCTCATATCTCCTCAGTGAGCATGTCCTGGCCCCACACAGGGTATGAAATGTTACAGCTCACAGCCACGTAACCATGACTTGCCAACCTGGGCAATTTCCTCTACAGGCCATCAGCTCGGTTGGCCAAGCAGATGGCTGTCACACTTCATCCACTGAGAGGCAGAGCTGTTCTCCCCAGCATGCAGGGAATATGGTGCTTTCTGCTCAAGCCTCCTAAACCTTGCTAAGTGGAATGTGTTCCATTTGTTCAAGGAGACAGAGCTTGTCCTCTGGCTATCAGTGGTTCTTTCATCCTGTTGACTCTGTACAACTCAGGTGTCCTAGTAGATCCTGCTGAAGACCCATTTGTCTCAGAAGCAGCTCTGCTATTTTCACTAAAAATACTCCTAATAAAATCTGGTCAAATATTAAAAAAAATTCTGCAGCAACTTTTTCAATAGAGCAAAATTATAAGCAACTGACCCGCCACCCTCCTTTTAAACAATTGAAGAACTTCTATAATAACAATCACTCTTAGTTCCCGTTTAATAAATAGATTTTCTCTAGGTACCACATATGGTATGCTGTGGATCTTCCTGCTTCTTCATGTTAAACTATGCCTCATGCGTTTTTCTTTTTTTTTTTTTTAATTTGCTTTTTTTTCCCAGGTTTTTTTAACTGTTTCTTTGGAGATCCCCTAAGTTGAAATTTCACTGGAAGTTATACCAAGATGTTTTTTTAGCTCATCTACTGCTAATCTTATTCTTAATGTAGTTGACATGCAGTTTGATCTTCAGTAGTTAATGGAAGGTGGATTCTGACACTTGGTGAATACTTTGTACCTGGCCTCCTGCTCTAATGCATGCACACAAAGGGTTAGATTGAACTTAAAAACCCTAGATATGTCTGTGTTTAAGCCCATGATTAGGCTGCTAAAGAAAAGTGATTTGAGTTTTCCAAGAACTAAATTGCAGGCACCTCGGCTTACACATTAGAATGGGTCATAATGTATAGTTTATTTCTGAGAAAATTATAGTAAAAAAAGTAATGTTTAGAAAATATATAGCATGAGGATAAAAAAAGATCTGAGTTTTAAAAAATCAGCAATTTGACAAAGGTCCAGACTTGAAGGAAAGTGGTCAACACTTCCCATCAGCTGTTTAGTTCTGATTTACAAAAGCATAATTCAGATATTTGTGAAAATTGTGTTAATCACATTTTTTTTTTTCTAGCAGTATATATGTAAAAATAATGAGAAACAAAACAAAACAAAATAAGATTGTATTTTTCAAGGAACTCCAAAAGGTTTCTGTAGGATCTGCCCCATTATAAATTGATTATATTTGAATTTTCATTAGGCATATCATAGACATTTTGTTTAGCTAGATTAAATTTCTGAGCAATCTGCAAGGCAGTTAAGAGCAGCTATTAAAATGACCACATAAAACAAACAAAAAATACTTCACTTGTTTGAAATACACATATGTTAAAAAGGAAGGTACACCTCTTTTCCAGTTATACAGAGCAAAATCCCTGATGATTTCAGGAAAGAGCATATGGTCTGCTTGATTTTTTTAATCTTATTTTGCAGCTCAAGAAAACCAGTTATCAAATGTTAACTACTAATTTTGCCTCCATCTTTTTATTTATGAAAGCATTCTGTATACGGATTAATTTTACTTGCTCTATGTTTTCTGTTGTTTCATTTGCTAGTAGACAGAAAAAATTGCAAGAGCTTTAGGACTGATACATAACACAGTTTAGTCCCAGATTTGTAAAAACAAAGAAGCCAAATACAACTTGATACAATTAATTTCCAGCTACTGTTTCCGAAAGCCTCTGCAGTGCCCTTTCAGCAACTGCACATTCAAGAAGCTATTTCTCTTTCTTCAGCAATCAGAAAATAGCTCTGCCACAAAGTTTTGCTCAATGAGGGCAAGGCTGCTTTCTGCAGTGATGTCAACAAATAAGTGCTGTTCTTCAAATGCTGACCTTTAAAAAGTGCATTATTAAAACGAATACATTATCTTACAGAGACTGTAGAGCAAGCAGGAAAGAGGCTTCTCTTTACTAGAAGAGATACCATTGCTCTTCATCCAAAGCTTCCAAAGTTTGTGAAAGTGCCAGTTTTTCATATTTAAAACTGTTCTGCACTAGCCTCGTTGCCATGCCTGGGTAGGCGGATCTGCACTAAGGAGCAGGTTTTTTCCCATTCCCAGATGAGCTGAGTAGCACAGCTGGTTGAAGACAGTTAATTGCTCTTCATAATGATTAGAATGTTGTTAAGGTTTTCTCAGAGGGAGAGAAAAGAACATGCATGTGGTTTGAAAGGTCATGGTGGAAACAAGATATAGCAGGCACAAGATAGTGTTATATTGACAAGTGTTTATCATAAGAAAACACACTTGGCATTAAAACCTGCTAGCTCTTCCAGCTGATTACAATGTAATATAGTTTCATAAAATAATACTATGATTATGTGTCCCTTTGTAAAATCATTTTTTTTTCTCTTCTGCAGAAGATTGCCATTTTTGTGGTTTAAAAGCAATGCAAATATGCTAGAAAGGTCTTAAAAAACAATCAGTTTGTTACTCTCGTTAATTTGCTTCTGAAAGTGAATTATTATATTTTCTAAAATATCTTTTCTGTATACATAGAAACCACATACATGTTATATTTATTTTCATTTCATAATACACAGTCATTAGTAAGTCTCTCACTACTGATTTAGCCATGGATTATGCTTTATGAAAAGGACACGTTTGAACTGGCTGCACTAATGTTGAGAGCTGGGCTGCATTTGATTCCCTCTTCCATATCCAGGCACAGTGGTCCATCCAGTACAAGAATGGAAAATAGCATTCATGGTCTATATGCAGATCAATGGAGAATTCCAGAACACATGCAGTAGAAACAATCAATGGAAGTGAGGAGAAAGATATTGACATGGTTATCCCATATACAGTAAAAGGCTAACTTCTGTAAATAGGCAGGGCCTCTTTATTTGACCATCCTACTCACTAAAAAAGGCTGGTTGCTCTGTCCTTGCCAGATGTTTATGGTGGATCACATCTGCTTTTTCTCCAGGATACCATGGAATCCAGCAAAATAACACACACTCTTTCACCCTGGCCAATAAATTCCAGCAAACATAAAGGAAATTCAAGGTCATCCTTTCAAGGATGCTCAGTCACGCCTGTTTTAATTGCTCTTGATTCTCTTTGTCTCCAGATACAAGTATTTACTGAGCAGCTTTATCTACTTTGTCCTGAAGCTTTCCCTTAGGCTGGCCAGGTTTTCTTACTCAGCACTAAGATTTCTAAGTCCTGCCACTCCCGTATTCCTGGAAGGTTGTTCAGAAATAATTTTGAAGAATCCATAGAGTATAGTATGAGCTGAAAAAGAGACAACTTTGTATGCTATTTCCAATCTTCGCAGACTTTACTCTCTCATGACTGGAACTTCAAGAAAACACACCTTTTTTCTGTGACTGCTTCTGGTGTTAACACCACTGAAAAATAAGGCCAATTGTACTCAAAGGATGAAAATTAGAAAGTGTTAGTGCATGTCTTTATGTCACCTTGATATGAGAGATGAATATCTAAAAAATATAGAAATTTCATCTTTCTGGGTCTTCTTTGAGACTTTTCCACATTTTTGGTTTGTTTTGAGATTTCTTTAATTAAATTTTTTAAAATAAATAATATTTTTTACAAGGCAATAGTTGTATTTCAGGGATAGCATTTACAAAAAACTCACCTTCATTGCTGCCAGACATTCCAAATGCACATTCAATTTGGACTGTGAGTTAAGTGAAGCTTTACTAAAAAAAAATAGCCCCCAAGTTCTTTTGCCGTACATATATTTAAAGACTTGCAGGTGTTAGGACTACAAATGCTGTGGTTCTGCTGTCACAGAAAACCCACAGAAGAATTACTGATGATATATCAACTAAAAAATCCAAATGATAATAGTTCAAAGTGGGATGTTCAAAATATGATCATCTGTGTTAAAAAAACCCAATGGTGTATAACCTCTTGCATAAATTATTAATAATGTTGGTTTAGCTGTTAAACTGAAAAATTAAGGTTGAGAGAAGAGTAAATTGCTTAACTTAAACTACTTTAAAAATACAGAACCATTTTTTTTGTCATCAAAATAAAGAATAAATAACTTCCCATAAGAAGAAGGTTCCACACCCTCAAAAACATTTGATTTTGTGACCTTGCAACAACAACAACAACAAAAATTTAGTGAAAATTCAAGATATGATTCATGGAAGTTTTCATGAACAACCTGCTGGTCTATATAAACACTGGCCTCCTTGTCCTGTCTTCTGATTCTGCCTCAGATTAAGCAGGTGAGGGGGGGGGTTTCAGCCAGTGTTTCAGAAAATCAGAATTTAATCTGGTTTGTGGTGGATTTGTCTTCCACACCTTTTTTCCACACTGTTAAAGTGAATTCATACAACTCGGCCTTCGAGTTGCGAGTCTTTTTCCTTGTAGCAGTATGTTGAAGAAATTATGCTATTAGTTCTAAAAACACTGAGTTCAACAGGTCAAATTCATCTCGAGGGTGACTTTGACTTCAGTGAGAATGCCGCAGGGAGACATTGGCTCAGCGTGTCTCCCATGTTTACTAATCACAGGAGCAGCAGCAGTCCTCTCCATTTGAGCAGGGCTGCACAGAACTTTCATTACAAAATAACAAAGCGCAGCTAACTCAACTTTGAATTTAGTTATGGCTTCATTAAAATTTTGCAAAGTTTCTGACTGAGCATGAATTTTTATAGTGGATGCTTTATGGATTCAGCTGAGTTTCAGTGTGCATTTTAATCCTAGACTCACAGTGAAATACAAAGAAATGCAAATGGCAAACAAACTTCGATATAAATGCCAACAAGACAAATGCTTGAAATTTTTCAGTTCTAATGCTGCTAACGCTGATGTCATCCTACATAACTGATTTTTAACCAGATTCTGCTTTCCTTCCTCACTGGATGGAAAAGGAAAGGTTGGTTATCTAAATGAACATGCCTAGGTTAGGGATGTAGGTTCTTATATAATTAAAACATTTTGGTGAATACTAAGTGCACTAAAGCTAGGAATCAACTCCTGTCGTGATGCCCTGAATCACGAGTGTCCCTAGAGGCACCTCCCGCCTGTAGACTATCTGCGTTTTCAGATATTTTAAAGTGCACTGCAGATGCAATCTACAGTACATTGTGTAGTCCTGGTCCCCACATATACCCTGTTTGCATCCAAAGTTGGAGATAGACCTGAATACAGACTCTGCCTGTCCACCTGTGTTTCCTTGGGAAGCGTGGGGAACCACAAAGGCAGGAGCTCTGTGCCCGTATCAGGACTCCTTGCCTCAACAAGTTTAGGGCCTGAGATGAGCTCTATAATATGCACTGCAGTACTGCATCTTGCAATCAAGAAAAAACTACCTCAGTCTTCAGGAAGTAAAGGGCATCAAGGTACCTAATGTTTTCTTGTGTGGATATCCCATACTGTGTACAGCACAACTCAAGGAGCATAAGGATGGTGGGAAACAGCACTTGACATATCAGCAGACCTCAGCACACCCTGTACATCACATCATTAAGACTCTGCCTTGCCTCTGAAAGATTTTTGTATTCTCAGAGAGGCTATTTGACTCCATTAAAGTAATTTCATCAATCGACTGGCTTTTAGTAAACTAGCACAGAACATACTTAATAAATATATACTACATAGAGAAGTATGTATTTACAAATATATATGTGTGTGTGTGTGTGCACATATAGTATTGGTGTCTCAAAAAACTCCTTTTCAGGTGAAATATACAAAAAAATATTTTACATTTTATCTGATCTCTTTAGTACTTCTGAGGCTCTGCCTGAAGACATTTTAACATTACCCAAGATTCCCTGGCTTTCCAAAGAAGTGTAATAATGTGGAGGAACAAATCTTGCTATAACACAGGACTACATGCACGAATTTTCTAACCTGCTTCTCCGGTTGAAACCAACAAGTAACCTCAACACGGTATCAAGGACATCTCACAGAAGTAAAAGACATGTATTGCTTGAAATCATTGTAGTAGGCTGGAACCATTCTATATCTTTAGGATGGTTCCTGCATCTATCCTTTCCTTTTTTGCTGGGGTCTGTATATGTATGCAGGTCCTTTGGTAAGGAATCAAAAGGAGATTGAAGATGCTGCTTGCTACAGGGAAGAGTGTCCTGTGGGACTTTAGCACAGCACTCACTTTTCTGTTTTAAAGAAATAGGCATGGAGCAGGTTTCAGCTGGTTTAGTGCACATTCAGTTGTGTTTGTGTCTGCCGTGATCTTATTCTCTAGAGGCAAAAGCAAAGCTAACTTCATTTCAAACACTGTGCCTTCTGAACTTTCTTTCTCAACCCTAAAGCCAAACCAGAGGCCTCAAGAGATCTGTATCAGTGAACTTTACATGTGCTGCATCCCTCTTGGCAGGGACATGTTACTCTGGAGGGGGCTGACTCAACCAAAAGAGAAATGGCCTAAATGCTTGCTTTAAAGAAAACATAGAGTTAACCACAGCAGCAGAGCATTTGAGAACACTTTCATGGTTGCCTAGCAAAAGGCTGTACTACTTGAGAAAAGGTATGTAGTTGATAGTGCAATGCCTACATCATATTTTACTTTCAGGAAGCCAGTTCCAACAGACTACTGGTGTAAAAACCCAGCAGATATTTGGCAGGGATCACTCATTCAAAATTGGAAATGATAGTAAACAGCCAGCAGTTTCATTTCTCAATGTGGTTGTTACGAGGACAGCACACGTTAGAAATTGCTGTTCAGTTCAAGAGCTGTAACATCACGTCTGACCCCAAGAAGTGCCAGAGCCCCTATGGGGTCTGGGGGATGTCACTGGCCATTGATTGTGTGTGGAAGATCCTTGGACACTGTGACAATTGCACACAGCTACATAACTCACATATTTGCTGAAGATCTCAAGTGCATTGTTGCTGTTGTTCATGTAGCCAGCAAGAGGGCATATTTTAAAAAGGGATGCCTTTCATTTCTACTGCAGGTATGGATTCAGCAAAACCATTGTGATGACAGCAAGGTGTTGGGATGTTCTTTTGCAGTGATCAAGAACCATTTCTCTTTGAGGTGAAATATCCCAGGCTGCACTGGTTGTGCTAACAGAACAGTGCCTCAGACAGCAGCATGGCTACTGCTGAAGACTCAGGCACCTGGAATCCCTTGCATATGTGGAAATTTTTCTAATTTAAGAAAAAAACATTAAAAAATGGTCAGTTTTATGCTGGAGTATGGTAAAGGTTGTACAATCGCATTCAATAAAGCCAACTGCTAAGTTCATGCGGGATTCCCAAACTGGCTTTTCAGAGTGGCCTCCAGCTGTCCCCTTTGCCACCTCTCTGCTGAGATGGTCCAACAGGCACCATTCTTCCACCATGCTGGCACCAGCGCCTGCCTGGAGTCCTCCCTCATATCTCCCCTTGGGTGCTGTCCCAGCTCAACCCCAAAGGTAACAAAGTTCAGCCATGCATCCTGGGTACCTGATAGGGATTTATCATGGAATTATACAGTCAGAGAATCATTTAGGTTGGAAAAGACCTCTAAGATCACCAAATACAACCATTAATCCAGCACCACCGTGTGTTCACCAGTAAACTATGTTCCCAAGTGTCACATCCACACACCTTTTGAACACTGCCAGGGATGGTGATTCCCTGAGCAGCCTCTTCTAATGCCTGACCACTTAGCATTCATTAATTACCACATTTAGTGTATCTGACTCTAATCCTACTGACACAAGCAGCTACAGCTTTGCAGAGTCATTTTGGACTTGCAATTGCTTCATGTGTCCTACAAATGAGTTGATGTAATTTTGAGTTTATTGTATTTTTTTCACGGAAAAAATTAAACTGTAGCATTACACTAGTGATGAGGTTAGAAGGCATTGGCTGGTTTTCCCTTTCACGCTGATGTATGCTTCAGTATTGTAATATCATAGTGTAGATGACCCACCTCTGGTTTCCATAGACTGAGCCCACTGAGTTCCTCATGTTCCTACAGAAAATCGAGCGGCTAGTGGGACCCAGAGGCAGTCCTGTACTCCTACCTCAGAAAAATATGATTTCCCAGAGAGCCAAGAATAATGCATAGGCCACAGTTCTTACACCACATTTTCCAGCATAAATACATAATAGTGCAAAAGACAATCTTGGATTTTCTCCAGACTGTAATAACAGTTTCATAAATGTTTGTTTGCATCCAAAGGTACCATTCGAAGCTGATATTTTAAATCAATTTCCAGAACCTCTTGTTTATAGGTAGTTTTCAACTTTTCCATTATTTTCTTTTTCCTTTTGAATAGAACACTTGATTCAAGTGTTCCTTGACTAGTAAAAATCTGATGTATATAGTATAATCAATGGTAAGGTTGTCAGAGCATATCTCCAGAGTTCATGGCCAACAACTATCATGATATGAATCAGCGACAAAGAACAGTATATGTAGGACACAGGGAGCTCCAGAAACACAAAACCCCTAAATCACATACTCAAGAGCTGAAAACCAGAGCACGTTGGCAACCCTACTATAGGAAGTTCCATGTACAAATTCAACTCAACTGTGAATTCAAAGTGCATTGTAATTACAAATTTTTGGTTAAAATGTTTAACATTTATCAAGTTATATAAAAGACCACAGAGAGGTAATTAAGAGTGTTTTGAGCCAGATTTTTTTACTTGTTATCCTGTAGATATAACTGTTAATTTCAGTGAAAATGAACTAGATGCAAAATAAAAAAAAATCTGAATATTTGTGCCGTGCATGAAAGAGACGGTTCTGCTTCTGCCAGAATTGTGAGCAGACAACAATCTACAAACCAGAATCAAAACTTCTCAGTTTCAAGTGTGTCTTTATACAGCTTCAGAAACTTCACCTCAAAACACAAATAGGGTAAAAGCCTTTAAAAAGCCTGTCTCAGGGAGATAATGGAACAGAGGAGATACATGAATGATGGAACAGTGGAGACACATGCAACAGGCTAGATACGATGCTATTCCTCTCTTAGACTCTGAAAATCACAGGTCTTCCTAAAGTAGAATTCCAATCTAAATCATCGAAAAACACTTGCCAGTTAAGTTTTTCTGGATTTATATGAATGAGCAAAAATAGTCCACATATGTTTATGTCCAGTTCAAATGATAAATGGAGAAATGAACCTATGTCTGAGCACACAAAGAATTGTACAAAGATCCTCAGCAACACAACTGTCACAGTTGTGTCCAGCATCTTGGAGAGCAGTTACATTTAACTGCATCTTACCTTGCATCTAAATAATGTAGATTAGGTTCTCTAGTGTTCAAAGAAATAACCAGAAAATGACTGACTGGTGTTTTATCACATTTTATTTCCTGTTTGTTTAGAGGGACTGTCATTACAGAAATGAAAATAGCAATATAAACTTTCAATAAAAATAAACATAAAAATAAAAATGAAAAACATCAGTGCAAGGAATGGAAAGCTTTGATAATTGCAACATGAACTTTCTCTATATGAATCCCTTTACTGCCCAGACTTTGTGAAAACAGCCTTATGGTAATACAAGAGTGGTATATATTTATCACATACTAGAAAATCAGAGGGTAAAATAGATCTATTTGTTTCAATCAAACACTATAAATTGTACCAGACAGTACAGTACCAGTAGTACACAGTTGTATGTACACATCTGACAGGCAGATCAGCATTACCTTTTGTTAAGTAATTTCATTGTCAGAAATTATGGAATTTCTCATAGCAAGAAAATATAATTGTCCTCTCTGGTTGTGCAATTCTTCATCACATTCAAGAAGTATAGCAAAATAAAGCAACAACAGAAGAGGTCTAGATTATTTTCAGAATTTCTTTATTTATAAAGTAGAAGGGCTTTTAACCACCTTTAAGCAAAAGGTGTCTTTTAAACAAGTATACATGAAATGAGTCTAGTTTACAGTAGCTTACAGTTTCCCTCAACACTGTGGGAACACACAGATAAGACAGTGTGTCCAAAGCCATCTAATGGAAGTGAAGTCAGCAATTCTTATCCCCTAGTACATACAGTAGATTTTGACCAAGCTTCAAACAAGTTGTTTCATTTTCTGATGTCCATGGGACTGATTCCTGTGCTTTGTCTGAAGGTTGAGAATATGGCAGAATGGAAGAGCCATTGCTACTCATTCCTAGTCTTGCTGGTGGGCTTACTGCCAAGCCTCAAAGCCCCCTTCTGTTTTTTCTCCAGTTTTCTGAGTTCCTGTGATTTCTTGATTTTTTGCAGTGACATAGTCACAGTGAGAGGTGTGGAGGAAAGCCCTCAATTCCTCTGCCTGTGCTGCAGGTTGCTATGGTTGGGGCAGGGAAGTGGGTTTCAGACATTTCAGCTCAATGGCACTGGGTTCCAAAGGAGTTCTCCACCTCCTGGGCAGGTGTTCCAGCCACTGAACTGCAATATGAGAAACCAGGATTGTGTTCTCCTCTGATCTAAAAATAAAGCTTACTGAGGGCACTCTGAATTGCTCCTCAAAGGCAAAGCTCCTGCAAAACCAGCACAGTGCAACTGACTTGAGGTACATAACGTGGATGTGCACCTTACCTATAGGCAGCCTAACCTGAGCACTGCAAAAGGGGGCAAAGTGCCTATTGTGAAGTATTGCAAATCTTTTGCTAGACATAGGGGTCAGCCTACAGTCACACTTGACATGCTAGTCAGAGTGATGTGGCTGGAGAGGAATGTTAACTTGGGTAACTGTTATGAATTAGATATGAGGGGGTTAGATAAGTCCCTGCCTTTTGCCCAGGCCCCTGGCAGCAGGCAGTAGCTGTATAGGGATGGCCAGCACCCCAAAACCCACTCTTGTTCCTAAATTCTTTAATAATGGCTGATTCGGTCTATTATAGAATGGATTATTTATTTAATAGACACAAAACTAACAGACATAAGACTTAAAACAGACTATTACTACACAGGAATAAGACAAAAAGAGGAAACTAGTATTATACATGCTGGGTTAAAGGTAACCATTAATGTTACAGCTAGCTAAGAAATAGTATAACTTCGGATCCAATGTTTCTTACCACCAAATTGTTGAAGGGGCACACATCGAAATCCTTTCCCTCAATTTCCGGAAAAGTAACCGCGAAGTTGTGTCCCAGCTTCGGGGAGAAATCGTCTCACACATTCCCAGGGACTGTGTGAGAGACTTCTGCCTCTGTGATAAACTGTAGTACCTTTATAGTGTAAAACAGGCCTTTTGGTCACCTATGTTTTTTATCTCTTCCCACATCTGCTAAGCTGGCAGATCTTTTGGCACCAGGAGATGATGCCCGCTGGGCCTTGCCCGTCTGGGTTATCCTCCCTATCTGCGGCGCTACTGCCCTGCCACACTAACGCAAATCAGGGCAGTGCATTCCCCATTTCTGCCTCCCAGCCCCACTGCCGTTTGTGTTTCATATTCACTGCGTTAGACCATGAAGTAGAACAACAAAAATCATCTCATGCCAGTTGTGTTCGCCATCTTCTTAGGCAAATAAAACTCCATTATTGTTAATGTAGGCTTTCACATTAATGATTGGGCCTGCAAGGTTTATGGTAGTGCTACAACCTACAATATTTTGATGAAGATTTACTTGATGCTTCCACAACTGTACTATATAGTCTGCTAACTCATTTCCACATGGAGCCATTAAAACTATAAATATGTCCCACACAGAGAGTCGGTTAATAAATAAGTTTCAAAAGCTTGTTTCTTCTTCTTAAGGCCAGGTCCATGAGTGACCTTCTTGCACTTCAGTTCCATGGAGATCACACACTGCAGCTCCTGCTTTAGGTCAAACCTGAAGAAAAGAGGAGTTAAACTTACCTGCACTGTGAATAGAAAACACTTCTTGAAAATAGAAAATAATTACTCTTGGTCAGAAAACATCCCTTGCACTTTTCCATTTTTACTTGTCTTTGCTTACCACATAAAGGGTTCATTTTCCCTCTCCTGTAGCCTGTATTGCTGAAAAAAGTGTATTTGCTACAGGGCATTAGGAAATATATTCCCAGATTGCTAAGAATTCATTTTTGTTTGCTTGGAATAAAAGCACAAGAACAAATACAGCTAGATTAAAATGAAAAGCATTGCTACAAAGCAGAAAGCACATACAGTGGTTTTTCTTCAGCAGGAGGCCTGATGGGATTGCTTTAGGCAATAGCCTCAACTAGTTTCACTCTTTGGAACTTTTATCTTAATAGGGCTGCAGTCTTTGTATATAATACTTATACACTGAACCTTGGCTTTCAGTGCTGCTAACTTTTGGTAGAAAGGAACAAGATTAAAAAACATACCTCCTAAAATCACAGTATGATGGGTTTTCTTCAGTAATTATCTTTTTAAAGAAAATATAAAACCCTAGAAAACATTTTGGGTGTCCATTGTATCAGATAACAGTATTCGAACTGTTCCAGTAATTGTTTTTTCACAAAACTGGGAGTCTCTCATATCATTCAGTTCCAGAATGGATAAGAGAAATAGCTGCTGCTGCTTCTCTGCAGCCGGCCTCGGGACTGCAGGAGCCTGGAAGAAACTGGCTGGGTCTACAAACTGTGGGAAATATTCAGCTTTGTGACATGGCTCTGTTTCCAGCCAAGGGATGACATGTCATGTGGAGGAGACTCCTCATCTCATTCACTTTTTAGATCTTAGTTAGCACCACGTGAACCTCCCCACTTCAAGCCCTTGTAGTAAAACCATGTCCATGTGCATGGTGGCTTTTTGTCTGCCTGTAAGATGAGACAATTTTAAAATTTAACAGAAGAACTACTACTCCAGAAAATAACTTCTATTCTCAGCGGCTGCATCATACACTTTCTTTTGTTTACTACAGGCACATAACAACCTAAAGCTTGGTAGGTGTTCTCACTAAAAGCATGACCATTTGTGATATTTTGGTACATTTTTAGAGATAAAATTTCATATTAGTTATAATTTGATTCCCTTACCTTAACCTCAAACTCTATTAAAAGTATAAACAAGGGTTTAGGAAAATATTGGAGGTGAAATCAGAGAGCTGATACTAGCTTAATGAGGTGGCAGTAACATGCATCCCTTAGTTATCTGAGGAGAACAGAAGAGTAAATTTTTACCCAACGTTTTCCAACATGAAATGTCTACAAACAGTATTAATTTAAGTTAGTAAAATATTTTATTTCCCAAAATAGTGTCTTGAGCAGTAACTGTAAAATTAATTGCAAACATCTCATCTGTTGTAAGTGCTACAATTACTCCATTCGCTAAGATTTTTTTATAGCACCCCTGTCCCATTACTGCTCTGTTGCACTTTTCTAAACTTGATTTAGAAAAATAAAGAAGAAAATTTACTGCAGAAAATATTAAGATAGCTAATTTAAGAAACAGAACAGCTTTTCATTAGCAGTCATATGACTAGTATTCATGACTTACTGGTAATTATATCAGAGATAATACATTGCAGTTAGAAAAAATTCTAATTGGCTTTAATAAGAAAGAATAGACAAAGCAGATGAAAAGAACTGAAAAGAATGCTATTGGTATCATTAGCTAAAATGAACAAGAGCCTCCCAACTATCTGCTCAGTTATCTTCAACATCTCCAACTGTAAGAACTCAGATCAATTAGAAGTGCCCCAAGTTTGAGTACTTATTACTCACAGCTAACAGTACATTTCAGTTTCTCATGCTCTGCCAGTGAGGAGGTGCACAGAAAAAAATGGGAGGAAACATGGCTGGGAAGGCACATTCCATACTAAAGAATGTCATGCCCAATATATTCACTGGGGAGAGTTTGCTAGGAGCCACCAATTACTCTTGGTGAACAGACTGAGCATTGATTAGTGGGGTGGTGAGAAACTGCATTGTGCATCACTTATTTCTCCTGGGTTTTATTTCTCTCTCTGTGTCTCTCTACCTCTCTTTCATTGTTGTTATGTTATTATTATTGTTACTATTGCTATTATCATTATGGTTACTTCTGAAATTTACTTCTGTATTAAATTGTTCTTAACTTACAGGTTTCACCTTTTTTTTTTGATTCTTCTCCCCATCCCACATGGTGAGGGTGGAGGGAAGTGGCAGAATGAGTGAACGAGCAGCTGTGTGCTGCTCAGTTACTGGCTGGGGGTAAACCATGACAACAAGCAGCAATTGCAGTCACCTTAAATCTTGTGGTCAGTACCTTGTGCTTGGAGCACCCATGTAGGCATTAAGTGCATTGAGACCCTGAGCAGGCCAGAGGTTTGTGATAGACCTGCTTAGTCTTCTTCTTATAGCGACCCCTCCAAAGCAATTTTTTCTTAGAACAACAGTAGGATCCCTGTCTTTAATGACAGAAATCTCCAACTGAAAAAGTGTAAACAGAACAAAGCAGAAAGATTTCTGCACAATTCTTCCCCTGGCCCACAGTGTCCTTGCTTCTGGCTCTCTCTGCAAAGTCGAGCGTGTGCCACTTACCCTTGCACAACCCTCCCTGCCGTTCCTGGATCCCTGCTGTGGCTCTTTGCTTCTGTGCCCTGCTGCCTCTGCCACCCTCTCCCTCTCCAAACAGGTTCATTTCTTTCCCATTCCTCCCCAAGCTCCAGAAAAACCATGTGACAGCTTCTTCTGAGAGGACTACAACATGAATTTAAACAGAAGAGACAGCTGTGGTCACACCTGGCCACACCACTCATTCCACTTAATTTAAATTCACCTTTCCAAACTTGCAGGAGGAAGACACCAGACTGTACATAAGGCTTGGGGGGAGTAGGGTGGTTGAAACCCTCCCACTGTAGCTGAGTGGATCTGCAAAAGAGAAGACACAGTGAAAGAGGACACGAAGTAAAACAGGCATATTTAAGACTCTACAATAAAAGACGTGGAATTCCCACCTTCTGGTCCCCCTGGGTAGTATTGTTTCTGTTTTAACTCAGTGTGGATATGGCAGACAGGACAGTGCTTGTTGCACTGCATGCTCCTGGCTTGCAGGCTGTCTTCCCTTATGAGACGTGACCGTGTGAGGTGAGATGTTCCAAGAAGCTTGGGAGCTGACTCCTGCCCTTGGAGCAATCCTCCTGTTACAGCTGCAGCAAGGAGCTGGCAGTCTGTGGCTCCAGCAGAGAGGATGCTGGCAGCGACAGGAGCAGACAGCCACGTCACAGGAATGAAGGAAGAAAAGCTTTCTATGGAGCAGAGGGGCTGTTGGGAAGGCTGAGGCACCTCTGAAAGAGACTATTTCATTCAAAGGCATTCAGCATTGAGTTAAGAGCTGCCGAAGTGCCAAAAATGCCTTCTGCTCTTTGAAGCATTCTAAGGCATCTTACATTTCTGGCTAAAGACTTTCTTATCTGTAAAAATGCCTTCTGCACCCATGGGCAAGAAAAGTACCTGAAACCTTGTGGATAAGTTTCATCCAGGCAGCTTTGACTGTCCTGCTGGTAAGTCAATTTGAGTGTCTTCGTAATAAAATTTTAGGCTCAAGGCTGTCTCTGTAGCAACTTCTGTTACTATTCTTCTATTAATTATAGTTTTTATCTGTATCTTGTAGATGCTTGAACCAGATGGACTACTTAACAGATCTCAGGAGTATCTCATAAAATTGGCTTTATTTCACTTTTGGGACTTGCAGGTCTGTTTAGCTTTATCTGTAGGAAGCAAAGGGACCAAGAGGTGAGATGGTCCCACAGGACAGCTGGGAGAGTGGAGAGATCCCACTTTTAGGTACAACCTTGCACTTCATTAACGTTAGTTCTGCAAACCAACCAATGGGAAAACCTTGGCTGGAAAATTCTTCTCCCTCTAATTAATTCCTCTCCCAGGAAATGTTACTAAGGATTTGCTTCAGTCCTGAATTTAAAGGACAATGATTCTATTTGGTTTTGCCATTCCTCACAGATTTTAATAAAAATGTGGTCCTCCAAATCCCCAAGCCTGGTTTTCAAGCCTTTCTGTTGGTCACCTTGTCCTTCTCCCACTGCCACAGGAGAGACAGAATAAACAGTAACTAGTAGCGGACCTGTACGCTGGGCTTAATAACCAGAAAGATTTGAGTTCTTGGCCTGCTTGGTTATTTTACACTCCCTTACTCTCCAGATCCACCCTTTCTAGCCCTTAACTTCCACCCTGGTAGAGAAGTCACTGCCGGTCTGGGAAACTTGGGTGGGAAGTTCTGTGGGTTCCTGCTGCTCCCAGTGACCCTTCTGGACTATCACTGATGAAAGTCCCTGAGCATCTCCTAGTTTCCATCTCTGTGCATCTCTGACTACCAGCACCCTTCCCCCGGTCAGGATTCTCACCACCTTCTTTCCTGGTCCTCTTTCTTCTCTCCAAAACCACTTTTTCTCTTTGGAAACCCTAGTGGTTTGTCCTCCTTTTTCATGGGCATCCCAAGCGCAGGATTCTCCCAATCTAGTTTATATGCAGAAGCACGATCATTATTCTAGTTGTTGGTCCTGACATGTATCTCTTTGGTACCCGGAGGGCTCGAGACATTTTGCTGCTATTTAATCCAAGTTTTGGGAAAATTTAGAGCCAACTTGTATTAGTTGCAGTTGGCAAGCAGCAGGCTTCAGCTTGAAACCTCAAAAGTGCAATTTTGGACTTTTGCTGAAACACACACACATACATACAGTTATCTGGCACCTATTACCCTTCACAGTTTAAGATATTTTTCACCTGTGACACCCACATATATTCACGCTTTTTCAGTGAGAGGGTTCTCCAGGTTTGTGCAGTTTGTTCTGCCACGGCACAAGATAGTGAAAAGGCTCCTGCTCCCTAACCCGGACTTTCTTCCACACTTCTGCTAAACTCCTATTTCTTTAAAACACATTTCAAAGCATTATGCTTGCTGCATTCCATTTCCTCTCTTCTTCCCATTTAATTTGCTAGTTCAAAATAGATTGCTATAAAATTATACTACTTGTATGTTTTGTAATGATCTCTTCTCAGGTAATGAAAAGTAGGGGTAAGCTCTGTCAAGTGAGTCATAAGATAATGCCAGGCAATTCTCTGCCTGAACACAATTGCTCAATCCAAGTGCAGATACAGATCAAAATACTACACAGATTCTTTCCCGAATAGCTGTGAAAAGAGACATTTAGATTTCATTTCTGACCCTCCCAGGTTCTTACCTCTATTAGAAAATGGCTGTTAATCAGATGCCTTTTCAGTAGAATGGGAGGGGTGCTTAAGTGATTTATTGTGTCTTTTAGGAGAAAGGATGTACTTTAGAGGCTCACAATTTTTAGAAAGGGTCATTTAAGATTTGCAATAAATGTAAGTATTATTTAGAGTGGTGATAATTCTCTTGAATTTCATCTGAATGCAATCACCAATTTATTGAGTGCTGAATGTCTAGGAAATAAGCTGGTAAACAGGTAATTAAATGCCTAACTGCATGGACACAAAAAGCTAAAAAATGAGCTAAAGGCATTATTTTGTTATATGGATCACCTGTAAGAATGGGTAGCTCTTCCATTTACTTTTAAAATCCTGGATAATATTACTTCACCTTTGCTTGCTTGCTTCAGTTTCAGATTTCAAGATCAGATGTTGTTTGAATCTTATTACAGTAGAAGACAGTGAGAGTTGTTAGCTAGGGAAGCTGCATAGCCTGAAACATCCCTTGTAGTATACCTAACCACAAAACAATGGGATGGAAATTTGCATACATTTTCATATATTTGAATAAATATATGGATAAACTATTACAAACACAGATTTTAGTTTAAATTGTGTTGCAACAGAACTACAGTTTATCATTATTCTTTTCTTATTTCAAGTTTTCTTCATTAACCACAGCCTAGAATAGATTTAAAATAGTAGTAATAGAAGTAACTCCTAAAAGAAAAAAGGAAGCAATGTTTCTCCATATTGTTCACTCATATCTCACAGTAGGTTGTTCATATTTTCCTAGCTAAGTATGAATTTTGGTTTTGTGAATAATCACATGGCTGTGGCTACAGTATAAAATTTCCACCTGACATGGTGAATGTAGATATGGAATTTTCCCCCAATATTTCCATTCCGTAGTGCAGTAAAATTAAAGTACAGGTAGGACTGGGGAATATTTTTCTGACTGGTTTTAAACTTCTCATCTTCAGCCTCATGGCTCTAGATTTTGAGTTCATCCCTAGTACAACCAGAATGACATTTTGGGGGGCAATTTGGTACTTGGCATCTTTGAACATTTGGACCTCAAGAAAAACCACTAGAGGATTGATCAAAAATAGGTCAAGATTCTTGCTTAAAAACAAACAGTAATTAGCTGGTGGAGGCTTTCTAGGCAGAGGAACCTGATAGGCTCAAATATTCCTGCAGTGTGCCTTTCTTATCCCAGAATATTAAATTACAATTTATTATTTTTTAAGAAAAGTATTTCAAAGCATTTTACTTTTTTAATAAATACATTTGTACCTCAATCTCAGTGTTAGTTTTTCAGGCATCAAAGACACTGGAACTGGAGAATTTCTGTTTGTTCCATATCTGACATGGGTTCTCCTCACTTTATACACCTCTTTTCTGTGCTGAACTCATGGTCCTCCCTCTGAGCAAAACCGAGGCCTTTCCAAAATCTACAAGTGCATTGGGTAGCACAGAGTTTTTTATTATATCATAACAAAATGATGATCCCTGTTTGTGAATTTTTGCAGGAACATAACAGAAAAATTCCTATGTAGACATGATAAACTGTTCCACTTATTAAGTGACAAATTCAGTGATGAGACTGAACACAACTTGCACAACTGTCCTTGTATTCAGCTTTGAAGACAAGATTCTGCAGAGCAATGACATTGGAGTAATCACAGACTGCTTCAGACAAAAAATGCACAGACTATTTCACTTCATAGCAATAGGGTTGAACATATCCGCATTTACACTGAAATCTCAGGAGACTGAAACAATCTTCACTGAATCCAATGGTTATTTTCTTCATTGATATGTCTTGTTTAACTGTTGCATTAAAACTATATTTGGGCCACAGCAGCACTTAATAAATGCTCAGATCCTGTAAAACATATTGACTTTATCTGTATTTCCAAGCAGGGAGTCATGGAATCTGAAGAAACTCCTACCTGTGTTAAATGCCAGAAAGACCGTCCTTGGGGATGGCCTAAGACCAAGACAAAGCTCATTTCTGTATACAAGCTTAAGGTGATCCCTTAGGGCACCTTCTAAGAGGATCTTTCTGCAGTGTGGATGAGCCCAGACTGCTATAGAAAAGAGTTTTAGGTAACAGACTTTTGCTGTGACTGCCATAATGGAGAAAAATTTATGAAATCCCGCTCCATCAATTCCAGTACTTTATACCTCTTTGTGTAATTTTATTGGAATATGATGTTCCTAATTAATGAAAGTATTTTTTTTAGAGATGGTTCTTCTACATCCTGAAAACATTTACATAGCATATAATAAAATTATTCACATAGTTTTTCATATGGAGATCATCTTCCTTAATGTTTTGGTCGTAAGGGCCTTAACAAGCTCATTAACATGAAAACCAGTATCTGCCAGAGGGAAATATTTGAGGTGCAGCATCCCAACCATTAATTCTGGGAAACATGACCCACTGGACAACCCAAAGTACTTTTGGGAATAACACATGGAACTGCGTCAAGTTTGTATGCAGCAGGGCACAATGGGGGCTTGAGCCTAAGGAGCGCTTCAGCGTTTTAAGAGTATCCATACTTCAACAGTTGGAATTACAAAACTGTGTCTGTGATAACTCAAAAAATACATGCCAGGTTTGGGACACCTGGTTAGGTGTCAGGTTAGGGCCAAATAACATGAACTCTGATGCCTCTCAGTTATCAACGGGTTTTACACATCCTTTGTTACTACCTTGAAGAAAATGTAGCTATTAAACAAACACTGTGTCTTTTCTTCAATGATAGCAACATTTGAGCCATATTTTTGTTTATTATAAGACCATTTAAGCTTTTGCCATTATGAAGGGATTGTAACATGGATGGTCATCAGAGTACTCCTGAAGGGCACTGGTATTTGCCAGAATCGGGTCCTTAATGTTGAAATTTCATGTAAGTGTGAAAGCTGCAAATAGACAAAGAACTCAGTAACATGATATGCCTGACACATACACTAAAACATTTTCCAAGGCAACTTACATTCTCATGTCTTCTTTCCCAAATTGAGTTCTTAAAAAGGGAAATAGGAAATAGATACCTAGAATTAGATCTTTCACAGATGAAAATACAAAGTAAATTGTGTGGTGTAAGGCATGCATGAGTAGAAAGACGCCATGACTTTAACAGCATGCTAAAGGGATGCAAGGATTCCTCCTTGGTTCAAGAAGCCTGGAGAGGACAAACAGACTGCAGTATCATCTGGGACCCTACTGTAAGCACCAGTACTTGCCACCTTAAAGCCAGGGGAAAAATCTGCATTCCCTTCAGTACAAAACCAAATAAAACATTACAGCTTAATATGCATCTCCACTGGAAGTAGGCACAAAACCTTGCGTTCAGATGGTGTGGAGATGGACTGTAGCATAGACACTTCTGCCATAGAAGTTCATACCTAATCTTTTGCCATGACTGGCAGTCACAGACAAAGAGGCATCACCCAGCAAGGACTGTGCAAAAATTATTCCACCTGCTTTTTAAAAGCACAGAGGGCCTGAGAACTGATGTGACAGACTTTTAGGTTTGGGTTTGCTCTTTTTGTTGTGAGAAACTAACTCCATATATATATATGTATATATATTTAAATAGAATAAAATTATAATTTATTAACTTTTGTACTTGTTGTCAGCTAATTTGTTCTCCTACATTTACATATCTGGTCTTCCCTGACTGCCATATCACACCAATAAGGAGCTTCAGTATATATTATAATTCCAGCATGTTTCTTTCTTTACTGGATTCAAATGTTACTTTTTCTGGACCTTCTAGGGATGCTTACACAACCACATGTATATGAACATGTGCGCTTGCTCATGTGTATGCTCAGCTTGTGTCTACGACTTCAAAACATCCAAGACAGAATATCTGAAAGTGATCTTCCTAGTTTCCTCTCTTACCCTTGCAACTATTTTATCTTTGTTGTGTCTGGGTTACAACTCCAGAGCTCTGCCTGTGTGTTGTATTTTGATGGTTCCTCCTCTTAGAGCTCATGTGACATCACAAATATCAAGCCTGCGATGCATTCATCCAGACAGCTCTGAAACAGCCAGAGTTTGGGGTGGATGTAAGAGGATGTTCATCATCCTCTCTGCAGCTACAGTTAGGCATTTGTAGAGTGAATGCAGCCAGAAGCAAGGCAACATTTCCCTCTCCAACAGCACAATTGAAAAACCTGACATACTTGCAGAAAACAGAATGGAAAGGGTACAAGGTGTCTGAATCAGTCTCCTGGATTATTGAAACTTCTACCATAAATACTGTTTATCACTTCTATCATTCCATAAAAAAATCCTACCACAACATGTTATTAACTACTTAGAAGCTGCCTCATGAGCTTTTAAGGCACTCCTGTCACAGGGGCAGCAACCTCTGAGAAGGAGGCCAGCAGACAGATAGGAGCAGAAATCTTGTCAGCTGTCTGACTTTAATCCACTGATGCTTTAGAGTCAAAACCCTAACACATAATTTTCCTTGCAAACAAATATTCAATACATAGTCAGCTCTCCATTATCCCTGGCAGATTATCCAGTTTGCTGATAAACAGTGCTACAATTGCAGACATCCATACTGGCTCTGTGCAGGCTAGCCCAGGTCTGGCAGAGCTTATTAGCTTAAGCTCTGCAAAAATACTTCTGTACAGCTTCCAGAGCCAGCTTCGGGTGCCTCCACATCATGTTGCTGGAACCAGTGTGCTGGGGAGGGCAATGCAGACATCCAAATGCGTCCACAGGAAGCCAGCTCATGTCCAGCAAGGCTTCAGATTTTGCCAGCCCTACATTAACACCAGCTCATACAGGGGTTAAAAACACAGACAGTTTTCTGTAACTCACCCTTTTCCTGCTCGTTCCCATTAATTCATTAGCATAGTTATTGTGAGTTCAGCCTTAGGCCACAAGAAAGCTCCCAGAAGACTTTAGCCTTAGCCAGGGAATGCACTGAGCAACATCTAATTAACCCCAACCAAAAGCAGGTCCTGGGGACTGCGGCGAGGAGGGAGAGCCAGGGCCATGTTGCCAAGTAACTGTAGGAAGACAGTCCTGGAGCCAGTTCAGCGCCTTGCTCCCCTGAGTTCTTGTATTTCAAGCAGAGCCCCAGAACTCCCTCTTTAGGAAATTTTAAATACAAACAAATTCAGTGTTCGTGGTGTCCTTATCAAATAGAGTGGATGATCGGATTTAAGCAGACCCTGGTGCCTTGAATTTGCAGGGAGATATGCACTGGAACATGACTGAAGTTAATAAATTATAAAATGCTTTGGTATAATTCAGGATGGGAAATACTACAGAAACATGACGCATTGCTATTTTCAATCCTCATGCCCTTTTCTCTGTTTGCTGAGATACCCCAAAAGCATGCTAATTATTGCACAGATGTGGGAATTTTTTTTCCACCAAATTATATTGACATTATCAGCTCAGTTTATTTATTCATCCAAATGGCTGCCAGCTGCAGAAAGATTTGTGTTTTTATTACTCACCTATGCCAGGCTCAGACTGGTGGCTAAGGGGTGAAAGGTCCCACATTAGATTACTGATCCCTTGAGCCAGCCAGTCCTTCAGACCAAGCACTTTCTAATGCATGTTTTGTACCACCTAATCAACTCACTTTTCAAGGTGACACAATCACAATTTTAAAAAAAATAAGGGAAATAGAAAGAAGTTGATGTTCATAACCGCAGTAACCGAGCAAGTTTAACACAACAAGTCTAATTTCTGGGGTCACATCTCTCCTTCGTTTCTAAAATGCAGGCAAGCATGCCAGGTAAGTGAAAATGAGGAGAAACATATGCAAGCTTCCTTCAATTTATAGGTGCATATACAGATACACTTACATATATATCTGTATACGCACACAAACATTTGCACACGCACTTTTGCAGTGGAAATATTAGCATTTTCAGGAAGATTTTTGTTAAGTGATTTCTGCTAACTGCTTAGGAAAAAATGATTCTACCAAACCTGGGAAAATAAAAACAGTTATTTGTTCCAGGGTGGTCCCACTCAATCAAAATGCTTTGGTTTATTGAGCAGAAATGTTTAATTTGAATCATACTGATGTCAAGTTGCATCTGCTCACCACCTCGTGGGAGTCCCACTGGAACTGTGATGCAGATGCTACCTAACTCCATGATTTCTCGTGGACTTCCTGGGCTGGCTGTGATGCTATGGATCTTCCCCTATGGGAAAGTCATGTAGGAAACTGAATCTCATGGTTTGCAAGGCTGATGGTAAATGTACTACAGTAAATTAGACCTTGCTGTAAGGCAGGGTAAAATACGACAAGCCAAGTACAATGCCCATAAAGTTTTCCTTGGGAAACAGAAGAGTTACTATGCATCAAACATTTCAACTTGATTCGGTACACTGAGATGAAGTATTTCAACCTGGGATTGCAGAAATAATTAATTTCAATTAAAGCACTACAGAAAGTATTGCATTACGTACAAACTAATTGTTTCAACTTTCAGACTCACAATAAATTTAGATATTTTGACTGCAGAGGAGAAAAACGGGTTAGAAATTCCTGAGGATTTTTAGCTATATCAAAGAATCTGATTCCAACTCAGATCATATTAAAAAATTTTCAGTCCACATACATGGATTCTGATTTTTAACTTGCCATAAGACATCTCCTCCACCCATATTCCCTCACACTCCCCATGTAGCAAGCAACAGAACTGAGGGCAGGACAGAAGACGAGGGCATACCAACCTCCTCTCACACACAGCTTGATATCTAGAGGAAAACTCGGCAGGACATAAAGCTTACATGCATAGAGCCAACAAATCTGCATTTCCTTATGCATAGTAACCAAAAGAACCTTATGGTCAACTTCAGCTCACTGGAATTCAGAGACATCTCCCATACAGCCAGAAGGGTAGAGCAGCAAATTTAACACCAAGACCAAGACTGCACAGCGAAGCTGCCCAGCCAACACGAGTGCCCGGTCCTCACGGGCCCTGCTGAGTTGGCAGCACGAGGGAGCTTTGTGCAAGAAAGGGGAGGCTCCTTCTCTCATGCACATTATGATTCCGAATCAAAACAATGACAAAGACTTTGAAAATATATGATGAAGGGCAATAGTACAATAGAAGTATAATTTTGATTAGAAGTAAGGAATTTGGGGAGGTCTAATAGTAATTTGAGAGCAATACAAGACACAAAAGGACAGAGAGAAGAATTTAAGGTAGAGAGCACTGACATACCCAGTGTTAACTTTTTCAGGAATTTCCCTTCAGGTCAGCCAGGGTCTGATGCCACAAAGAGCATATGGCCTTGGGCAATAAATATCTGGTTTTTCCCAGCCTCATGCTTTTTGCATTTCCCAAATTCTCACTAGGCAGTGCAATTGCACAAGTACTTCACAGTCTAGGAGGGATCAGGAAAGAAATGTAATTACTCTTAAGAAGACTCCTCTTCATAAAACATTTTTTGGCTGTTGGGGTGGATAATATGGCCCTAATTACTTGAATAAGTCACCGGTGTATAATTTAAAATTGAGACCTAGATACAACTGACTGTTTTGACTGTTTACTCTGGAAGTAAATGTGGCTAAGAGTGGCACACACTTCCCAGTTTGCCTACGGCAGTAAAAACCCCTCAAGCCAGCCCTGTCAGGAGTGGTGCTGACATGCATTAATGGTGCAGTTACCAGTAGATAATAAAATGCAATTAACAGATCTCATCACTAGTCCTGAGATGAGTGCACCACATTGTAAAATTTTGATATGCATCTCATAATTGGTGCAACATCCATTTAGCCCACAGTACCAGATATCCTGGATTAATCTTACACAGTCTGTTCTGGTTTATACTGCACCATGATTTTCTAAAGATTGCAAACCGAGACCTGACTGACCTCCTGCCCTGACACGTGTAACACCCACAGTGAAGTTACTGGTCTCACCTAACTAAGCCTTATGGCCAAAAGCTCTGGCGGGGAAAGATAACTGTACTCCCTCTGTTGGTGGAAAAGGAGAAATGATGCTTAAAACATCTTAATCCACAAAGACTACCTTGTCTGTAAATGTTTTTTGCTGCAAAACTTTTGATAAAGTGGATTTAGGGAGACAAAAGGGAGCTGTAAAAAGGAAATGGAATTCTTAACACATATTTAATAAAGAAATTGTTTATTACTACAAAATTTTAGAAATTGTTTTTGCCTTTCTTTCTTTGAGGATCTTGCTGTGAGGGCTAATACATTCTGAAGGGCTCTGCTATGTCACAAGGAAGACAAGAGAAAAAAGGAAGTCCAGCCTTATAAAAGCAGCAGCATCAAAATTTGACTAGATAGTGATATTGCCTAAGCAAGATCAAGCAAACTGCTCGTTTTGGGTAGGAAAGGTCTGCAATCTGGCCATGCTGGGACCAAGGGATCTGGTTAGATAAGACAGCAAATTGCTGAGGATGACCAGATTGTTGTGACCCTCCCATACCTCGTGAGCTACACTACAGCCATGAAGAACCAGGGTTTTTGCTGTTTTTGACAGAAGTATCAGTGTTTCTGGGGTGGCAGCTGCTGCTGTAGGAGAGCAGCAAGCAAAGCCCTTGTGCTGCCTAACTCATTGGTACCAACAGGAGCAGGAAACTGACCTCCAGCTTCATCTCTCACCTCCCCTTCTCTGCAGCACATATTTCTTTCCATTCTTGTCTTCTGGTGTAAATCTTACTTGTAGCCACATTATAATTGTTGGTTCTGCATGTTTCATCTGCATTGGGGGTGCAGTAGATGGAGGTAGACAGTTGCATTGTAACTTGACCTGCACTCAGGTGATGGGTTGTAGAGGGGCTGGCAAACATATGAGTACCTAGAGAGATGGATGGAACATCACCAGTTAAATCATTGAGAATTGCCAGGCAGGTTTTGGACATGACAGGCACCTCTGTGTTCATGACAAGTCGTTGCTGATTGCATCTCCCTTGCTAATGGCCCATAACTTCAAGTCCTGTCCTTCACAGATCTTTTACTAAGGAAGCTTGTTTGGGACTTGAGCTCTTCACGGACATGGACTTTACTGGTCCAAGTTATGGGAAGAAGCCAAGCCAGGAGGCCAGGGTCTTGTTCACATTGCCTCCCGCATGCACTGATATATGACACAATGTTCCTTTCTAACTTAGTTTATTTGCTTAATTAGACATGAAGAAGAACTCACCTCTGTTGTAACTGCATGTTCTTCTCCTTAGTAGGTACAGATTTACTGCATATGGCAGCTGCGATCTGCCTGCTGTCCTGTCCATTTCCCTGTGTTCTCACCTGGGATGGTTACTCGGTACCTCATTCCGTTGCTGCTGCATCATCTGAATTTTCAGGGTGAAGGTTTTCAAAACAAATTAATTTGCATGATTCCATTTATGTCAACTGCATACCATCCCCATCTCTGCAAACAAAGAAGAAAATATATTTTTCCTCCAGCCAGTTGAACTAAATAACGACCATCTTTCCAAAAAAGTAGCTCCCCTAACCTTTTATTTTGAATGCTTAAAATACATTATTAAATAACCTAAATTCATTATGTATACAAGTTCAATAGATGTGCTGAAAATACTATAGAATCACTGATTAAGATTATGATCTACTGCATTTGAGAAATGGACATTAAGAGAAAAGTAAGGGTTGATTCTGTCAACAAGTGAATTAGACCAAGTCATAGGTACATTTTCTATCTGCACATCCTTAACAACCATGAATAGCATTGCCACGTGGATAGAGAAGACCAGACTCAGGACCACAAATAGCCTTTGTGCTGAATGATAAAACACAATATATCCCTCTCTGACTCTGACGGGTGAAAAAATACATGTAGGATGATGGGGGCCAGGAATAAATAACAGCAGAGTGCACTGTTGAAAAAGAATAGTCAGCTGCCTTCATGTTTAAAAAAAAAAAAGAAAAAACCCCCCACCCTTAATACAACAATTATCATTAAGAATGATTTTTCCACCACCTAACTGACAAGTAAATTATCACGTCTGTACCTGCATGTTGAGTTACTGCTTCACCTTCACCAGTAAACAAAGAAGGGGGGAAAATTGCTTTCAGTGACAATTTTTTTTTTCAAAGAGCCAAGCTGTTTGTGCTTTCTTCTCTTTTTCTTCCTCTACATGTTTTGTTGTTGAAAAAAATCAGATATAATTAGATAAAGTGGTACCATAAAGCCAGGAGAGCTTTTGTTAGAAATCAGGGAAATTGTTTCTCATTTATTCTTATCCCTTCAGTTATCTCCCTCCATCATTGCTTTACTCCTATAGCCTTCCCTAAACATATTAAAAGGTTAATTAATATTTAATAAAATAAAAGCCTTTATTCTACTTTATTGAATGTTGAAGAGGTATTAATGAGCAAATGGATACTGTGTCAGGTCACAAATATATGGAGCCCATGGATCCATCTAAATTCTGCTCTATTTCCCTTCTTTATTTCCTGGCATTTCAAAAGAGAGAAACATTAAATATTTTTTCCTCCCTACTACTCTTTTATGAAACAGATATCTGGAGAAATTAATTTTTAAAAAGGAAGGACAGTGTTCTTACTGAAGCTTTATCAGAAGACAACAATAATGAGGTATCACAAATAAACATACCAACATAGTGGAGGCTCATAGTAAAATTTTAAAAAGCTCCAAAATGCTGAAAACATCAGCCTGATGAATAACATCCCAACAGGACCTATGTTTCATTAATGGCATCCTGATGTAACCAGCTTGTATATAAACTTTCATGGGACAAACACCTAAAGGTAGATGAGATGAATCGTAACACAAGTATTCATAATTCTGCTTCCTTCTATGCCCAGAGGTGTCTCAGCCTTGTTGGAGAAAAACAACTCTTATGTGCTTGCAGCCAAGGAGGATCCAGAAACAACTATCTCGTGGCTCTTCCCTGAGAGGCTCCATCCAGCAGGTTTTGTTGAAGCCCTCCCACCAACATCTCAACCCACACCCCCCTGCTAGACTATCACAGCGTAGGAGCCTAACACCACCAAGTGGTTCAGCATTCCAACACTGCTTCACCAGCCTTGGCAGGTCCCTCGGGGGCCGCCAGCCGAACCCTGAGGGAGCCAGCTGGGTATCTGCCGCTCGGACGCTGCAGGTCTCAGCCCAAGACACAAGGCTGAACTGCCAGCAGCCTAACAGGTCGTGAAGGAGCCGAGGAGCTGACACGCCACTCCAGCAGCAGCTCCTGGTGGCAGGACAGGGCAAACCACTGGCTGTGCACACCTCTGGGGTGGTTCCAGGCAGATCCGCCACAGCTCGTGAGTCAGGCTGCTCAGTGGTGAGGATGAACACCCAGATTGCAAGAGTCCTGGGTAAGAAGGGCTTACTTCTCTTTTCTTTATTTAAATTATTTTTTCTCATCTGGTAATCTACTTCAAGGTGAAGATATTCTCACCATATCCTATAAAAGCTATTCCATTTTACAAAAACCAGAATTCAAGGTGAGCGGTCAGGAAGAGAGGCTGCACATTACTCTCTAGATCTTCTCCTTGGGAAAGGGAGGAGTGCCAGCCCCTTGCTGCTGAAGCTATATATGTCTTTTATGTGAAAAAGCCATTAGACTGAAATCCAAAATTCATGACAGGAATATGTCTCCCTTTCTTCTTAGCTGACTGTAAAAGCAGAGTATATAGCAAAGGAGATAACAGAAAATGCAGATGCTGATTGTCATGTATGAAAAAGGAAGAGGGTTTTTGCTATTTAAAAGAAAAGGTTGAGTATCAGTTTATATTGAACAAGAGATTGCTTTCTTATTTATACAACTATAACCCCACCTACCTTGGATTAGACTTCATGTACTGACAGACTGTCCTCTCAGTTCTACAGATGCCAGGGAGCAGTTCCTGTCACAGATTCCCGTGACCTTCTGCACAGGCACAGGAGATTTTTCCCTTCTTCCTGCATTTTGCAGCCTCTCTCTTCCAGGTAACCCTAAGAGAAGCACAGAGTGTCATCTGAAGTCAGGACAGAGAAGCATCCTCTTAAAATACAGTGAAGCACACAGGCTGCTGCAGATGCAGGACACTGTCGGTGCTGAGTGCTGGCTTTAGCTTCATTTTCAAAGAGCACTACAGTCATGCAGTAAAACTCAAACTAAAACTTTTTGATCTTTTACACCATTATTAGGTTTCCAAATGAAAGTTTAAGCAACCCACAATTTTGCTTAGCGAATACAGCAAGCTTTGGGGATCACTTTCAAAAACACCTCATTTGCATCAATTCAGCTGATCTCTTCCTTGTTGGTGAAGATGAAAGTGTGCTTCTATCTTATGTTTCCCTCTACTCAGACAATGAGGCACTCATTCCTTTCAAAAAAGAAAAAGAACTAGATCAGCAAACTTGTTCTCCACTTTTCCAGTGTTTCTTTGACTGCATAATTGAAATGCAGGAAAAAATGCACAAAAGCAAGAGGCACAGATGTTTACATCACAGGTACCTCAAATAACTTAAAAGTATCCTAACTGTGTATAGCCTGTGAATATATTTCATGCCTCACTCACTGAGAATTAGCATTGAAAGTCATCACAGTGAACACAGGGAACTGGATGAATTTCAATCTACTGCAGAAACCAGCCACTTATGTTGTTTGATGTCATCTGCAGTCACATCACTGCAGACATCTTTTGCAAGACTAGTAAAAGAAACGTTGTCATTTTTGACATGGCTGCCTGTCCCTCTTCACTGCTCGAGTGACAGCATTCATAGTGCTCTTCCCATTGCTCAGTGTATATAACAAACCCAGGTGCAGAGATGAGTCTCCCAGGCTTTCCTTTGAAGAATGTCAGATCAGCTCTGCTTCTTTTAAAACCGCTCCCTTGGACCAGCTGACATTTCTGCAAGCCACACAACACTGAGGAATCAAGATTTCAGGCAACTGATACCACTTTGGGGACACACAAGCTGTAATCTAAATGCAAGCTACAAAGCCAAAATTAACAATACATGCAACTGAATGTCACTGGGGTAGGAAAACACACTGCACCATTAAGAGAATTAAGGAAAAAAGCAGGTATCAAACAGGTGAAATAATTCACATTGAGCACTGCACTTAGTGGCCTCTTCACTTGTCACAGAACATCAATATTGCATTATTGAACTGCCCTGTGCAAGCTGTACCAAAGGGCAAAACAGAGGATTTGTGATGATGTAAAGGAGAGAGACCAGTCTACCTAATTTTAAGCACTTATTTCAGGCATCCAAACAGGAGCCTTGGTCACCTTGGGCTCTTTCTGTGGTGAGTGAAGTGTGGGAGAAACATCTCCAGGGGATGCTTCTGGCCTCTTGAGCTGTGAATTGGCTTCTAGTGGTGCCTCTCAAATGAAAAGCCTTAATTTAGGAATCTCTGACCTTCTCCTCCAAGTCCTCCTCATCCTCCCCTCAAAGGCCTAAAGCTCCATTATGCTTCAAAAACCTGAGAGCAGCACTTGAATGCTGGGATGCAGTTTCCTGCCTAGGAATGAAGTTGAGGTAACTGCTGCAGCGAGGGAGATGCTCAGGGAGCTACGGTTTTGTTCAGAAAAGAGTCCAAAACTTGCCCCAATTATCCAAAGTTGTATGTCTGCTAAATTGGGCTAGAAATGAGTTGGGAAATCTCAGCTCATGTGATGGATCGGTAGTAATGCTTCTTGCAGTGAAAAATAGAAATATTTAAGGCTTTCCCTGGAACTACATTTCTCACACTAGCCTTGTAGAGAAGCAAGAGCTGAAGAAAACCCATATGTGTCAGTATATTTCAGATTCTCATGGGCATCTGGGTAGAAAAACTTTTGAAGAGATCAGTTCAAAAAGCACTTTTTGTCTGTGCATTCATGGCTATCTTTCCAGAAACCAGCCTCTCAATGAAAATTAACTCTTTTTTTTTGTCTTCAGGGTTACTGTTGGTTTACAATTCAGAGATTCTGGCTAACCTAATAAAATCACTGTATCAAGAAATGTCCTCATGTATACATAGCCATGCACAATCAAAACCAAGTTATTTATCTCCCACATCAATGCTGTACAGATTAAATGTTGCCTGTAAAAACTTGCAGAAGTACATTTACATTAAAAAATATAGACATATTCAACACTTGAGCAAACAAACAGATATGGGGAAAGGAGTGGAGGAAATAAAAGTAATAAATGAAATTTAGTTCAGCCTTTTATTTTACCCAAAATGGAAATCACTGCAGCAATACTGCACAACAGAATCCGTAGAATTTTTTTTAAAAAGTCAAAGTGCATCTAGCAGTTAAAAAACGTTGAGGATACACTGTTCTCGATCGTGAATAATGGAGAGAGGTTAGGCTGGATTTAGTTGAGGCTTTAGTTGGCTGGCTTTAGCTGAGGCTGCCTTATGCTGTGCAAAACCAGCTTTCCCAAGGCTCTGGACTGGGCAATATAAAAGCTCAATAGGATGGAGAAACTAACATGGTGTTATTGTTGTCTCTTTGAATGTGGTGGACTTCTGACTCACAAAACCTGACACAGGAGGAGGATTCCCATCTCATTTGAAGATCCTCCACATACCCTGTTGAGAACTTAAAGCAGAGAAGAAAGTGAAGCAGAATAAGGGGTACAGGATTTCATCAGTCTGTTGTTATTCACAGCTACATCTGCTGCTACAATTTTAAAAGGCAACTAATTTTTTTAACTCAGATAAAGTTTCTGCTTACTTTCAATGATTGAAGATCCTTAGAAAGTTACTTTTACACTCAGTACAATATCCATGCTGTGGGAAAAGGTGGATTTGGTCTGCTGGAGAATCTGCAAAGAAAGGGCTCAGCAACGGTCCTGAAGGTTTAGTATCCCTTGCCTGTGAGCATCTATGTGCTGGTAGAGCAACCGTGCTCTTGTGATGTGCCAGGGGCATACGAGGATGAAGTGCACATGCACGCAGACACAGCCCAGTGAGAGGCTCCCAGCAGCAGCTCTGCCAGGGCCTGGTGACACACACAATATATGTATTTATTTTTTGTGCGCATGTGTACAAGCTTCAGTGCCTGGGCTGAACTTCCCAGCTCCCATCTGCTGTGCACAGTGTGAAATGTCTCACTGTGCAGGAGCCAGAACAGCCATGCATGCTGCAGAAATCCCACTCATCTCGGTATATTTCCAGAGGCACAGCTTGTGCTGACCCCGGGAACAGAGGCGATTTGCATTCACACACCAGAATCAGAGGTTTAGCTGCTGCCTTCCTCTCCATTTTCAACATTTGACCCATTGTTTTTCTCCAGCTTAGCCGACATAGACACTGCATTATGTTTCCAATGGCAGAGAGCACATTAAGATTCAGGGGATTCTCTACATCCTGTGCATTTTTCATTACATCTATTGATATTATGTATTAAAAGACTAATGATTTGGAGCCTCTAATATCAGGAAATGATGCCTCTAATGATAAATGTTTGACCTCAGGCCTGGAATCTGCAGCGTAGCTTCCTTGTCTGTGTATACATTTCCTAAAAGCCTGGCTGAGTAGTGTGTTGGCTAGTGCAGCAGCTGCTTGAGCCTACACCTTTGTCTCTTTGCGGTACTTGATGTTCATCACAGAAGGGCACTGACTGCTTAGAAAACAAACCAGGGTAGTACAGGTATTCGAGTCAAAGCATGTGTCTGGTGATGGGAGCAGCTTCATTCAGTATGCAAATGGTCTGTGAAAAAGAAGTTTTATCTAAATTTCCTCTGGTCTGCTAGATGCACTGAATTTTGTCTCACACAAGAATGGCTTAAATCCACTACGCAAGTAGACAAAGAGGAGAAGGCTGATAAAAGCAGATGATTGATCTAAAGGTGCACTGTATTAGTTCATGCTTCATATAAGTACAAGACATTGGTTGGGGCCTCGAGTTTTTTGACACAGAAGCTTAAAACTTCAGGGCTGTCTGCCTTTTCACACTTTAGGACAAAATATGAACGTTCAGTGCACTCTGACCTGCCCTATTGCTTTGCTGGAAACTTGATTTCCTGATTTTCTCCTCATGTTGTAGAAAGGATTTTTTAAGAAGAGTACCAACGTGAAGCTTCAGCACCCAAATAATAAATCCCTTCTTCAAGGGAGTCATAAGAAAACATATTTATGTAAATGAATGTTTCAAAGGCCAATGAAATATTAGGCAGACTAAAGAACCTTTATTTTTAACAGTGTTTCAGCCACATGTCTTGCCTTCACTGGCAAATGTCTTGCTGTGTAAAGTTTCATTACCAAACTAATTTCTATAATCCATTTATTGGTCGGGATTTTTTTCTCTGTAGGCTTATTTACTGTATACAAACACTATGATGTAAGCTTGCCTTAGGGAACTGAACTAACATCATTACTTTGCAATTTACAGTTTTTATTAAGGTTTTTTTATTAAAACTGCCACTTAAAAAAGGCTAGTTCTGAATCCTTTCATTATTAAAGAGCTCCTCATGTGAATATGTGCTCCCAGATATGAAGTACTGATCCTCCAAAATCATAAACATATCATAAACATGCTTAATTTTATACACTTTGAGTGACTCCATTCAATTCACAGAGTAATAGGGCTCACAAGCTGCAATTCAGCTGAGTACCCAGACATATGCCTAAAGCCACCTTTGTTCAGCAAAACTGTTCCGCAGGCAGATTTTCAGTAATATACTCAAGGATATATTTAATTTTAAGCACATGATTAAGTGCTTTATTGAGCTGGGGCCACCATTTCTTGAATGAAGCATATCAATAAGCCTATGTAGTATGGTCTGTTACTTCATATGAAAGGCAGTCAAACATGTATTTCCAAATACATACAATGCAAAAATTAAACTGGTAGAGTAAACCACTGTTTTGCAAGATATTCAAAATCAGTATTGATTAAAAACGGTGTGCTAGATGGCAGATGCCCCTTTCTCAGTTAAGATCTCACAGGAATGCACTACACCCACAATGGGTGTAGTTGATAGTTGAGAAACATATCTCTGATTATATAGTGATAATTTACATATAATCTGTTTTGGCAGTATTTATTGAATTAATTATTTAAAGATGCAGTATGTCCTCCAAGATTCATAGAATCTTAGAATCTATAAGGTTGGAAAATGCCTCCAAGATCACTGAGTCCAACTGTTAACGCAGCACCACCATGTTCACCACTAAACCGTATCCCAAGCATCACATCCACACACCTTTTGAACACTTCCAGATACAATGATTCCACCACTTGCCTGGGCTACTTACTCCTGTGCCTGATGACCTTTTCCTTTTTCTAATCCAATTGAAACCTCCCCTGGTGCAACCTGAAAGCATTTCCTCATGTCCTGTCCCTTGATACAACCTCCTTTCAGGTATTTGTAGAGAATGATAGATTCCATGGCCCTAACTTTTCTCCTGTTCTAATAAATAAGACATTTGACAACAGGAATTGAGACAACCTTCTGTACTCACTGAGAATATTTTGTTTTCTCTTTCAATCTTAATAGCAAAATGCAATACCAATTGCATCCTCTGGTGCCTTCTAGAAGGAGACAACATTAGACTATTGCATACACAATTGCATAGAGTAGTTGCAGTCTTGTTTTCAAGTCCCTGTTTCTTCTTACTACAGCCCAAAAGCCCCAGTGTCTGCCTCAGGAAAAGTAGTCCCATTCACTGTGTAGTCACATGGATAAAAAAGAGCATGGCAGAACGGAAGGGCTTCTATATACAGTGTCAAAGGACATAAATTCCTCCTCGAAAAATAAACTCTACTGATTGACTAAGACAAACTAAAAATGAAGGAAAAATAAACTTGAAGCGATAGTATTAGAAAAATAGTTTTAGAAGAACAATAGTATTAGAAAAGATGTCCACACTGGTCTCAAAATTATATATCTTGCAACTTTAGTATGAAGATTTACTAATAAAAACAATAATTGCAGTGCATAGCTTACATTATGACTTTACCACAAGAGATTTACAGGTCACCCCAAACCAATGTTAAGAAAACTTTTTAATACAGTGGTATGCATTCTTTATTAACATCGCAGACAGTTCTGAGAGTTTCATCTGGAAAGATATGGACAGAGATGAGGGAATTATGAAGAAAAAAAGAAAGGCAAAAAAAATGATTAAACGGTCAAAAGACTAATAAGTGGAGAATGTTGAATAAAGCAACTCTGTTATTCAAATGACAAGAGGGTGAAGAATGTAAAAAACAAGCGCAGAGAGAATCTTAATGCCTTACAAACTAGCAACATAGTTAAAATAAGATAAAATGGGAGAAAGACATCTGTAGTTTAGCTAGAAAGAAACATCCCTTACTGCTAAGACCTATTAATAATCTTTTCCTAGAGGAAAGTGGCAGAAGCCCTAGCACCAATTTAATACTAACTGGAGAAAAACGGAGAACACTCTGCAGAAGAGCAGCACTCCCCACGGTGGTGTGCTGGATGATGAAAGAGGTTTGCCTGACACCCAGTGCTATGGCTTTAATGAATCTTCATTTTCTGAGCCTTCCCCCTTAAAAATGACAATATGCAAGTTACATAAAACATTATAGGCTCTCTTGACTGCTCTAAAGTATACTGATGTGCAGGCAGATGTTTTTCACCTGATCCAGATATTTTTTTCTATATTTTTTCTCCTTCTGCAGCCCTGCTTTTCCTTGCAGGGTGGTGAATGGGAGCCAGGAGTACACTTGTGAGAGAGCAGCTGTTTTGAACTGGAGCAGGCACACCTCTGCCAGGGTAATACAAAGAGCAGTTAGAGAGCCACTGACAGTTCAAAGTGTCTTGCTTTCATTATGCTGCACCTGCCATCATCCTCCGTACATCTGTTAAATTCCCTTCAGAGGAATGTTGTTTTTATGAGAAAAAATGAATAGCTCCCTTTTACTAGATGAAAACCTGTAGATGTATGAAGTTAAGACAATTATTAATATTAAACTAACATCTACCATTTATAGCAGCTTCTCTTGAGACTAAAGCAGTGACATGAAATACTATTGTTGCAGAAAGAGAGACTTGCAGCTTACAATAAAAGCCATGCTCTGCTTACGTGTGCAGAGCCACATGTGACAAACTGTGGCAGATTTCATAGGTTTAACGAGTCTCTTTGGAGTTCCTCTCTCTGGTTAGTCATAGGCAAAGCAAGGGAAAAGCTGCGTGCAAATACATACCTCAAGTGAGTAGCTGCACACCTAACAGCAGGAAGCATAATGAGCAAAGAGATGGGTTTTCCTGTGATGTCTTTTAATTGCTTCATACATGAGTGGTAAAAAAAATCAGGCCAGGAAACAAAAAATAGTCTGAGCCTTTTTGGTTGTACCCAAACTCCAGAGTGCAGGGTGTGATACACAATGACAGGCTTCAAACTCTGCTTTTTACCCCTGGTCACTACTATGTTAAGAACAAGTGTTCCCAAGTTGGTCTTGCTGTACAGGAAGTAAAGTAAGAATTTAGTGTACCCCGAAAACTTCCTGCTGCATATTTGCTTCTCTAAACTCATCCCCTGACTACACTGCATTGACAGCAAGAGGACATGGCAGTATTCCCTTCCCCATCAGGGCTGTAAAGAAACTGACTTAGCTGTTCCCTATGGTGTTCGTCTTTGCGGCATTGACTAGAAAAGTTGCTTCTGATGTTCACCGGGATATAAGGTGGCTGTTTTACTTCTAAAGATATACCAATTGGGAGTGAGGCCTGGCATTGTGTTGGGGCATAATGCGGGATTTCATTACCCATGAGAAATATCAGTTACAGAATCATAAAATCTTAAAATGGTTTGGGTTTGAAGGGATCTTACAGATAGTCTTATTCTACTTCCTGCCGTGATCAGGGAACCTTCCACTAGACCAAGTTGCTCAAAGCCCCATCCATCCTGGCCTTGAACTCCTCCAGGGATGAGGCATACATAGCTTCCCTGGGCAAACTGTTCACAGTAAAGAATTTCCTCCTAACATCTAATCTCAATCTCTCCTCTGTTAGTTTAAAATCAGTCCACCTCGTCGTATCACTATCTCCTGGAGTAAAATGTCCCTCTCTTTCTTTCTTATAAGCCCCCTTTAGGTACTGGAAGGTCACAGTGAGGTCTCCCCAGAGCCTTCTTTTCTCCAGGATCAACAACCCTAACTCTCTCAGTCTGTCTTCATAGGAAAGGTGCAAACAGCTCCCTGATCTTCTTCATGGCCCTCACAGTACCTCACAATACCACACTTCAGCTTGTGTGACTTTCTCAAAGTTGTCAGCTAAAGCCTGTCAGAGTAACAGTTAGCAAAGCTTTCTTCATGCACTTTTTTGTTTTTGTATTACCAAGGCGGAGAATCTGAGTTTGTGTTTGGAAAAGAGAATTACTCTCTCTTATGCTTTCTTTATGCAGTTATGCACTGTGTGGGTAGCAATGTGAACTGTACTGACCTTTAAGTTCGAGGGGTATCGATAAGCTTTACAGGTCACTTATCAATGTAGTCAATGAAACCCATTATAGTTTGTCCTATTATCAACCCAAAGTTACGGTCAAAAACACAAAGTTAAAATTTTAAAAACCTTGCATGACGGAATGATCTCCCTCAAGAAGTGGCTTGTTCATCAATTATCACATTATGGGTGTTACCTAAACCAAATAACTGTTGTTATTTGTCATCAGCAGCTACCTTTGGTTCAAGAGTTATTTCTCAAAATGAAGTTGCCTCAAATTGCCTATGTACTACACTTCTTGTTCAGTTTCAGAGTATCCAGTCTTTGTCCTTTATCAGTGCTATTTTCAGCCTTATCATCTCCTCTTTCCTTTCAAAGATCTTTGAATAACTGCTTTCTGCGATGCTGTCCTGTTTTCCAAGCCACGTGGAAGAGATAGCAATCCTATTCTCAACTGTGTCAATAAAGTGTGCTGGACTGTACTTACTAAAACAGATTTAATAAAATAATTACAAATAGCACCAAAATACTGAGTTCTCATTGAAAGCTCTTCTCCTGTAGGGTAAAATTAAGTCCTAACTTGTCCATGAGACTAGTAACTACATCAGCCTGCTCAAAGGAAATCCATAAAGGATCCATCATCTCCAATGTTTCAAATTAAGACAGGTTTAGCAGCACAGACTCCTGTATCCATAAAGCCATGAACAGTTTCAGACCTGCTCAGTTCTTCATCTTCTCTGTGGAGATGGTTAAAATCCACTGTTAAAACTACAATATAAGCAGCTCCAGGCCCAGCAATAGGAATCTCCCAGATGGCAAGAGATCTCCCACAGCAGCACAATGTGACACGAAACTTGACAGAAAATCCGAATTTTTCTTAAATTTTTCAAGGAAGTGTCTAATTTGCTTTTTTTTTCCTTTTTCTTTTTTTTGTTATCAAGATGCCATTTTCAGGTAATTAGTACATTCCTTAAAGATGTTGTACATAAATGCCACTGAGAAAGTATCTTTACCGTTGCCTTTATAAGGGAATAACCTTTTGGTCACAGTCCAGCAAGTGTGTTTTTCTATGCACTGGTCATCCTACCACCTCAAAACACGTTAACTATTGATGAACCTCCACTGAAAAGGACAGAAGAAGAAAGTTCTCAATTATTATTAAGCTCCCTCATGACTAATAAAATAAATTTTCCATCAGTTAGAAGAGACTGACCAAAAATTTTTTCTCGCCCATCATCCATAAAAAGGAAGCAGCAAAATGTCAACTTGTATGAGAAATAGTGTGGGTAAGGACTGCTCATTAAACCCCAGACACAGGAGAATTTTGACTAGAGCTTAAAGACACAGCAGAACCTACCTTACAGAAAACCACCTGGAGACCACAGAACTGTTTGCTTAACTTTGTGGTTGATTCTTCAGGTGCTACATTTGCAGGTTATTCATGAATCATCAGCTATTTTTCAATATCCAGTGTGCAGAATCAGTAAGTTCTTTCCCCAGCTACCTCCATTTTCGTGATTTTTTTTTTTTTTGAGATACCTGTAGGGTACCACCTTCCTCGAGTCTTATTATAAGGCACCTCTACTTATTCATTATAAAGCATTGCTCACAGACAGAAGTAAATCCAACTTCAGTGGACTTCAAAAGTCCTGGATTACCACATGACAATTATTGGCACTAACTGCTTCGAGATTCGTAGCGGTATGGGGGCAAACAGCTTTTAAAACTGCAGGAATTCACTTAGAGTAGCACTGCTACCAGTGCCTGGAAATCCCAGTCATTCTAAATGTAACCTCTAAGAGAACAGATATGCTCAAGAGCCGACCAAATACCAGCATCTTTTTATCATATGTTATTGATTATTGAACCAGAATACTACCACAGTACCTCTTACTAACCTGCTTTCCTTGGTAGTAAGGGGTAACTATAACTGCCTTTTCACTCCAGGGTGAAAAAATCACATTATTATGAGGTTCTGTAAAAGCATGCAAGACGCTATAGTGAAAAAAGGGTGACAGCTATCTGATTAGGTGTGTCATCATGGCATAGGCACCTTTAAATAAACCTTGCTGCAAGGTAATCTAGTAGAATCTAGCATCACTAGGATCCTTGAAAATAAATAATTTATAGATTATTCACCACTGCAATCAAATTAGCACCTACACATTAAATCAAATTCTTAAATGATAAATGCTTCTGTGGGTAAACTGAAGAGAAAATAAAGATGACTGTTTTGTTTCATGTTTAAGTCCGAATTTCTAGCACTCTAATTAAGACTTATTCTGGTCTTGCCTACTTGGACAAAGAGCTGCAACTTTTAAAAACAGAGATCAAAGCTTGATGGGAGAATTACTAAACAAACTGCAGTTGTCACATTTAGAAAGGTGAGCCAAAGGACATGTGTCTGAGGCGGCAAGCTTTCCCCTCTGAGTAGCATGGCTGCAGGGAAAAAATGTAGAACAGGTTACAACAGCCGCCTTACTTCATTTTAAAAGTGGGGCCAGTGAAATTTTGGGTTAGAGGCAGTTCACTCCTATCTTCATGAGGCAATACTTTGGCTAGACTGCAGTGCACTTTGTGATCTAACAATGAATACTTAAACAGAAAATATGCCCCTGTAATAAGCCCCCACAGTAAAAAAATTAATATTAATGCAGTGAAAAAATTGTTCTTCCTTTTGAACCCAGTGAGGACTGCAAAGACAGTGATTATTAAAGAATTCAGCTGGTTTCAAAATTGACCTTAACCTGGAAAAAGCTAAGCAGAAGCAGAGGGAAAACTGATTAAAAATTCAATGCAGCATTTCATGGCCTTGGTAACCTGGGACTGGGGTACTCAAGAGCTACTGACAGCTTGCATTTCAAAGCTGATTTGTAAAGTTGCCAACAGGTCAGTAATCAGTAACTTTACAGAGCATGCAGCTGACACAGAAAGCCAAAAAGGAACAACAAAAGACATAATTGGATCTTAGGACCCAAAAGATGCCATGAATGCATTCATTTTTGGCACTACATTTGCTGCATGTTGCTACAAGATATGGTTATAATGAAGGTGATTTGCATATTTTTCATGAAGTTCGGATGCACTGAATTATAAAAATAACCCCCTAACATGAAACTATTTCACTGGCACTTGGAAATCTTGTTTGAAACGTTGACAGAACCACAGAAGCATTTAGTGATGAAAACAAAATGGAAAAAAAGAAGTCCGTTAGGTCATCACAGGCATCTGCCTTCAAATGCTGAATTATTTTCTTCAGCTTTTTAAAAAGTTATTCATATTTACCAAGGGAAAGAAACAGTAAAGGAAACCACCAAAGTAACTATAGACTACTTAAAACTTCACAGCACTTAAGTCTTTGGATGCAAATGGGAAAGTTCTTACTCAGCTGCCGCTGATTTTGGAGAGTTACAGGGTCTTAAAAGGACTACGCATATTGTTTAAGGGCCTACTGATTAAAATTCCTTCCCTTGAATGCCCCCTTATCCTTCTTCTCCCTACTGGTTATCAGCCCTGAGGACTGCATATCATATTCTGTATGCAGAGGTTTCCAGGTTGATGACCACATGCAAAGCTGCATCCCCTGTCATAAGGTTTTGGGTCTGTCCTCCTGTACCTTTATCCAGTGTTTTTGTTTAACATGGGAACTGCAAGCTCTACCATCTTCTTGCTTTGGGTGGTACCACCCCAGATTTCCAGACCCGAAGCTCCTGGAAACACTGGCAAACAGCCACAGCTGTCAGAGGCATAGACTGGACACACACAGGCATCAGACAGGGGCTCTTGGAGTGGGCAGAGCCAGCACTGGCAAACGCTGCCCTGTTCCCAGTCCTCTGTCACAGCAGCCAGTGCACAAATGGCAGCTGGGCTCACACAAGGCTTGAGGCTTCTCACCTCCTTCTCCCTCACAGGGCAGGTGGCTGGGGCCTCTGTTTCCTGCTGATGTGCAGGGACTGAAGCTGTGGGCGAGTAATCACAGGTGGTCTGTCTTTCAGTGAGCTCGGCTTCCACAGCCCTTAGCCTCAGCACAGCTGGGCTCTGCACTGCCTGAGGGGAATTACACTGTTAGGGTGTAACTTGGACTGCCAATGTCATGCCCAGCCTTGCAGTCCCACCAGCAGCAAGTCACTCCCTGTGGATGCCTCTAACCAACCCAGGGACATAAGTCATGCCTTGAGAAGGCGAAACACGGAGAAGCGTTTGCAGCACACCAGATACACTCAAGTGGGTCACACTAAGAAAAAGCTGTATTTCTATGACATTTATAACAGACCTGGACCTTAAAAGTTTCCTGTTGTCGTGGCTGTAGCACTCTTGGCAAATCTTTCCATTCTTCTCCATGGAAATCTTTCCATTCTTCTTCTGTGCCTGGTCTTTCTGACAATCAGTTTGTGACCATCTATTTTTCTATCTACACATATAGCCATCATGTATTTCTGCTAGAAAGTTATAGCTGTGTATTTGCTGTATTCACTTCAAAGAAAAAAATGTATAAATAGTAACACTGAAGTGCATATTCCTCTGTTAATTTATCATTATTTTGCTCTTTTCAATACACTAATGGTAAATATGGGCCAGTTTGAGGGCTAAGTCATTTATTTTTAGGGATTTTAAAAAATTCTTATTTCCAACAAGTTCCCTGTAGGAATGAAACTGTGAGTATCAAAATTTGAATATGCAATCAATCCAAGGATTTTTGGATACTCATTTATTAGAATAGCAGACTTCTTTACTGGGGCTGCACACCAAGTAATGGTCAGCTTTAGGTGATTGCTCTTGAAGGAGTTCTCCCTTGCGCTTCTAGGAAAAAAATCTTAAGTCAATTTGTCGTTATTGGATAAAAAGTACTTCTGCCTTTTGAACTGAAAGATGTAAATGACAACAGGCAACGACACAAATGAAGCAGTGAGTTTTCTGGATATGCACTCTGGCTGCAGCTTCTCCTTGTTTGCTCTGCTAGGGATGCTGCAGCAGAAATGCAAGGCTTGTGTAGAAGGAGTCACCCACAGTGACATGAACACAGGTTTCCTCTACACTTTTCTTTAGAAGTGTTAGTACAGCAGAAGGAATGGGAGGGAAAAGGCAAGCCAAGACATGGCAAAGCCTTAGGGGGAGTCTGCATAGTCTTCCATGGTTGCTGCAAACTGAGTGGTATCAGGGCTTGATGTGGTTATAGCAACATGAAGTGTCACAAAATGAATATAAGTAACACAACTCTGTCATTACAATGCCAGACTCACTCTTCTATCCCCACCAACTTATTCTGAATGCAAATTTATTCATACCGAGCTCTTGTGAAGCAAGAATGTGATTTATTTTTGAATATGCAAGTGCCAAACTTTAGAGATGGAAGAGATATTTCACAAAATATGGTCAGAGGATATAACTATAATTAGTGAGAGAAATAAGAAACCAAAATAATTTTTTTATTGGTGAAATCTTCCTATCTATGAGTAGGAACCCTGTAGTTCCATAAGACACATCCATAGCACTAAGCATTGAAAATATTGTTATTTCTGGAGCAGTTGGCTAATGAAATTGGTGCATACACTGAGCTGAAGGTACTTAAATCCTTTCAAGCCCGGTTTTAATTGAACAGGACACAGAACCAGTTTGGATCTAGGGCAAATCATTTCTCACTCTAGACATATCCTTCCAGGTCAGAGGGCAATTTGTTGACATGAAAGAAATAGGAGGTCTGGTAGCAACTTGCTGCCTACACTGCTGCCAGATGTGACGCGTAATTTGCAGTGACTTTTTAGCCCTTCCTACCAGCATTTGGAAGGAAAGCATGCTGAGATGTGCAGGCATGCATGGCTAACTCAGCCACCTAGGGGATGTGCATAACTTGTCAGGTGCACAGGGAAAGAGGCAGGGCTCCACAAGGGCCGTTCTTGCTTGCCCTGAAACACTTGTTCCCATAATTTATTAAGCTGGTGGCCTGTCTCCCCCATTTAAAAAACTGTTAGTAATGGATTCATTCACTAATGTGCTCACACACAAACAAACAAGATTTGGTGAACACATGGGAAAAAGTCCAATCTTGCAAACCCTCCTTTGTTTCAAATACTAATTGAGGTTGCTAAGAGACAACAATGTTGATATCTATTGCACCATTTCCAAACCCAGACACTTTAAGAAATTAATAGCTGAGGGTACTACACATCTCATACTCACACATAATAAAATATGAACATACAATTCCTATCCAATAGAAGCAAATACTCTGCAACTCCTCCCCTACTTTGAGCCTGAAATAATATTATCAGCCTGATTTTTCAGGAGTACTTAGTTCTAGCAGCTCTGTAATATTTCAAAATGAATTCATAACTGGTACTTCAAAAAAACCCCTAGCTTTGTTTTCTACCAGGAGTCTAAATGAATGCCCTTTGAAAGAGAATGTGAGAATGATTTATGTGCACATTAATGTCATGTATTGATCAACCACCTAGTCACATGTAATTTTACTATTATTTGATATTATGGTTGCTCATTAAGGTATATGATTCCAAAGAAATTTCACTTATCAAATTTTAGCAAAATAACAGATAGCAAATTAACTATGAGATATTTCTTAGTTAATAAATGCATCCCTTAAAAGAAGATTAAGGGGACGGTTTTTGCCTAATTTTTAGCCATCTGAAAGCTGGGTGCTTAGCCTAAGCTAGTCACTTGTACTCCTCAGAGCAATGGAGAGAGACTGCAGTAGAGAGCAATTCATCCAGTCTATCTCAGACACCTATCTTAAAATGGGATGAATTGCCATTTGGAGGAACTTATCTTTCTCCATTTACTATTAGGGGAACCTGGACAAATAGCTTAGATGAAACCCTTAACTTTAAATGACTAAATGTAGTGAAGATGAATTCTACTCTAAATCAATGTAATACAAATAATACATAAAAGGCACAATGCATAGGTCAAAGTTAAGGCCATCTTGATGAAATATGTATTTTCTTGTTCTTGGTAAGAAGAATGTAGGAATTTTGCATGCCAGGAAACTTCGAGATTTGCAAGGACCCTAAAGTAATAATTTCTTTTCTTTCTATTCTGCTGTTTCTAAGTGAGTAGCTACACTGTTCTTCACTGAGGTCTTTTAATGCAACATTTTAAAGGGGTCAATCGGTTTTTATGTATATGGGAGCAATTATAAGCCCTAAAGCAAGAATAACAGCACTTTCTGGATTACATGTCACATATTCTAAATCCAGTTGCAACTTTGAAGGCATGGTAGTGATTGTGCTATCCACATTCCCTTCCAAAACAGTCATTAAAAAAAAAAAAAAAGTATTATTCTTCTATTGTAAGTACACTAGAATGACTCTTTTCCCTCAGCTCCAATTTTTTTTTTTTTTTGTGTGAAAGAGGACATCGTCAACATTTGCTCGATGCTCTCTGGCTCATATGTTGAGATTCCTTCCTTGTTCTGAGAGTCTCTTCATGGCACTCCCTTCCCACAGGACTGTCTTTCTGGGCCCCCATAGCCCTGCTGGTCACCTCCTCCTCTTCCACACTTTTATGGTAAACAATGAAGAAAGGACGCAGCTTTTCAAATACCAACGAAGAAATGGAGCAGTAACTGGAGGACCAGAAATTACTTATTGCTGCTTCCAGTGGATATCACAGTCAAACCGGTCAGAGAAGCAGATCCTGCAGGACCATGAAGAAATGCCACTTATTTTACTGGTTCAAAAAATTTAAATTACAGAATCTGTAAATCTCCAATGGATTGAATCAACTTCCTTTTAATTTTTAAAATGTTACAAGTATTTATTTTTAATGTGTCCTAGCTTTGCCTGGGATAGAGTTAATTTCTTTTCAGTAGCTGGTACAGTGCTGTGTTTTGGATTCAGTATGAGAATAACATGATAACACACCAATGTTTTGGTTGTTCCTAAGAAGTGTCTATCCTAAGTCAAGGACATTTTTGTGCCTCATGCTCAGCCAGTGAGGAGGAACACAAAAAACTTGGGAGGGAGCATAGCTTGGACAGGTGACCTGAGCTGGCCAAACGGGTATTCCACACCATAGAACAGCATGCCCAGTGTATAAACTGGGGGAATTACCTGGAAGGGGAGCTGACTAGGTTTCAGAGACAGGTGTCTGGCATCAGTCAGCAGATGGTGGGTAATTGTATTGTGCATCACTATTTTTCTTTGGGTTTTATATTATTATTGTTGTTGCTTACTATTATTATTATTATATTTTACTTTGTTTCAATTCTTAAACTGTTCTTATCTCAGCCTGGAAGTTTTACTTTTGATTCTCCTCCCCATTCCACTGCGGTGGGGGTGTGGGGTTGGGGTTGGTGAGTGGCTGCATGGTGCTTAATTGCCAGCTGGGCTTAAACGATGACGCATTGCTATATTAGCTGTTCAGAGGTAAAACAACAGGGCTGAAGTTTTAGTATGTTTAATTTATTACTTTAATTTTTTAAAAAAATAAGCTTTGAATGGGGCAGAGTTTTAAATCACTATCACCAGTTTTAGTGTCTCCTATGTAGTAGTTGTCTCCAAGTACTACCAACCTTAGAAGTTTTACTCTGCTCACTGTAAATGTAACTTTGGGATAGAAGCTACTGTTTGTTCAGCAAATACATCCGTGTGTGTGTTTTGAGTGGACTAAATATGCATAGACTGTAGGTAAATATAAATAGACAGTATACATAATAAACCAGAATGGCCTTGACTAAACCCTCTTCTGAAGGAGATTTGTTGTTAATTGAAATTCCGACCATCAAGTAAGTTCACAAAAGCTACTTGAAGAGGAACTTCTTCAAGGAAGGTCCAGAGAAGACTCACAGCAGCAAGAGCAATACTGCTCAGTGTGGAAAACTGAAGGACAGTGATGCTAAAAAGGCAAACATAAACCAGTGAATGTAAGTATTTTTCTAAAGCTTTGCTTTTTTTCTGGTAGATTTCCCAAAACCAATTGATAGAAAGTTTGGTTAAGGCATACTAAAATCACGTTCACTGAAATCAGAAAACATGTCTTGGACTACCTGCTCCTGTTCTGTCATTGCAGATGTTCAGAGAGGGTTCCAGTCCTTTGTGTATAAATTACTTTTGCCTGGTGCAAAGGCAGAGGAGCAGGCATGGAACTGAGAGACTCTTTGCAATCTCAGGCTGAGCAATACCTCTTGCATAACTTAATGCCTTCAAAGGGAGACTCTTTGGCTTGAACATGGATCAGGGCAAGCATCACTATATTGTCCCAGTGATGTTAGAGTAAAAGAATTTTAGTTTTACATTCTCACCACTAGTATCATCACATGTTTATGGAAATACCTAACAAATAATTAATAACATGTATATGGGCTAATGAAGATAAAAGGAATGAGAATCTCTGTGAATTTTTAATCTGAAATCTAAGAAAATTTCATCAATTAAATTTAATGACATTGAATATTTAAAGTTGCTTTCTGTTTGACATTTTTATTTTTAGCATTTTTTAAAACATCATTTTTGTACTGTATACCTTTCCTTCTTCAAATTATCAGCAAATGCTATAATTAAAAAAATCTTGAATTGAATTGGCAAAACTCCTTCCTGCTGGAGACACCACAGATTAATTTGTCCCAGTATCCAATTCATCATATTGATTAAAAAGTCCTGTTTAGGTCATCACTGGAAATACTTCCACTCTTCACATTTATAGCACATTAAATCCCAGTATCTCAGAGTCTTTGGAAACATTAATGAATCTTCACAGCTTAGGTATGAAATAGGAGGTAATATTCCCCATTTAAAAAAACAAAAGGTAAGGACGAGGATAAGGACGACGAGCTTTGGCTACATATCCATTGCTCCACTCAATACAGGAGATAACTAGATGAAATTCTCTGACCTGTTTTATGCAGAAAGATCAGGCAAGATGATCTAATGGTCCCTGATGGCTTAAAAATCTATGGAACTGCCAAATGACTGCTGCAGGGCCACAGGGTGACTGACTGAGAGCTGCTGAATTGGACATATCAATAGGAAACAATTAAACAATTACTATGTTCCTCTCTATCAGAATAAATATCAAAAATACAGCAGGAAATGGTTTACTAGGAAAGAGTTCTTGGCTTACTATACTATTTTTTGATAAAGATATACTGTTTCCGAGGAAATTGTTCTTAACAAGCAAGTCTACTGGTTAATTGTTAATATTAAAATATTGCTAAATCCATTCCCTGATGGATCAAAATCTTTTCAAATTTACTCAAAGAACACATGCTCATGATAATAAATAATGAAGGAAATACCTGGATGCATAATCCCACAGTTCTATTTGCAAATGGAAGTGAAAAAAAGCTCTGCAGACCTCTCTGAGAGCGAAGTATCTTACACAGTATAATGGGAAAGCATGGTTCCTAATGACCTGTCAGACTTCTAACAAGGTCACCATGATGAAGAAAAGCCCTATATAGTAAAAGAATGAAATAGTTAAGAAAATTTAGCATTTAGATTTCTATTTTACTTTTGATCTTTTTGAGGACACGGCATTGATTGTTAAATGTACAGTATATTTTACAAAGAAGTGCTAACACAACTACTTTGATGGACTATATTGAGTCAAAGTGTTTAACTGTACAATCAACTTGAAATTATTCTTGCTGTATTGCATCCCGGCCTCTTAAGAACTCACCAGCAAATTCATTTTACAATATATATATTTAATGCAGTTTGCCTTAGACAAACCTTTACAAATATTTTCCCCTGGTGTCAAAACTTTCATCAAAGAGATCAACAATAGAAGATATCATTACCTAATGCTCTGATGTACACATTGCATCAATTCTGCTTTTAGATGGAGTTTTGCATATGCCAGTATAACTTCTTGCTTTCCCTGTGACGTATAGCTACATGTCTGTGATCCTCTGTTTGCTGTTTTCCACTATTTAGCTGGAGTATTTTGATATGCACTTGCTGAAAACTTTGGGTGACAAAAATACCTCCTCACCATTGGAGAACCAGTTTCTTGAAGAAAAAGTAACACTCCAGCCACCTTGCAAACAGCCTGCTCAAGCCCAGTAGTGTTTGAAACCTATTCCTCTCTGAAGATTACATCATACAATCTTTTGCAGAGGGCACAGATGTCATCTTGGTGTTGAAAAAGAGCTGCTGCAAAGAGACTTTAGCCTCTATTTGTCTGTTAAGTGATGGATTGCTATTCAAAACTGTCAAAACCCACTGCACCTGAGATTCCCAGCCTGCACTGAGACGACATGGTCTATTGTCCTCCCTCCCCACACATTAAGGGTAGATTAGCTTTAGAAATAAAATATAGCTTCTGGAAGTCATAGAAGGAAAAGTATTTTATTAGGTCCAGGGATTAGTTTTAGATCATGATTAGTTTTCTACAGTGTGCAGGGAGAGATACCATAATGAAGTAGCCATCATTTCTAGTTTTTTATAGACAGCTGTCACAGAAATGGCAGAATTGTTCCAAAGCACAGAACAACTTTCCATGGAGAGGTGAAAGCCAGTGAGGCAAGCAAGGCTCATGTATTTAGGACTGAGGCTCAGTAAATGATGCTAACATTTGGTAAGGACTTCACTGGAACACAATCTGACCAGCACCAGAAGAAAAGCCCCATTCTCAAGTCTGCCCTGATCTCACACCTCTGCAGCTCCTGTGCAGGACCTCTGTCAGCAGCACCACCAGCCTTCCTGTTGCTCTAATCACAGAAAAGATTAGTTAGAGGGGTTTTATCAATATATTATTAATAAATTTTAACATATGACAATTATTAATAATTTTTCATGTAAAAAACTGTGAAATTTGATGTCTAAGTAAAATGCTTTCCCATCTCCCATTGTCAAGACTGTGACCAGGCCAAACTTTATTTCAGATGATTGGTTGCCAGGTTCATTTAAAGTTTCTGGGTGAAAGTGAGGGTAAACCAGTGAAGATGGATACCATTCCTTGTTATCTGCAATTGAGCAGAAGCCAGGATGCCGCCAGGGAAGCTAAAGGCCTGTTAGTTACTCTGTGAGGGCCAAGCAGGAGACAGGGGAATATGGACATGCCAGATACAGTGGGAGTAGTGGGGAAGGAAAATGCATTTGGAAATGGGACAGCAAATTGAGTGAGACTAATGTAGGGACCAGGAGGGATGCAGAGGAGTGGCAGAGAAGTGTGAAGATGAGGACACGGAGTTAGAGTGTAGGCAAATGTGCTGCAACAGAACAGAGGAAAATGCCGAGCAGGAATTTGTGAGAAGGAAGTACAGAGATCAAGCAAATGCTGCTGTATTGGAGCTATGTGAAACCATACAAAGAAAATTCAACCAGGTAGCTGGTCCTGCACCAGGGACAGAGAAATCTGAGCCTTGTAGAGGCTCCTAGAGGTTCCTGGTAGATAGAGTCTCTCAGCTAAGTGAGTTGAGAGGTTGCATTTCTAGAACGGTTTTTAAGAATAAACTTTTTAAACCTGCAAAATTACTAACAAGGACATAAAAAGGAACATTTTACATTGTCATTAAAACTATTGACTATTTTGGTAGCTTATGTTTTACAGATAAGCCATTGTTCTGAGAACTGGAATTGCCAAACTTTGTTTCACAGCTATCATTACAGTGTATAAGCCAATATAAACCAACTAAGTAATTGCCACTGTTGCCTTTCTAGAAAAAGCTCACTAAAGACATATGCACTTACTCAGGATAGTTGTGAATGAACTTAAGCCAGATGGATTTTTGAGGTAACACAGTCTTCTTCATTCTGTTACATGAGAAAAGCCACCTCTAGGATCCTTCTGTGGAGTTTCAGACATCCCATGGTGTCAGAGTGTGTTAATGTTGTACAGTCCAGTGGCTGCCAAGATTTATCTTTCAAAGGTTTGCCAGTGTTATAGTGTATTTTACAGTCCAGCAACTTCCAAGGTTTATCTTTTTGCAGAAACCCATATAAAAGTTACGGCATCTTGGACAGTTTTGATAGGAAGCATCCATAATCACTGAAAGATTGAAAACTATTTGAAGTTGGACACACTAATAATTTTCATTGCTTTCATGGCAGGTGTCACCTTTTACTTTGGAAATGCACCATGTCAGTGTCCCCTGAGAAGGAAGACAAAATTTCTAGACTGATGAAGAGCACTGAAAGAGCTGTGGGCAGATGGTTTGGAAAAGGGTTTCTTTTTCTGTGACTTTTTCAGTTGTGGTTCTCACATTGAAAAGTTTATGCTGAGATTCTGTCTAACCAATCAGACCTTTCATGCCAGGGAGGAAAGCTTTAAACACTCTGTACTCTTGCTCTGTGGCGCCATGAGTCAAACTTGGTGCCAGGCAGAAACCTGGTTGAATGTCACTGCATGTTACTCTGCAAAGGAGAGGAGACAACAAGCATGAAGAGCTGGTTAAGCTTTGGTTCTATTTTTTTTCTCTCTTTAGGCAGACCTGTTCTGACACAAAAGGGGAAATACTCTCAACTAAAAGCTGGTCTGGTATACGGTGATCATGACATCTTGATCTGTTCCCAAGACCAGTCCTATTTGAACATTGTTTTAACAAAGACAATTAAAGCTATACAAGAAGCTGGGTTTGAGATCTGCGAGGATAAAGTCCAGCACACCTGCCCATGGAACTATCTGGGACTCCGAATCAGCGAGCGAACCATCGTACCCCAGCAGCTCACCATCAAAGACAACCCGAAAACCCTCTGCGATCTCCATCAGCTTTGTGGGTCCATCAACTGGATACGTCCACTACTGGGGATCACATCAGAGGACCTCACACCACTCTTCAACCTTCTCCGAGGCAGCGAGGACCTCGACTCGCCGAGAACCATCACACCAGAGGCCCAGGAGTCCATCAAGAAAGTCCAGGAAGCCCTCTCCTCCAGGCAAGCCCACCGAACAGATCCAGCCCTTCCAATGCAGTTCATCATCCTGGGTAAGTCCCCCAGATTTCACGGACTTATCTTTCAGTGGGACACTACACTAAAGGACCCCCTCCTTATTATTGAGTGGGTCTTTCTGCACAACCAACCCCTCAAAACCATCACAATACCGCATGAGATGATGGCTCAACTCATCATCAGAGCCAGGGCACGCCTCCGCACCCTTGCAGGGTGTGAATTCACATGTATCTACTTACCATTAGCCACTGGGGCTCTGGAACATTTACTCCAAACCAACGAGCACCTGCAGTTTGCCTTAGACAGCTACACAGGCCAAATTTCTATCCACAAACCCAGTCACAAACTGTTTAATTCGGCTTTCAATCTAGCCCCAAAATCATTGCAAAGTCGTACGCCTCTCAAAGCTTTAACAATTTTTACCGATGGTTTGGGGAAATCCCACAAGTCAGTTATAACTTGGAGAAATCCAAAAACACAGCAGCGCGAATCTGATGTCCAAATACTTGAGGGGTCCCCGCAAATTGCCGAACTGGCAGCTGTTGTTAGGGCTTTTGAGAGGTTCAAAGAACCCGTCAGTTTGGTCACTGATTCGGCGTACATGGCTGGTGTAGTAGCTAGAGCCGAACTTTCTTTACTAAAGGAGGCAGCAA